>JARHVA010005716.1:920000-1124380 GCA_037957365.1 Torreya grandis
ATAGTACAAAAAGATGAAAAACCTAGCTAGAAACTAGGAAACATGAGAAATATACTCTAACACCCACCCTCAAGTGGAGCTTGGGGATAACAATAGAGGATGCAATGTGAAGCCATGTGTCCCTATGGATGTCGATCCATATTTATAGAATACATGGATGTTGAGTCTCTATAACTACCAAGTCAAAGTAGGAATAATGCTATATACGAGGATCACTAAACATAAACACTACACTCCAAAATATTGGGTAGAATGATAAACCCAAGGAAGCATTACCTAAACACCCTTCAATAAGATGTTGATAAGTGAACACAAATACTATTGGGTCTTCCACACTAGTGTCATTGATGAGGATACCATAGTGGTTTCACTATAAGAATCACCAAGAAGGCCATGGGTCAAGTTAAAAATACTCATATTGGTTCTAAAAAACAAAGTGCCTGAATAAGATACTCATGTATAAAGGAGCAATCCATAAACACTTAAAAAGTGAAAAATATAAATATAAATCTCATAAAGTGGAGAAAAGAGAGAAACATTGTAGGAAAAAATCCCCCCAAATTAGAGAAAATGAGAAGAGAGAGATAAAACACCCCCAAAGATGACACTGAAGCAGTCTGTACTCTAAGTCAAGATCAAAAAATGATCAATGTTAATGTTGAGATTCTTAACTAGAAGACTATAGAATCTCTATCCACATTGAACAATGTTTCTTCCTTTTGCCAAAGGAATAACACAAATTATGTATTGAAAGTCTATCCAATCCACAACAAAAGATGGAGGTAACATTACAAAGATCATTGAATCACATATAAATTTGAAGTGTAACATATGTATGAAAAGATCATACATAATAACCAGATGTAATGCCATGAAAATAAACTAATTAAAAGAAAAACATGGAACATTCATTAAAATAATGTCCATGCAAAGTGGATCGTAATGATCAACAAGTGTACTCTCACTAGAACTAGTTGAGTCCTCCAAAGTAATAATCTATGGTGGGTTAACATCTTGAATAGGAATAAAGGGAGGTTATACAAATAGACATCCTAAGTCTAGTAGAAAATCATCCCATAAAGGTGGCTCAACAAGAAAAAGAGCAATGTCCATCATGAATGTGTCATCACAAGAAACTATAGTAGGATGAGATAGTACATCCTCATAAGAGAAAACCTCATTGATAGGAGGAGAAGGAGATGGAGAAGCATCATCCATGTCACTACCAAAATATAAATACTCACTATTAGGATAATAAAGAAGTAAAACTCCCCTGTAAAATGATGTAAAAGAAGGAAGGATTCCCCCAAAGATAACTAAAATTGATAGTGAAGCTATTGATACTTTAAGTAGTCACAAGTCACAAAGGAACTCAATCTACATGAGTGGTCCAAATCCACTAATCGATCACAAAAAACAACTAACACTAGGCTTCACCAAAATAAATTCAATCAAGAAGATTGTCAGTGGTGATGAAAGTACATATATAATATCTCAATGAAGATGGCCCTAGTGGTAATGGAAGAGACAAATAACTAAAGGAGTGAAAAGATGCCCATAATAGAGCACACAAATACATAAAGGTAGACTGGGCTGAATCAACAACCCCCCATGGTAATTTATAAATTAGTGTGAGTACAATTATCCCATACATAAAAAAATACTAGATGGAAATAAGGAAGATGTTGGGCTTCACTAGAATAGTTCCAAAAAAGGAGATTGTTAACTTGCCAAATAAACCATCAAGAATTATGAGAGATGCTCCAAAAACAAGGGAGTGAAAAGGAGTCTCCATAGAAGAAGGCAAGGTGCTAAGAAAGGAGCCTTAATGGAGACATGACACAAACTATAAGTGTGTCAAAGTGATAATGTGCAAACTAGAATAAAACATGTCATGGGATGATGAAAGAGTGTGGAAAATGGTGAAAAAGGCCATCATGTATGCAAAAACACACTTGAAATGATCCATTACCAAACATGACAACCTATAAAGCACATGCAAAGGATGCTGGACTTAGTTGAAAATGCATTTGAGATAATGTAAAGTGTAATAGTGGCATAAGCAGTATAATGTGGGCCAAAAAAGAATAATGCGGGCCAAATGTCATGCCAATATAATGTTGGTCATATCTAAAAATGCATCTAAAATTAAAACAAAAGAGCAAAAACAAATAAGGAGAAGAGAAATTTTGTTTGCTCGTGAGGGGGTTTGGCCACCTACCAAACCGAACCTCACCCATCAGTATTCAACAAATGAGATTATGAGAAATGGGACAAAGAAAATAAAAATCTCTGAAAATCTTCTTATATCTCCTAAATAGCTCTCAAGATATTATTTTATATATATATAAAAAACCTCTGCCACGATAATAACCCCACAAATAAATTGTTCACTACTAAATGAAATTATAGCCTCACTTTAATAAAGTTGGCCACAATGATCTCCACCACTTAGCTTTATACCAACATAAAATATATGGCAAAAAAAAATTTCTTTTAATATCCACCCCCACCATGTCAAAATCATCTCACCTCCTTTTTCACTTAGAAAAAAATGTTCCCCGCTCAATGCAATAAAGCCCATCATTAACCACCAAAAGCTTTATCAAAAGGATTTATAATAATAATAATATTAATAATAATAATAACAATAATAATAATAATAATAATAATAATAATAATAATAATAATAATAATAATAATAATAATAATAATAATATCAATGAATAATTTGACATTAAATATTATAAAGTAAGTTTGATTTTAAAAAATTTCAAACCTTGTTAAAGACTTCAATTTTGTGAAAACCATGGGTTTCATGGAAACTATGGTTGAGGCATGCACATAGAAAGGAGAATAGCTCACATAGAGGCCAAAACGATAAGGGTAGAAGGTATGGAGAGCAAATGTCAAGTCAACAACGAGATGTGGAGAGTGTGGGTGGTTGATGTAGGCACAAGGGAGTTATGTAATTGAGACAAGATGAAACTAAAACTAGGGACATTTTAGGCAAATATAGAAAAAAATTTGGTCAATAAGTAATGCAGAGGATTAAAAGATGAAATAGCCTATCGATAAAATTGATTCCTCATTTGTGCCCTGAGCCAAAAAAAATAGTCTCTATATAGAGATTGTAGTAGAAGAGAGAATAAAAATGAACTATACTTTACGGATATGGCTATCAGAGTTTAAAACCAATAAGATCACCATTAACATTCTCACTATGGTAGCTAGGTAGGAATCTAAATGGAGAGAGACACTCTAAAAAATATTCAAGTATTAACATGGTTTGTGCACGAATCTGAAGAAATGCATGTACATCTGAAGGCTAGAAGTAAATGTATGACCCAAAACTAGTGGTATGACCATTCCATATGGATTTTAAAAAATACATGAGCAAAGCCAATCCAAAACAATGCAATGTAGCCAAGAAGGAGATCTCAAATGGTAACAATAGAGATACAAATCAAATTAGTGATTGTAATATTGATACAAATTCTCAACTAACACCTTAGATATGACAAACAAGCATGTAGATCTATAAATAGCCTAAAAAATATTTTAAAAACCTAGAAAGATTTCAAGAAAACTATAAAAACCCATGTTTAAAAAGAAATGTTGTATGGATCAATTCCTAGTTCGTCAAAAAAACCAAAAGATATGTTTTTTTACAAAAAACTCCATTTTTGTCAAATTGACAGATATTCCTAAGGTTTTGAGGCATTCCAAACTTAATGGCATAGGTTAAAAGACCTAAAAATGCACCATAAAATAGTTGATTGCAAAAAGTGGCTCAAAAGGCTATGGAAATAGCTACAAAAAGGGTTAAATCAATAAAATAATGGTGGATTTGCAATGAGCAAAACCTATAACTGAGCAATGGTTATTGGAGGGTGGCTCTGATACCATGAATAAGTTAAAAATATTATTTAGCCAAGATCTCTCCAACACATCATTACCACTATAGACACCTAAAACTGACTGTTAATGGCTTTAACTGGACTTCACACTGATTCTTACCAATCATTACAAATTAAGCCTAAGAATCACTAAACATCCTAAATTTACTTGTGCACCATTCATAAAAACTTATAATCATGTTGAGACATCCCTAATTGGGGTATCCTACCATAAAAATAAAAACCTCTCATGGATTTATCTCTAATCATCTTGCGTCATCATAACATGCAATTTGGCTTATAGACCTATTAAATGGGGCAAGTGCACACATTAAATCAAATCTTGAAAATTATAAAAATCCTAAATATAATTAATCAAAATTATAAACCTAATTAAATTCCTAGTTGAATTATCCATGTGCAATTAATAAAATTCTAAAAAAAAGAAAATTCAAAAATCAAGAATATCTTAGCTTTTCATGATTACCTTTTGTGAGTTGTTAAGCCTTTGAAAATATAAATATCTCACCCATGCCTTATTCATTAAAAATCATGTTATTTTGACACTTTTAACTCTATTGGGGTTTATTGACTCACTTCAGTTAGGTTTGAACCCATTCCTTGTTTAAACTACACCTTAACTCACCTTGGGTTGGGGTTAGTCCCTAAGCCTATAAATACAAGCTGTTGTTTATTAAATTTATGAGAGCTTGGATAAAATAAAGTTATAATGCAATTTTTGTATCAAGATTGAAATAATAGTGTTATAATTCCAAAATAATAATCTAATATCCACTTCAAGCCACAACAAGCATAAGCCACATCAAACAAGCCAACCATGGTGCCAAGGAGAGGAGGTAGCCAAACACCATTGCCAAAGCCTCTTTAGCACAAGCTGAGCAAGCCATGAATATATCACTTGGAACTATCAAGGAAGGTAAGATATTTTGTCATTATTTATATTTTAGTTGTGCTTTCATATGTATTTCATTCACTATGCCCCCCCTAAGATCTAGGCTTAGAGATGTTAGCATGTGAGTTTGTTGATTTCATTTTTTTGTTAAACTAACACTTGTTCTAACTTCCTCTCTATTGTCAAATTATTATGATCACAAATTGAATATCTAGTGGGATGGTAAATTCATCCCACATACCAAGGAGACTAATATGTAACTCATAAATCTTCAAATGAATGCTTGAATATCTTAAAAATTAGAGTTTTAGCTTTGTTTTTGCTGTATTTTTGATTTTTGTACTAACTCAAATCTACATAGAGACCGACATCAGTTATGCCTAAACATAATTAGTTATACCTAACCATAAAAAATTATGTCTAACTAATGTTAGTTATGGGTGACCATCATTAGGTATGGTGCAGGGTAACAAAAGACTTACAAAACTTGCATTTTGAATCTTTTTAGCATTCTTACTAGTTATTTCTTAGTTTCATTGACCTTTATATTCTCTGTCTAATCATCCTATTACAAGTTTTGAGAAATTTTTATCATATTTTGAGATAACTAACATTTTTTAATCATGTTTATTTTGTCTTTGGGTTCAAAGATAACTGATCTTGGTCTCTATTGACTGATATTGGTTATTAACAATCAACATCGATTTCTTGGTAATTGACATCAATATTGGTCACTGTGTTTTTAAAATAGGAAACCCAAGAGCTATATTACTAAATATTGTTTTCTCATCATTGAAAGTGCTTCAAAGCAGGAGGAATATATCTAACCCTTGAAGGTCTAAGGTGGGCATAGAACATGAATTTTCAAGTTTAGACTCATGAACATTTCATTTTGGCTGTTTAAAATGAATTTAGCTAAATCTTGAACATTTGGTTTTAAGTGGTTAAAATGAACATGGGTGTTTTTGGTTATCTTGCATTGTCAAAATTCTTAAATGTTTTACAAATAATCCAAGGGGCCAAAGAACTTCATCAAAACATTTCATTTGGTGTATAAAATCAGGAAAAGATCAAATTTGAATGTGTTTTAATCTTTCTCACTTTGTCTTTTGGTGTTTAAAAAGAACATAGTTCATTTTTTTTTATGCCTTAGATGTTTTTTAAAGTTTTTTCAAGTTTCAACCAATGCCAAGGGGGCCAAAAAATACACAACACCTTTTATTTTTGGTGGCTTAAAATGAACTTTAAATCACTTATTTCATGCTTTGAAAATTGTTCATTTTATGTCATGTTTGTTTGAACTTATTTGTTTGTTTTCACAAAATGAAGAGTGTGTGTATACTCTCCCCCCTCCCCTATAGGGAACTTGGGTGACCAAAAGTGCCTTTTTGCTTGTAATTTGAGCCTAGTCCAAGGCATGGAAAGAATGTTGTCTAGTCTCTCCCCAAAACATGTATGGTGTGTGTGATGTAAAAATAACCTCTAAAGTATTTCCACTTAGTTTTTATTTTTCATGCAATTTAGCTTGTAAAGGGGAGTTCATAGCTTCTTCATAAGTTCTTTAGGGAAGTTTTGACATAGGGTTTCATATCACAACATTGTTTCAACCTTGCTCTATGGTAGGGTACACAAATTAGGATACACATATTTTGAGAGCCAAGGGGTTGAGTGGCTAACCTTTACTTTAATAATGAAAACTTGAGTTAGGTCTAGTTAACTAGGGGATTCCACTAAGTAGTACATAGATGGAATCATTATGCAAAAGAATATACCCTTGCATAGTAAGTAAACTGGTATAAACTCAAGTGATGTGAGGCATTTTTGGAATTAGCCATGCTGGGACCAATCTATATGTTTGAAAATTATAGTTTTAGTCAATCTTATTTGACCAACCTTGTCAGTTATAGGATCTAGGATGTTACATTTTGACGTTATGCCATTTCATCCTTTTATTGCTCAATATTTTGAGTCTAAAATGATTTGTTTATTATGCCATATCATACCAAGTTTTTTAGATGCCATTCCTTTATTTGAGGAAGCATCATGCTGGCCATTTTGTTACACACCTTTGGCTTAAAAACTTTTGCCAAACTTGTTTGTGTGTGTGTCACTTGATTAAAATGGGTAACATTACGCTACCCAAGTCATGTCAAGTTTTTATGCCTTAAGCCTTGAAACATACCATTATTTACATATTTAGAGTGCAATAATGCCATTATGCTGCTCAAATTTGTTTCATAGACTTTTTTTCCTGGTGCTAAATGCTATTTTTTAGAACCAATGCCATGTATGTCTTTTGAATCTTTGTCTTGTGCCATTATGCCATTCCATTTTATCTAGATTATTGTTTATTTCAAGATGCCTAGTTTCCTAAGATGATTTTTTAACTAACCTTTCCAATTTCAAATTTAAACATTGATTGATTTCTATTTATGCCTTGTTTAATTGGGGCTTAGACACTGATCTTTCTCTTTTGGGTTGTGCAACTTAGATTAATTAGTTACCAAACTTTGAGAACTATTACTTGGATATTTTGCTAGTATCGTTATGCCATTAAATTTTGTCTAGCTTGTTTGTTTAAATAATCTTAGTTTTCATTACTATTTGTGCCTTTATTTGGGAGAAACACCTATCTCTCCATATGCCTTTTTCTTTATGACTTATGCCAATTGACCAAGTTTATTTTTGATTCCATATGCCTAGTTTATGATAAAGTGTTCCAAGTTTTTTAGATTAAATACCCATTTCTTTTAAGTCTAGATTTTGGCATTGCATTTGGCCAAAAGTCCTGTTACATGCCTTATTTGAGCTTAACTTTGACATCTCATTTGGCCAAAAGACCTAGCAACTTTTATTTTTCTAGATTATACTTTTTTGGAACACCTTGTACCTAGAGTTTAACATGCCAGTTTTTATTCAACTACTTGAAATTTTGTGTGTGAAACATTTGACATTAGACATATGATGTTAGATTATTTTATACTAATTTTTAACACAAATCATTTTGGAGATACCACTCCCCTAGACCAAGTTAGATCAAGTTTGAACCTTTTGTCCTTAGGACATCATTTTTAGGAGTTTATAGAACTCTAAGCCTTTTTGTGGAGATTTCATTATTGAAATGGATATATGTAGCTACACTTATGGTGGATTCAATTATGATCCAAGTCATGATAGAATGGCCACACCAATTGAATTTATTTGAGACCCCTATGGTGAAGAAGTGGTGTGTGAGATGGACCCATATCCTCCTTACAATCCTCAATCTGGGGAACAAATATAAGTATTAGATTCAGTGATACATTATTTTTGTAGGTTGACATATGATACATACCCTTTGGTGACCACCCTATCCCCAATCTATATCATTAACACTCGTTCATCTTATGTGAGTAATCAAGCTCCACAATGCCCTACCATTACCATTTTAAGACCTCATCCTTTCACTTATGTAAGTAACCAAGATACATAATGCCCTACCATTTCCATACCAGGACCTCATCCTTTGGCTTATGCAAGTAACCAATCTCCACAATGCCCTACCATTTATATACCAAGACCTCATCTGTTAGCTTGCACGAGTAATCAAGCTCCATGATGCCCTACCATTACCATTATGGGACCTCATCCTTTGGCTTATGAAAGCAACCAAGCTCTATAATGCCCTCCATTTATATACTAGGACCTCATCCTTTGGCTTGTGTGAGTAACCAAGCTCTATAATGCCCTATCATTTCTATACTAGGACCTCATCCTTTAGCTTATGCGAGCAATCAAGCTCCATAATGCCCTACCATTTCTTTTCTCAGACCTCATATTTTAGCTTATACAAGCAATAAAGCTCCATGATGCCCTACCATTACCATTCTAAGATCTCATCCTTTGAATTATATGATAAATCAAGATCCACAATGCCCTACCATTACCATTCCAAGACCTCATCCTTTGGCTTGTAAAAATAATCAATCTCTAAAATGCCCTACCATTTCCATTGTAAGTCCTCATACATTGCCTTGTACAAGATATAAATATTTGTGACACCCTCTCATTATCCAATCACCAACCATTATTCATCCATTTCCCACCATTCCCCACTTTATAAAACCCTATCCATTATCCATCCCTGACTGAGCTAATCAGTACCTCTCTAACTGAGACAATCATTCAAACACTAAAATATATTCAAAAATGGTATTTTACAACTAATTATAAACTAAGGCTAAAATAACCAACCAATCCTTACTATTTTTATTAAACCAACCATTTGTGATGATTTAAATTATGATGAATCACCTTTTGATCCTATACCTATTGTTGAGGAGTCTCACTATGATAAGCCAGTGCTAAGTCACTTCTTAATAATTATTGTTGATGTTTTTGTCTCAAAAATATCATTACATCTAATATCCTAAGGGATACCCCATTTTTTTCACAAAATTTGGATAATTTCTATGTTTTGAGTCTTTAGGATAAAGGTAAGTAATCATGAACCATTCTAGATAGTGCCATAATTGAATACTTCTACCAGGCATGTGGAAATTGCTATTAGAGTAATTCATACCAGTTTAAAAAGTTTTCTTGTTTTATTGGATCAAATTCACTTATCACATTAAATACTTATTGTAAGTGATAATTCTTGGTATAGATGTAGATGGTAGGGATGTTCTAGTAATGATTTATTTTATAATTATACCAGCTCATTAGGGTTCTAGTTATTCTCTTTTCCATTTGATAAAAAAATAAGAAAAAGACTAATGAGTTCAAAAAGAGCAAAAAGAAATCTAAAATAAAATCAAAAGGTTCGCATGATGAATAAGATACATGTACCATGCATCATGATTAAGATAAAATAATGGAAAGAGAAGAAAAGGACCACAAGATATCTCTGTCAAGGCTATGGATGGCTGGTTGGTAGTAGAGCAATCCTTGATTTTCTCTTATTTTTAAATCTTTAATAGAAATTGAAATGAAACCTATAGCTTCATCAAGCCTTAAAAGAACTCATCACAAAAAGGGTTACATAAATTACACATTTGACACACATAGATCCAAGAAATTAGAAGGCAAGTATGCTGTGTGAATTAACTTAGGATTCTCTTTCCTGATTTAAGTATTATTCTATGACACACTTCATGATTAATTTAAGGATTGTTAACCAAAGTTCTAGGTTCTTGAATGTTCATGAACATTCCCCTTACCCACTTTTTTTAGATTATGGTCTTAAATTTGATCCTTCTTCTATATGATTATGTAAAATCTAAGAAAAGATTGATTATTGACTTTTGATACTTTGGAAAAATGGTGTCATATATATATATATATATATTATATTTCTTGGGCTAACTGTATTAATTCACTTCAAGATTTTCTTTAAACTATGCAAATTTTGAGGACTTGAGAAATTCAAAGAGTTTATTTGGGAATATTTTGTATTATAAATTTTTGTCTAATAGGAGTGAATTTAGAAGTGATAGATGTCAAGCTCATGCAAAGTCAAAGAGTCAAACACCAAGATATAATGGTGTGCACTAACTCACATGCCAAGGATCTCATGATGAGTAATCAAGCATATTGACAAATGATTTTTCAAAATATCTATGAGAGTGCCAAGTGGAAACATCTTAGGAGCCCATAAAGTAAATCAATGGTCTATGGGCCCTCCTACAAAGTCAACAAGTCAAGAGCTCAGGAAGCTTATAGAGCTTCCAAGTGGCATGCTCATGCCCCATCATGCAAAAAATCTAATGGTGTGAGTCTTAGGTGGAATTTTCAAATATTTAGACAAAAACCACTTTTCAAAAGTTATAAATAGAGTTTACAAGGATGGATGCCATTAGAGATAGAGTCTGAGTTAAGTGTTACTCACTGAGATGGATGTATTCAAAGATAAAACTATAGATGACCAGGGATGAACATGCAAGACTCCTTGATCAAGCCAATAAAACTCACCTCTTTTTACATGAAGAGGCTATTTTTAGCCACTTCCAAATGAAAGTAGTCTTAAGCTACAACTTCTAGTGTCACCTCAACATTTGTAGTTTAGCCACACCATGTTACACCAAAGATCATGGCCAATTCATGCATGCCATTTTCCAGCCATTCCATAAGTCCTAGATAGCATAAATAGAACTCACCTCTTTTTTGCATGAGGGTTTTAGATTGCATGACTTTCTTTACTGAGCATTAGAGTTGGACAACTACATCTCATCTTAGATATATTTTTTATAAGAATCGGTAGATCTGATGGCCCAATTTATCTTTTTACTTCTAGTTATATTTTTTGTATTTTGAATATATTTACTACAAGATTTAACCTTTGGAGAGAAATAAAGTTGAGTATTTACCTTTCTTATCTTGAGAGATCTCTATATGTGTGAAAGACATTTGATTATTTTTGGAATATTTGACTTTTTGTTTTAGTTTCAAAAAATTCATCTACGGTAATTTACCCTCTTGAAAATATTGTTTGAAATAAAGATCCTTTTCCCTGTTGTGAAAAATATCTAAATACTACCTCTGATTTCCATTTACATGAGTCTGTGCTGAAACAAATTTAACATATTTTTTGCTCTATTGTGTTTATCAAGAAAGCATTAAAATCCACTATAAAATATTTGTGCAATCACCATATTTTTAATTTTTTGAAAATTTCAAATTCTTCAACTCTTTTACCCATCAAGAGCCTAGTTTAGGATTCAAAATCACTAAATAGTGAGATTTCCACAAAACTAGTATTTTATTAGTTTGCATCAAATTTAGTGAAAAGAAGTCAGCCTTATCTAGATATTAACCTCAAATTGCCAAGGTCCCATGGCTTTGGAGGTTTTTTCATTGTATCATTAGGAAATTTCATAATAAGCTAGAAAATCAAGACATGTGTAATCCTATGTGATAATAGTTTTTGACATGCCCAATGGGACCCAAACATTACATAGGTATTAGTGTTATTCTCCACAAGCATTATACGAGTTTCAAAAAAATATCAAAGAACTAAGTGACTTCACTAGCTTACAGACTCATAATTTTAAAGTGACATTTGGCAAACAAACAAATAAGATCATTTACTAAGGGTAAGAGGGCTGATTTTTTAGAATTGTCATTCCCATCTAAAAAGATATAAAAAACAATCACCCCTCAACCTAAGGTATATCCTATGGTTCTTTTCCCATCCCCAATGGTAATTGCTATTAGTTTTATACATTTCATAATGGCTAGAAATTTAAATTTCATAGCCTTAAATATAGATAGTCCTCTCTGGTTGGCCCAACATGATGATATACCAGTCTCGATCTTAAAAAGCCTACCATATTTTACTAGTGAAACCTCTACCACTACTTTAGAGTACATACAAGATATTGCTAACCTCTATTCAATCCATAAGGTGGTCCAAGATAATTTTTCAATTGAACTTCTAGTCTCCTCTTTCAAGGGAAAATATTTACAATGGTACAAAGGCCTTGCTCCCTGTTCAATCCAAGTTTGGGATGAGTTAGGCACTACAATGTGTACCCATTTTGAAGACAAAAGTGACCACCCTTCCTTGGTTGAATAGTTAACTACTATTCAATGAGATCTTCATGAGAAAATGATTAATTTTAATAACCATTTATAGAAGACTTAGAATAAGATTCTAGTCTTGGTCAAACCCACTATAAATAATGGTTTCTTGTATTACCTAAGATCCCTCAATAGTGATATAGCTATGATGATTCAATCAATGGGTGGCAAAACACTTCCTATGGCTTATGATATTACAATAATGGTAGAAAATTGTTTAATCCAAGCTAAGAAAATTGCATCAAGGCCACCAATACCTCTATTTCTAGAAATATCCCTAATTCCACCACCTACACTTACTCCAATTACCACTATGATCAAGGCACCTACTTTGACTCCTGCACCTAAAAATGATCTATATGAGGTAAAGTCATTACTTAAGAGTTTTGGAAATGAGTTAGTGGTAATGAAAAGGTAGCAAGCCCAAAACTACAAACCTTTTCATAAATCTAATCCTACATACCAAGGGAATAAGCAAGCATACTAGGGATATAGTTAACCATATCAAGGAAATAACTAATAACAAGGATAAAATTCATAGCCAAGACCTCCAAACATCTATTCTTTACCAGCACCAGGAGCTTCCAAAGTTGTTGTCCCTATTCAAAATAATCTGGCTCAAGAGTATGAGTGGTGTTATCCTTACAATCAGCCCCATACTTATAATACTTTCCCTAATGGTGTAATCATTCAAGCCTTGATGGTGTAAGGCATAAAAATCATGCTAGGACAATAAGAAGATTCTACTTTCCAATAAGTAGACACACAAGAATCTACTCAAAGTGAATAAACTCTTCTAAAATATCAGGAGGATGACTTTAGTGGGATAAGATAAGAAGAAGCATTTTCCAATGGTGGAGGTCCTATAGTAGCTAATATAGGTTTCAAGAAAAGAGAAATAGAAGATAATCAACCCCCAGGGTAGAGCAAGCTTTAACTTCTAAAGATTTAGCAAAGCCAACAAAGAGAAACACAATGCAAAGGCTTCCCTTTGAACCTAAAAATCAATTCAAAGCAAAGGTGCCTAATCCAAATATTGTAAAAGAGAATGCAATCCTTGCAAAATCACCAACAAAGGTTGGTAGTATCCATTTTAGCATAATTGATCAAATGAAGAAGATTAATTTGAATGTCACTATGTGGCAAGCACTACCTATACCAGCACAAATGGATTTACTTTAGGAGGCTCTAAAGAATTTAAAAATATCAAAAAAGGTTCCAACTAAGGGGCTTACACCTACAATAATATATTTTAACCTCAAGATGATAATAAAATGGGCAAAAATGGTAAGCCTCCCCCTTCTATATTTCACTTATAATAGGGAAGCATTTAGTATACAATTGCATGGTAGATTCAAGGGTTAGTAGTTCAGTAATGCCCCAGAAAATAATTGATGATTTGGGAATAAAATACACGCCTATTAATAAAGGAGTGGTTAAATTAGACGGGATTACTATTCAAATCATGGGAACTATAAAGGGACTAAACCTCACTATTTTTGCTTAGCCAAGCCTATCAATTACAGAAGACATTTTAGTCATAAACCTTCCCCCAACTTTGTTATTTGTCTTTCAAAAGATTTCATTTTAAAAATGGGAGGATACCTATTTTTAGATTGGTCTCACATCCTACTTAGAATGAGATATATAACTAGAGTAACAATAAGAGCTGAGCTAATTTTAAAATATCATATAGAACCATACAATGCTATTCTTCCCATAGAAATGAATAATACATTGCAAGATCAAGAAGAGGAAGAAACAGATCAAGAGAATGCAACACGTGCAGAAGAAATTCTAGACACTCATTTGGATGAATGTGGATCAACCCTATAATTTGATTCTTATGACTACGTACAGGAAACAAGGTTAAGCACATATTTCATTCATGGAAAAAAAATTAATTATCTTGAATTTAGTGAAACCAGTTGAAGATTTTCAAGGGACATGGTAGTTATTTTTTATTGGCTCAAGAAGTAGAAATGGTGTAGGTGTAGGAATTGTAATAATCTCCCCATATAAGGAGAGATAATTCTACTTATTTAGACTTTAATTTAGCTATACCAATAAAGTGGCTGAATACAAAGCTTTAATTAAAGGCCTCCAATTGGCTAAATATATAAGAATCAAGCTTTTGTAGATATTTGGTGATAGTGAAATCATCATTCACCAAGTTAGATAAAAAGGTGTAGCCAAATATATTTTACCAAGGTATTACAAACACAGGGTTTGGGACCTATTATAAGGTTTCACTACTTTGAATATTCAAGTGATACCAAGGGCATAAAATAAAGATGCTAACCACAAGGCCTCGATGGTGTCTGCATATAACCTACCAGTCAAAATAAAGAAGAAAAATAGCCAACATGTGAGGCTAATTGTAAGGCCTTCTATCCTTGATAATGCAAATAATTGGAAAGTCTTCGACAATGACAAGTGGATTGTTTTTTTTTAAGAGAAGAGGCTATGTTTTTAGATAGGAATAAACTAAGGCTACAAGACCAATATGGTTATCAAATTATTTATCTAAAACTGAACATGTTTCATATGGGTCTCATTACACTGGAAAAACATTTTCAATTTGGATGACCAATTGAAAGGTGAAAATAAGAACGTTACAGTCAATGAAGAAGATTGTGAAACCATCATCATATTAAAAGGTAAGTCTCTCAAGAAAGGCAAGGTATGCAATATTTCAGAGAATCATGATTATATTTAATTATGTCAAGAGTTTTATGATAAATTAGCTTGGATTTATCATGATTTAAGTGGGTTTGATCCAATTTTATCTCAAAACACTATAGAGTTGGACCCAAATACAAATCCTATTAGACAAAAATAGAGACGTATCAATCTGAAGATTGAACCCTTGATGAAGAGTGAGATCTCTAAATTGATAGAGGCTAATATAATATTTCCTATTAAACACTCTTCTTGGGTAGCAAATCTGGTCCTTATTATAAATAGAAGTGGTGAAATCTGGTCGTACGTGGACTTTAGAGACTTGAATAAAGCATCATTGAAAGATCACTATCCTCTTCCTCCTATCGAACAAATTCTATAGATAGTATCAAGATCTGAAAGATTCTCTCTTTTATATGGTTATTTAGGTTATAACCAAATCGTACTATAGGAATCAAATCAATTTAAAACTACCTTCACCACTAAATGGGGCACATATACATATAATAAGATGCCATTTGGTCTAATAAATGTAAGGGAAAATTTTCATAGAGCCATGGACATGGAATTTAAAGGTCTGATAAATGGAATAATTTTAGTATATCTAGATGATATTACTATCTATTCAAAGCATGTTGATGCACACTTAGATTACTTGAGGAAATTTTTTGAACAATGTAAGGAGTTTGGGGTTTCCCTTAACCCAAAAAAGTGCATGCTCATAGTACATGAGGGGAAGATACTGGGACACATAGTGTCAAAATAAGGTCTTATAATAGAACCTAAATGAGTTAGATCTATATCTGCATTAGCACTATTGAGTCATAAAAAGGGCCTATAAATCTTTCTTGTTAAAATCAACTTTGTAAGAAGATTTGTACCAAATTTCACCTTTTTATTAAAACCCCTTAATGTAATTCTAAAGAAGGGAACTCTTTTTATCTAGACTCAAGAAGGAAAAGATAGCTTCAAGGCCATAAAATAAGCTATTGCCCAAGATCCTACCCTGATTAACCCAAACAATGAGAAATACTTTATGCTTTATGCATTTGGATGGGAAGGAAACATCTCAACCATTATAACTCAACATAATTAAGAAGATTTGGAACAACCTATTTCTTTCTTCAACAAATCTTTGAAAGGCTATGAAGAGAGTTACAATTTTATGGAGAAGTAGGTATATGTAGTGATAAAATCACTCAAGAAGTTTAGGCATGTGCTCTAAAATAATAAAATACATTTGATGGTGAGTTGCCAAAGCATCAAATAATTTCTACTGAGTAGGGAAATAAATGAAAAATGAGTAGGATGAATTACCAAAGTCATGGAGTATGATGTGGATATCATGATCATGAAGCTTGTAAGTGGAAAAATATTTTGTGAACAAATATATATCAACATCAAGACTATTGAACTAGTATTTGACATAGTGTATGCTCAAACTACACCTCAGTTAGACAATCCACCTTCTTTCAATAGCCACATTCAAGACTTGGCTCATTTCCTGTAGACTAGAAAATACCCCTATGACTTTCAATAGTCAAGGAAAAAGTATTTTTGACTCCAATCAATTCCTTATCTTCTTATTGATGTAATTTTATTTCAAAAGGACATGAATGGAGTATTGTTAAGATGTATTGAGCATGAACAAGTTCCCAAAGTGCTCGAGTAATTTCATGATGGGTTGTCAAGATGATATTTTTATACAAGGACTATGACCATTAAGATAATTAGAGGAGGCTAATATTGGCCTAAATTATTCAAGGATGCTCATCAATGGGTAAATAATTGTGAAAAGTGCTTACTTCACTAGTAAGTAAATGATAATAACCCTTCCTCTCAGACCAATTCAAGTGGATCAACCATTTACTCAATGGGGATTGGATTTCATTAGCATGATGAATCCATCATCAAGTTTAGTTCATAAATGGGTTCTCATAGTAATAAATTATTTCACATTATTGACTAAAGTGATTTCTTTAAAATATGCCATCAAGGCATGTATTCTATAATTCATGGACAACATAGTTTCAAGGGTTGGTGTTCCTCACACCATCATATCAGATAATGTGAAGGTGTTTATGGGATCTCAGGTGAGTGAATGGGATATCAAGCATAGTGTTTACCTAAGCACTTAAAATTATTACCCCTAGGGTAATGGCTTAGCCGAGTCAACCAACAAGAACTTGATTATAATTATCAAATGAACAATGGAGGACAACTAGAGAACATGGAACACAAAGCTAAAATAAACACTTTAGGCTGTAGGATTAATCCAGAAATATCCATTGGTAATTCCCACATGTTGGTATATGTAAGAGAGGCTCAAGTACCAATATTAATTAAGCTTCCATATCTAGAGATCAATCACCAATTAGACCTGATTGACAATGATGAAATGATAGTGAGCCTGGCTAAACTCATGGAGCTTGAAAAAATTAGGCATCAATCAATGAAAGTATTGGAATAAAATTAGGCACAAACCAATAAGACTTTCAATAAAAAGGAATATGTAAGGAGCATTAATAAAGGAGACATAATTCTCAAATGGGATGTAAATAAAGCAAAACTAGGCACGCACACCAAATTTGATGCAATATGGAGTGGTCCATATATCATCACATAGTGTAAAAGAGCCAATGCATTTCATTTCTCTAAGCTTGATGGAGCAGAACTACCAATCTTAGTTAATGGGTATACCTCAAAGATTTTAGGTAGGAACTTGATCCAAAAAATTTAAATTTTTGTAAATAATAGGTTAGTTATTTATTTTTCCGTAAGTGCTTTTGCATAGGTCAAACTCATTAGGAGTTTTTTTCCTTAGGTTGTGTTTCTTTTTTCCTATTTTATTTATCTAGTTTTTTGTTTTGTTCTTGTCTAGGTAAATTATAGTTATTCTTCCCTAGGATAGAGTCTGTCAGAGTAGAAATTGACCCCATGCCCAATTGATAAGGCTACTAAATTAAAAATTATTAGTAGGCAATCATCCCATAAAGGTTACCAAAACTATTTATATTTTTGTCTCAAAAAAATCATTACATTTGATATCCTAAGGGAGACCCCATTTTGTTAAAAAAGATTGGAGAATCTCTATGTTTTGAGTATTCAAAATAAAGGTAAGTAACCATGAACCATTCTAGATAGTATCGCAATTGAATACTTCTACCAGGCATGTGGAAGTTTCTCTTAGAGTACTTCATTCAAGTTTATAAAGTTTTCTTGTTTTATTGGATCAAATGCACTTATCAAATTAAATACTTGTTGGAAGTAATAATTATTGGTATAGATGTAGCTGATAGGGATATTTTAGTAATTATTTGTTTTATAATTATACCAACTCACTAGGGTTCCAACTCTTCTCTTTTCCATTCAATAACAAAAGAAGAAAATAACCAATGAGTTCAAAAAGAGAAAGGAAATGTAAAATAAAATAAAAAGGCTCACATCATGAAATAAGGTCAATGTACCATGCATCATGATTAAAAATAATAATGGAAAGAGAAGAAAAGGATTCCAAGGTATCTCTATCAAAGCTATGGATGCCTAGCTAGTAGTAGAGCAATGCCTAAGCTTGCCTTGTTTTTAAAGCTTTATAGACACTAAAATTAAACCTAAAAATTCATCAAGCCTTATAATAACTCATCACAAAAAGGGTTAAATAAACTACACATTTGACACACATAAATCTAAGAAATTAGAAGGCAAGTATGTTGTGTGAATTAACTTAGGAGTCTCTTTCATGTTTTTGATTTAAGTATTCTTCTGTGGCACATTTCATGATTGATTTAAGGATTTATAACCAAAGTTATAGGTTCTTGAATGTTCAAGAGCATTCCCCTTACCCATGTTTTTCAGATTATGGTCTTGAATTTGAGCCTTCTTCTATATGATTATGTAAAATTTGAGAAAAGATTGATTATTGGATTTTCATACTTTGGCAAAATGGTGTTTTATATATATATTTTCTGGGCTAACTATATTAATGCACTTCAGGAGTTTATTTGAACCATGAAAATTCTTAGGACTTGAGCAATTTAGAGATTTTATTTGGGCATATTTTGTATCAAACATTTTTGTCCAATCAGAGTGAATTTAGAAGTGATAGATCTAATGCTCACACAAAGTCAAAGAGTCAATCGCCAAGATTTTATGGTGCACATTAACTCATGTGCCAAGGATATAATAGTGCATAATAAAGCACAATAACAAAGGCTTTTTCAAGATTTGATGGCAACATATCAAGAGCCTAAATAGAAAATCAACAGTCTATGGGCCCTCCCACAGAGTCAATGATAGAACATACACAATGAATGCATTCAAGCAATGGATCTAGATGAGAGACCAATAGCAAAGACATACATGAAACCAACACAAGATATATGTGGGAAAAACTCTAAGAGGTAAAAACCCATAAATATTATTCATATTATGAGAAACTTAATGTACTGAATATAGGCTTTCTCTTCTCACTTCTTCTCCAAAATTATTCACAAACCAAGATGGATAGATTGGAATGCATAAGCATCCTCACTAGATTTTACAATGTAAAATATCTATAATATAAGAAAAAATATATGACCATTGTAATACAACTGTTGGAGAAGTGGGACCCTTTCCAATGGTTATATTACAGGGGTCCAACTTTTTCCCCTTGGTCACATGGGTTTACATCTTTGAGCATAGGTCATGATTCCAACCTAGACCGATAATTCCAACATTAATAATAATATGCTTTATTATTGCATGAGCATGACCTCATAAATAATAAAGTGCATTATTTATTTAATATTGCAGTTAATGTATTAAGGGTACATAAATGCACCACTAAACCATTATATGCTCCTACACTCCCCCTTAATATTAAGTGGGGATTTTAAAGCAAATATCCATCCATCTAGTCATTCCTTCATAATAAAGAAAAAATCCATCACACATGGTGTGGATAAAGGTAGTGATGAAATCCATGTAAAAGTTTCACAAATGTGCATCATTTCCATAGGCCATAAAAATATTCTATCATTTACGGAAGTGACTTCTCCAAAACTGATATAGTTTAATGTATTAAGGGTACATAAATGCACCACTTAACCATTAATTATTCCAATAATAGTCAGCTTCATAAATAAAGGAATTGTCCCCCATAAACCATCTATCATGAGTTTAGGAGGTGAAGGAAAAAAACTTCATGCCAAATTTACCTTTTGAAATAAAAGGAATTACAATCCATAAACTACTTAAAGTAAGTTTAGGCTAGTATGATCATGAGATTACCACTCACAATTTATCATGAATAATCAAAAAAACATTGGAGCCTTTTATAACATAAGGACCTCCATATGCTTATAAGTATTGGGTACAAAATTAAAACTTCCATACAAAGTTTACTAAAATCACATAAGTGATTTAATAATGCTATACAATGAGAAGTATAGAGAAGAAGAAAGCTATAAGGTCAAGAAGTGACATTGCCATGAACACTCCCCCTCAATGGCAGCTTCGAGAGGCATAACATTGTAGAAAATTGATAAGACTTGGTTGAACCAAATAGTTTGGGAAGACATCTGCTGCCTATGTGCCCATAGGACATTATGCAGATCACCATTGAGTAGTTTTATTTGGGATAAATTGTACATATACTTAAATAGTTTATTGGTGGTACACTAGAATATTCTCTAGATTTATACAACTTCAACACCTGCATAAACTTCTAACATCCAAAAAATAATGGATTCATGATATCATATTATGGTTAGCATCACAATAACCATATCCATATAAAAAATGACATATGTTTTTCTATGATAAAGCACATTTAAAACCATCAAGTCATAAACAAGTTAACTAATTTGATTACAAAGATAGTGACAAACATAAATTATTGTATGCAATTCATTATTGGACGTCTCCAATATTGACAAGATGAATGTCCCCATCTGTCATGTGATGCACATACAATAATTTTACTAATAATATGATACTAAATCATTTGGATATTTATTAGAAATAACTCATTAAAGTTGAAAAAAAACTTTTCAAGTTTAATATTCTTCAATTTTCCAATGATATAGATTTGGAAACACAAAATTGAGGTATGTAGCCTCTCATACATCAAATAAAGATTAGCATGATATGCAATCATCCATAAAATATACATAACACTAAAGTTAATTTTAGAGATGTATGAATAGAATGCTTGGTAATTTAAATGATGGAGAGCCAATAATGCAAACTCCATTTACACTTGCATTTCAAAATGAAACATATAATCATGTTAGTATAAACAATCAAATGATTCATAAATAAAATAAAATAATATAAACATGTTAGCATAAACTTGTTTTATTTATAAAATGAAAGTATATAAGCATTTTAGCAAAAACAATCAAATGATATAACATGCAAATGAGAGTATCTAAGCATGTTAGCATAAAAGATAGTTTTTACAATTTAGAATTAGCAAACATGATCAAAATGAAACATGATGATATGTATAAAATGCTAACTCATTTTAAATTGAAAATAATCATAATTTACCCAAAATTTGAAAATAATATTATTTTCTCATCTAATATCTGGAATAAAAAATTGAGATTCATCTTCATATATAGTCATCAAAGTATGGTATGTATATTGACCTCTAGTCAATTATTAAGACTATCAAGATTAGATGATCTAATTAAGGATTTTTCACTTATGTATTTTTATATTGAACACAAGTGAATAAGGATCCCCCTCACACTCTAATTTATCCAAAATTGCATCAACTTCCTCTAAGGCATCTATTTCTTCATAAGGATAAATAGGAGAGTTAGGTTCATCAAATGACGAAATTAAATGAGGATCCACAGGAGGCTCACAAAAATATTTTTTTAAGGATATGAATAGTCTTATTTTCAATGATTTTTCTAGAAGATGAATCATACATTCTTAATCCTTTAGTCTATTCTCCATAGCCTATGAAAAATGTAAGAACACAAGGTAGGATTAAGTTTTTTTTTTTTTTCTTAAAATTTTAGGAATAAAAATGGAAGTAGTGCTACCAAATATCCTAATGTGAACAACACTTGGTTTATTTTTAGACCAAAATATATAACAATGTAACTTTAGTTAGCATTTTTAAATAACCAATAAAATGGTTCACTTACAAAAATATAATTTTACTAAAGTATTATAATGGCACATAATATGACATGAACATACAAATAGTGCCCAAATTGTGATCTAGGTACCATACAATCCTCTATGTCAAACCTTATACATACATTTGTTGTCAAGTCATATAAAACATTATTTTTAGATATGACACATGTTTCAATATTAGTCTACATTTATAAGAGTGTAGAAGAATGCAAGGCTTTAATATCATGATATTTTGTGTATACTTTTGTAATGTTGCTTATCACGTAAGCATTCCCAAAAAACTTCATGATGAAGACATAGAAGAAAGGCCACCATAAATTACAAAGTGAATGTGAATTAGTTAAAATAATAATAGTGTGATGTGGCAAAATCACCAAAATTCTGACACAAACCATCTTCATTAGTACACCTCACAACTAATTCATAGTATGATAAACCATCGACATAATGACAATGAATAAAATGCTTCAATAAGGAGAAACAAAATTTTGTCAGCCAATGCCAATTTCCTCATCTATGAGGTATACTTATGAAAGCAAATAACAAAACCCATATGAATAACATGACAAAATAAACTGACGTCTAAATTAGGTTTTGGTGAAAAATTGAATCTTTCACCCATAATATTGGATTAAAACAAGTTTGAAATCAAGTTGCCAAAAATAGCAAATTAATCTAGAAGAGATAAAATAAAGTTTATTTTTTATCATGAATCTAAAATCAAACATAATCAAGTTCTAGTTTTGTGAAACTTCAAACTTTTATATTTTAATAAAGTTGATTATGAAGTGACTTCACAAGTCAAAAAAGCAAGCATGGTGCATTTTCGTTCAAGTCCTAAAATTGGTCTTGAAAAGTAATGTAGGCACCATAAATATTCATACTGGTTATTGTTTTCATATCTTGTATGATAGGTAAATTGGCTCTAAGTCTTAGATGCATAAAATACTAAATTTAAGTATTTATTTGAACACCCTTTCTAGGTTATTATGTGCTATTTTGACACATATACAGCTACTTAAACTAGGTTCACATATTGATCAATTGATGAATTCATTCAAATATAAAAAATGATAAATCATCAACACAAAAAGTTATATGACCAAATAGTAAAATGTCTTATAAAGAGATTTTTAACATGCATTGGATGTCTTCTTCATTGGAAGCCTATAACTATGATAGGGAATCTAGTTGTACACAAAGTGAGAAATAAATCATCATGAAGGATGAAAATATAGATCAGATTAGTTTGATTCTCCAAGAACTCAAAAGGGAACTCACAAAATAAAATATTTTGGAGTCAAAGTGTATAAACACATAATGCCAACTAGGAAGATTCTTGTCATTGATGTGGCATTATAAGTGTTTTTAAGACTAACATAAGAGACATAATAAGTTTAAATTCATCCTTTTAAGTTTGCATCAAGATACATGTTTTAACAAAAACATAAAATTGCACTTCTTGATGTCAAATCAAGTATTGTATTAGTTTGCATTTTACACTAAACCGACACTAATCAAGGGCTTAGTTATCACATTTCTCCTTGTAAGGGTTTTTTTAATTCCTAAAAATGATATTCCATAATTTTTTAGCCATAAACTCAGATTTTAATGTGGATTTTTCAAATGTTGTAATTTGATCCATTTAACATTTGGGATATGTCTAATGCAAAACTAGGTGGAGCCATTACTTCCCTACAAGGTTGGCATCCTCAGTTTGCATTTTTAATACTAAGGGGGTATAAGTTATGACAATTAATTTAATGTGATTTTATAATAGATTTGATTATAAAAAAATTTAAAATTTATAAGGACACTAAATTGATCAAAATACTTAAGAAAATTTAGTGTTATAAGTGTCACAAGAATTGGTTGTAAGTGTCATAAATAGTGTCAAAAGAGCACTATTTGACCAAATTGTTGTAGAAACAATAGTAGGAGGTTTAAAATCAACCCAAGGACCTTCATAATGTGTTTGAAATGTGCCAAAAATTATAAATTGATTGGTTGGATGACTATGGTCTAAACACAGTTGATAGGGTCACAAGGCAAACAAATTATCGCGCACATGACACATGTTCCCATGTGAATAATCATGAATTTTAAAAAACAATTTTTAAAAATAAATTAAATTTGGTGAAAAAAGGAGGATTGAGGGGATTTGAAATATAAACCTCACTTAATTGAAGGTTTTAGAAAAATTACAAATGCCAACCCACCCACTAAGCTTATTGATATTATGTATGCACAAATTTACATTTAAACCCTTTTTTAATTTTTTTAGAAAATAAATTAAATAGAATTAAATGATTTTATTAAAAAAATAAAATTCATGCATTAATTTCAAATTTGAATGCAATGGATTTGATAAAAGGTAGGGTCTACTAGCATAGGTGGAAAAGAGAGAATTAAATAAAACTCATATTTTTTAAATACTTTATTAAATACTATACTAACCATTTAATATAGATGTTGGAAATGCACAAGAAGAATAATGGCATAAGAAGGAAGTAGGGAGGCATAGCGGGAGCTCGAAGAGGTGGTTTGGGATGATTTGAAGGTTGGTTTTGCATAGAAATCGTCCAACAAAGCCTCTAGAACCTTCAAAATTCAATTTTGAGATTAGTTTTGACCCCAAAAATTTACTAGACCATACTATGATGCCCAAGCAAGAGTGAACATCCCAAAACTAATTTTTCCTTCAATTGGCTTTACCAACAACATATGCATGTTCTAAAACATTATCTAACATTTTACAGACCTGGAAAGGTCAAGAAATGAAAAATAAAGATTTTTCCTCTCATACAAGGATGTACAAGCTGAAAATGGATGCCATTGGAGGATGAGAAGAAAAACTGAGCTTAGAACAAAGATTGCAGGGTTTGGAATAAGATCTAAATGCTTAAGATTGAGAATACAAGCTCCTAAGACCAAAAAAAGTAAGAAAAGGATCTCAAGTAATTTTTTTTTGAATTTTATCTAAGGAGGCCATAAAAATATATATTATGGAAAGTAAGGAGGAGAGAGAAAATTGAAAAACACTTATAGGGGTCCAAATCTAGCAAAGTAAAGGTCCAGAATGCTTGGAAATGGCCAAACTAAGCCAATGGAGTAACCAAAATAGAGATTTATTGCACTTAATCTAATTTTTATATAATAAAAACATATAAATCCATATAATAATGTACAAAAATGATATTTCTCACTTGTTGGTTCTCTTGAAGTTTGCACCTATCTCTAGGTGCTAGATCTGTAGTTAGGTTCAAAAATACTTTCACAAATATCATTAGACTAGAGAGATTTTTCAAGATATTTAATGCTCAAAAACACATTTTAAACCCATTTTGAGACTCTCAGATAGATTTTTAACATAAAAAAGCTTAAAATCTAAGAAAAATGAACAGATTTGAAATCTCTATGCTCTAAGAGAAGAAATAAATGAAATAATTTACTTTTATTGAAGGAAAAACTTACAAAATTCTCATAAACATACCATGGCTCAAAAAATGGATGGATCTATGCTAGAACACAAGCCATAAACCTGATCTATGATCTTGCCTCTTGATCACACATCAATTGGCTCTTATACCATGACAAAACATGTAGAATGAATGCATTCAAGCAATAGATCTAGATGTGAGACCAATATCAAAGACATACATGAAAAAAACACAAGATAAACATGGTAAAAACTCTAAGAGGTAAAAAAACCCATAAAAATTATTCATATTATGAGAAAATCAATGTACCCAATACAAGCTTTCTCTTCTCACTTCTTCTCAAAAATTCTTCAGAAATCAAGATGGATAGATTGGAATGCATACGCATCCTCACTAGATTTTAAAATGTAAAATATCTATAATATAATAAAAACCATATGACCATTTTAATACAATCATTGGAGAAGTAGGACCCTTTCCAACAATTAGATTACATGGGTCAAACTGTATCCCTTTGGTCACATGATTTGGCATCTTTGACCTTAGGTCATGATTCCAACCTAGACCAATAATTCCAACATTAATAATAATATGCTTTATTATTGCATGAGTATGAGCTCATAAATAATAAAGCATATTATTTATTTAATATTATAATCAATGTATTAAGGGTACATAAATTCACCACTTAACCATTATATGCTCCAACAGTCAACAAGTCAAAAACTCAGGAAGCCTATAGAGCTACCAAGTGGCATGCTTGCACCCCATCATGCAGAAGATATAATTGTGTGAGTCCTAGGAGAAATTTTCAAGGATTCAAACAATGACTACTTTTCCAAAGTTATAAACAGAGTTTACAATGATGGACACTGATGGAGATAGATTCTGAGTTAAGTATTGCTCACTGAGATGGATATATTCAAAGATAAACTTCCAGATGACTAGGGCAAAACATGCAAGGCTCCTCAGCCAAGCCAATAAAACTTGCCTCTTTTTGCATGAAGAGGCTATTTTCATCCACTTCTAGATGAAATCAGTCTTAAGCTACCACTTCTAATGCCACCTCAACATTTACAATTCAACCATGCCATGCTATGCTAAAGATCAACCCAACTCAGGCATGCCATTTTTTAGCCGTTCCATAAGTCCAAGATGCCAAAAATTGAAAAACTCACCTCTTTTTGCATGGGGGTTTTAGATTGCATAATTTTCTTTACTAGGCTTTCAATTTGGACAACTACATATCATCTTGGAGATATTTTGTATAAAAATGGGTAGACCCCATGGCCCAATCTATATTTTTGATACTAGTTATATAATCTGCATTTTGAATATATTAACTACAATTTATAACCTTTAAAGAGAAATAAAGTTAAAGATTTTCCTTTATTATCTTGAGAGATCTGTGTGTATGTGTGTACAAGTTATTTGATTATTTTTGGAATCTTTATCTTTTTGTTTTAGTTTCAAAAAATTCAGCTATGGTATTTTACCCTCTTAAAAATATTATTTGAAATAAAGATATTTTTCCCTTTTGTGAAAATAGCTAAAATACTACCTCTAATTTTCATTTGTATGAGTTTGTGTTGAAACAAATTCAACATATTTTTTGCTCTATTGTGTTTATCAATCAAGCATTAAAATCCACTATAAAATATTTGGTGCAATCACCATATATTTAGTTTTCTATAAATTTCAAATTCTTCAACCCTTTTCCTTGTCAAGACCCTAGTTTAGGATTTAAAAGCACTAAAGAGCAAGATTTCTACAAAATTGGTATTTTATCAATTTGTATCAGATTTAGTGAAAGGAAACTAGCCTTCTCTAGAGATTAGCCTCAAATTGCCAAGGTCCCACAGATTTAGAGGTTTTTGCATTGTATCATTAGGCAATTTCACAACAAGCTACAAAATCAAGATAGGTGCAATCCTATGTGATAATAATTATAAATGACTTTGGGAAAATCATTATATTGACCATATGCATATTTTTTAAGAGCCTCCCTTTGATAATCCATTCCCTATGGATTTGTCTCTTAGCCTTTTTCCCATTATTGAGGAGTCTCACTTTGACAAACTAGTCTCTTTAGAGCCCATCATGCCATCAAAGGTTGTTACTTGTCTAATACCAAACATTCAACAAGACATCATTATAGCAACATCCACACTAGATGAAATTTCAACATTGGATTTAGGTTTTATTCTTGAAGTGACATCAAATTTAACATCAAAAGTAGAATCAACGTCAGTCTCAACATTGGATTCAGAGTCCCTTGAGTTAGAATCAACTTTAGAATCATAATACATTCATGGCTATTATAATATTGGTTATGCATGCCTCACAAATCAATTTTAATATATTTGTGATCTTTCTACAATTTTCGAGGATGATTATTTTATCTTTGACACAAGTTCTTCTAGTATCTTCTATTAAGATTGTACTACCTCTCCCATTCCATTACCATTCCATATGCCATTACCATCAACGAACCTAGCCATTATATTGACATTCCATCTCCCACAAGTATCAATTAAGACTGATAAAATCATACCTTGTTGAACTGTATCTATGATGACATATCAGTTGAAGAACATCAAGGAGGCCAAGACCAAATTCATACAAAAGAAGAATAATCTTCTAGTGAAACCTTTTTAGAGGTGCTAGGGGATAATCAAAGTTCAAACTCAACATCTTCTATTGAAATATTTTTGAAGGCACTAGAAGAAAATAAAATTTAACATTCAACATTCTTTAATGAAACCTTCTTGAAGGCACTATGGAATAATTAATAAAAATTCATTGGTGAAAACCTCATCGAGGTGCTAATAGATGAGCACAATAGTTCTTCACCGCTTGATGAAGACAAAATCAAAGATAAAATTAGTATAGCTTCTAATATACAACATAATTAGATGGTATCTATTCTTAAGCCTAAATAACAACAAAATTTGGTATTCTTATCAAGAGCATATTTAGAAGTCTTTAGCCTTGCCACATCTAAAGTTATGTCGAATCTAGAATCAACAACATTGTGTGTACTTGAAAATCCCAATCTTCATTTGTTTCCTAACCGTTATTCATTCCATTATCATCCACCTTTATATTTCCAAATTAAACCTATCAACCAATATTTATCCATATTTACCATCCCTGGCCACACTTTCCTTTATAGAGGCTACAAAGATAGCTTGTCTCAACATTTGAAGGAAATAAAATCAAGGACCAATATAGATCACAAAAATATTATTGACATCTAAATTTATAACAATTTCTTGATAAATCATCTATTTAGAAGAGGTGTGGGCTAGAAATTTATATGATTAATTATTTTGGTTGTGTCATACGATGATAAGGATGTGTATTTCCACATCATTAGGAAAAAAAAATCATTTACCTATCCAAAATCATAAAACCATGCCATTTTCCTTGGCCAATAACACATACCTTTACCATTCTGGCCTATACCTTGGCCAAAATTATTTCCCTTGACATTTGCATTTGTCATTTCTCTTTCCATTCTTCAATACCCTACCATGTGCCTTATCACTTGGGGTTAATCCTATTACCATTTTATCTATTCTTCATATCACCACCATCCTTGGAAAATGTCATACCCTATTCCATTTTACGATGCCGCCCCTATTAAATTAGATATTATTTTTAGCCATCCTACCCAAAATATTTTGATCTTGGTTCCTTTGTTTTTTCCCACACCTTCCATGAGGGGATTTTGGTCTAGTTTCAGTAGTTTTACAATTCCATATTTAAATGATAGTATATGAAATTAGTATGTCAATTGATCTAGCAAGTTATCTTTTATTCACTTTATACTGAAAGTATTCCTAATTATAAGCATCTTTGGGAAAGTTAGAGTACCACTACCATGTTACTAATTATAACCACCTATGGAAAAATTAGTAGTACTGATCTATACCATTGTTTCCTAATTATAACCACTTATTGGAAAATTAGGAACAACATCTTTTACCATGAATTACTGCATCACCTTTCCATTACTATTCTCATTTGTGTGGCCATTTATTTTAATTTTTAGAAATTTTTGTGACCTAGTTAATTCTCCCTATCTTTTGTGTGGGTGGAACTACTATGAATTGAATTCATTTTGGGACTATGTAGGCCATGCTTGATTCACATTGAGGTTAGCTCAGTCGCCCTTTTCATATGCTCTCATTGTTTTACAAGCAACCTAAGCCAATGCTCTCACCATTTTATGAGTGGTGTCTCATAATCCTCAAATTGAGTTGAGATACCCCAAACATTCCAAAAACATTTAAAAGTTTTAAAATCCAAAAACATTTTTTATATTTAAGCCTAGTCACTCATCCTCGATCCACCCTATTGGGGAAAGTCCATTGTTAGTATGCTTTCTTTTGCTTTTAATTTCAAGCTTTTAATGTGTTTTTTGCTTAGTCATTTGTTTATTTACTTGATTGTTTATTTGATTTTAGTACTATGCCTTGACTCAATTTATATATGTTCATTGGGTGATTCTTTACACATTAGACTTAAGTCCATCCATAATCATACATCAACATTATCATCATGGTTTTTATCATTAGTGCATTATTTTTAATTATTTATTAGATTGAGATTCAGTCTTTGAACATATTTAGGAAAAGTTCTCATGGTGTTCTATCATGAGGCATACCATCATTTGTTATAACAAAAATCTACTTGAGAAGTCTCATAAGTAATGGAGCTATAGAATTTTCTCCTTGGTAACCTTGGCAAATCCTCCCACCCCCTTAATCAAATCAACCCATTGACCATTATGGTTATATAAATTTTAATAAGGATAAACATCTCCATATTAACAAGTACAACTAAATCATTTCCATTGATCAATATTTTATTCTTCTATTCATTTATTTCATTACTTTGCACATCCTCTTATGCCTGGTTGTTTGTATCTTTTTCAATCATTAGACCATCACATTTATGTTTATGCCCACTCATCTTTAATTTATGAAATATGTTATATCCTTGAGTTATGCTTGCTAATTTTCCCTACTAGGACATAATCAAACATATTTATTCAATCTATGTCATCTTAATGATTATAAACACCTATGGGCAAATCATTATTTTGACTCATCAACCCTAACTAGGGCATATGTCATTACCACTGATTATAAATGCCTATGGGAAAATTAGTGTCTTAACCTTTGTTACTGATTATAACCACCTTTGGGAAAATTATTACTTTTTAAATTAGTGCATTCAATAATTTTATCGATTGGATTTGTCTCACCCATGGGTTAATTTCATTATTCTTCTTGATTCTTTTCAAGGGACCATCCATCAAACGTACGTGACAACCACTCCCTCAAGGGGGCATCATTATAGGATTCTCAACATTATTTCAAGATTTTTATTCAATCATCATCTTATTTTAGGCATACATGCCTTTTTCATTCTTTGAGAAGACATTAATGTGCTTATATCTTGCAACATCTTCCTAAACAAGGGCAAATTGTATACACCTAAAGCTGGCCATCAATGGCTTCAATCAAACTTCAAACTAATTCTTACTAACCATTACAAATTAAGCCTAAGAATCACTGAACATCCCATATTTACTTATACATCATTCATCAAAACTTAGAATCATGTTTAAAAATCACTAAGTAGGGTATCCTACTGTAAGCAACAAAAACCTCTCACAGATTCATCTCTAATCATCCTCTGACATCATAACATGAAATTTGGCTTATAGACATATTAAATGGGGAAATCATACACATTAAATCAAATCTTGAAAATTCTAAAAATCCTAAATAAAATTATAAACCTAATTAAATGCATAGTTGAATTATCCATGTGCAATCAATGAAATTCTAAAAAAAATAAATTTAAATATCAAGAATATCCTAGATTTTCACAATTACCTTTTATGAGTTGTCCAAAATTTGTAAAGATCCTAAAAATATCTCACATATGCCTTATTCGTTGAAAATAATGAGCTTTTGATACCTTTTAACTCTACTAGGGTTAATTGACTCAATTAGGTTAGGTTTGAAGCCATTCCATGTTTAAACTACACCTTAACTCACCTTGGGTTGGGGTTAGTTCTTAAGCCTATAAATATAAGCCATTGCCTATTGAATTTATGAGAGCTTGGATAGAGTAAAATTATAATGCAACTTTTAATAAAAGATTGAAAGAAATAGTGTTATAATGCCAAAATCATAAACCAAAAGCCACTTTAAGTTGCAACAAGCATAAGCCACATCTAAAATGCCAAACATGGTGCTAAGGAGAGAACGAAATAGCCAAACTACATTTCTAAAGACTCTTTAAGCACAAGCCAAGCAAGCCATGAAAAAATCACTTGGATCTCTCAAGGAAGGTAAGAGATTTTGTCTTTACATTTTAGTTGTGTTTTCATATGCATTTTGTTCACTATGATCCCCCTAAGATCTAGGCTTAGAGATGTTAGCATGTTAGTGTGTTGATTTTATATTTTTGTGAATCTCACACTTATTCTAACCTCCTCTCTATTTTCAAATTCCTATGATCACATCATTAACACCAACATATATCCAACACATCATTAACACTTATTCTAACCTAAAATTGATCAATGACTATTGGAGGGTGGCTCTGATACTATAAAAGAGTTCAAAACACTCTTAAACCAAGATCTCTCTAACACATCATTACCATAACCATGAGTACATCAACATACACACAAGGAATAGACTAAATGTGAAAAAAACTAATTTTTATTCATAAAAAAACATATATAATACAATGGGGAACCATTGTTTAAGTAAGCAAGTAGAAATAATATGCAAGCCTAACTAAGCAATATGGGATAAATCCTCACATAGGAAAATACTAGGAAAAATATGAAAATCCTAGATAGAACATAGCAATCATGAGAAATATACTCTAATGAACATTAACTTTGATTATGGTGTAGAAGGATGAATTTAGAGGATCACCATAAGAATTTCATAATCTTTAAAATCATGTCGTGAATCACCATGGTTTCAAAAATACTTAATTTTTTATAGGAGGATATACATGGAGTTATAGAGATAGGACATGGCCTTATATTTGACAGTTAATGATAATGATTTTTTCTCAAGTCATTTCGATGATAACATCTTTCAATTTCAATTTTGATTCTCAGTCTACTCACCATTTTGCTCATACTTGAAATGGTTATTCTTGTATGGCTTGAGCTCTATCTATTTATTATCAATGATACAAATGGTTGTTCATAACATTTTTTTTTTGGAAAATTCTTTTTTAGTTTTTTATACATTTTTTGGGCCCTTTGATGCATAATTTAGACCCTAAAATTTATTCATAAATAATTGTAGTAGAAATGTTTTAATTAATATAAATTAATTAATTTTGGGATATTTTCAATGCATATTATGGTATCAAATTCCCATCAATGAGCTCAAAGACATGACCTCGACAAGTGACACTACTAAAATAATAACATCATCAACTAAAATTCAACTATTTTTACAATTTTATCTAGTAATTTACACTTTTATTACGGATACATGTCATCTCCATGTGGGGTGAACCTTCAGTTCCCATTTAGTTTTCTTTAGTTTTTATATTATATGACTATAAATTAGATAATATGGAATGAAGAATGAAAATTTTAAGGCTTGCATCTCTCTTTTAAAGATTATCCTCTTTGTGTACACTCTTATCTGCAATAAAATTCTATTTATTTACCATTTTCATTTTGCTAATTTCAATTTTTTCAATATCAGTTCTACTTCTATAACATATTTAGCTCTATAGTTAGTGTGTTGTTAACCAAATTCCATATTTAATTTGGAGCATCAGTACTAATGTGTTTATTTCCATTCTTACATGTCCCATCAAACAAGTTCAAATATAAGAAACATATTATTGACACACATGATCCTTCAAATTATATTATGTATTAGTTTAAATGACCTCAAATGTTAGATGGGTAAAAGGAGATCCTTTTGAAGAATGATTAGATGAATCCTCAAGAATTAGAGGAGGGTGATAATGAAACCATTAGATAATGTTTTTTCATAATTTGTGTTTGAGGTTACACCCACACTGCCATCAATAAAGCCCTTTGAGGGCCCAACACCCTTCAAGGTATAACTAAATTTTAACATTCCTTAGTTTATAATAAGAATGATGGTCATGAATTGGATAAATGTCTTAATCAATTTCAATCATATTCCTCAATGAATAATTTATTTGACAATGAAAATATAACATTCACACAAAAGTTTCCTTGGATGTCAATAATCGTGGGGATCATATATCAAATTATCTTCAAGATGAAGATGATTGTGAGTTGTCTCTCAAAGAATAACTTGAAAAAATATGAGATTTTTTTTTTGAAGTGATTAAATAGGAATAGTATGTAGTAAATAATTGTGATGACCAATTCAAAAAATTACATCAATTACACTAGTCTTGGGACCAAACAATGCAAGATTGTACCAAAACAAATCATGCATTATCAAGAAACATTGGTACATGTGATAGTGAGATGTATAAAATTATAAAACAATAGACAATTTTATTATATTACATCCATGAAGAGATGGATTTTGAAAACATCAAGACACTAGGAGAAGCCTATTGATATGTAGTCAATATTGATGAAAAATTCAAATGTAGAGGAAATAAATGACTTTATTCTAGTGACAATTCACATCCAAAGAAAGGAAAGGCTAATGAAAAATAAAAAAGGAAAAGATAAATTAAAACATAAGTGATACAAGAAGTAAACATATAATAAAAAACCATAAAAATACACTGACATGTGGTATAAGAACCACAAGAGAAAGTACCAAAACACCAAACGCAATGGAGCCAATTATGATAAAACCTTTTTATCAAAGTCACAATACCAAGACACAATATAATCCTCCACATCCATTTTTGAAACACCATGTGTTATCAAAATAGGTAAGTATACAGTGGATGTAGATTCATACTCCAATGTCACCACTATATAAAGAACACCTTCAGTATAGGGGGAAACGAAGCATCTATTCCACTCATAGATAATCTATTCAATTCAAATATGTGGGTGCATGGAAAGAATCTTCACTTAATTTTATACAAAGAGAGTAAAAAATTATTTGATCTTTACTAAAGTAATCAAGAGGCTAAATATGAAAAAAAGTAACTCATTCACATTTTTAATCTATTAGATGGATCAATTAGGGTAAAAACATCTACATTATTTAATAGTGCCAAATACCCTATTTCATCAAACCATTCAAATATGAGGTGGTCTATGTCATGAAACCATTGGATATTTACAATGTGCTTCTTAGACAACTATATAAGAAGGCATGCCACAATGTCTATGTGACTACACCTAGGAGTGTCATAAAAAATTTGGTTGATAATTGCTACTAGATATAAGAGGTGACCATTGTAAATTTAGTATCCCTAATTGATAAAAATTTATGTTAACATGTGATCTATTAAACCAAGAAAATTATACTACTATAGATAACAAAATCTGGTCTTTGATACTTGACAATGACAAAATTAACATACATTTACCACACATTACTTGACCATAAAAATAAGGTCCTAATATACCATTCTCTCATAGTTATATTATATTTTATAAGTCAACCCTTTATTTTTTCTATTATACATATACAAGAACATCAATGTCTATTTTAAACTTGCTAAATATCCTAACAATATCTCAAGACTCTTTGTTTAGTTAGTTTGTACATAAGTTGGTCCTACCAATTTTGTTTAGTATCACTAGGCAACACTAATTTGATCTGATCAGTACTAACCTAATATTGATAATAAATATTTTATAAAATTAAATCCATTCTCAGTGTCAACCCATTAGTATAGTGTGTTAGAAAAATGATAAATTATTTCGTTGGATCCATATATAAACAAATCAAGGTTTCATAAAAAAGGACTTAGAAATTATTTGATATATGTATATACACTATTGAGAATTAATAAAATATCACCTTTTATTCTCAATTTTCAAATCTATGATTAGGAGTAGTCACAAGTCAAGTCTGAAGAACTCAAAATCTAAGTTAAAGAAAACATTTTCAAGTACTAAAGCCACATCAGTAGCTGCATACATATAGCAAAGGATCAAAATTTCATAATCACACTAGGTGGGAGAACTTCATGTGGCTTGACTTCCCTTCTTGGAGTATTGAATATGTAAACAATGGTCAATAATCAGACAAGGGTGATTAGAGCAATCTTATCCCATTACACTTCCCCCATTTTAATAGGTTTCTATCCCTCATAAGCACATCTAGGTTTCAAGGTAAATGAGACTAATTTTTGGAGATGTGCACATCATAAAAGTTTGGGATCACAAACATATAGAAATAAATATAGTCTCAAGTGATTATATGTCACTATGCCCTACTTCCATGTAGGCCAGTATTGACCAATAGGTTAGTATCAACTAACATTACTGACTTGATCATGCTAAACTTACTTAACACAAACAACAAATCAGTTCTAGAACTAAACAAAACACATGCTTGATTATATATAATTTTCACTTTTAGAATACAATCATAATTAGACAAACACCCAAAAAAATATAATTATTATGACCTATTTATTACTTTTTTTAATTTAGCATATGCCCTTGTCAAATTAAAATAATCAACTAATTTTTTAAAATTTAGATGTATGCTTGAATGTCATACTTATTGCTTTAAATTATATTAGAAAGTTCTATTTCAATTAGACTAATGTAAACCATCAATCCAAATTAGGGTAAAACATTATTGATGAACCCATACACATATCGAACTGTGTAAAGCCCTAGGTTTTCCATTAGGGTTTTATTCTTGTAGGTTTCATATTTTAGGATTAGATTTTTATTTTTATTTTTAATTTATGATTGTCGCTAATAATACACATTAATCATGACAATGTTGAATGAACATTATTGGTTAAATTAAGTACTGAAATTACGATTTTCATATTTTTCCACATGGATAGTGTATCTTATTTGGATTAATTATGTAAGTAAATGGGTAATAAATATTAAATCTAAATTCACTAATAAGGGTTAAGTTACCAATGAATAATCCAAATTCTTCCTCTAATATTATTTTTGTAACATCCAATCTGATATGCCTATTGTTACTATTAGATTATAAAGGGCTTGTATTATTCACTTTATTATTCCTATTAATGATTGTATAACATATAATATTCACCCTATTGATGTAATTATCATTAATATTCAAACTATTGATATAACTACAAAAAATCAATAAGATGCCATGGAGGATGAAAATTTAATTAAATATCTTAACATGAATCCTCATTATATTGATGTAAGGTTATATATAGCAAGGGATGAGCAAATTTTTTAATCTCAATATTAAACATCATGTATTTAGATCACTACTATTGGTACTATTCCTATGCCTACAAGAGTGATCTATGTGACATCTTCCCAATGTTTTATAGAAACATGAAAACTTAAACAAAGTCTGATGACAATTCATATGTAGGCAACATTTACCCCTCTAATTATGGTTGCACATGTTTCATTACCAACCTATCCTATTACACATTCCCTTGAGTAGATTGTCACAACTCTACAATCCAAAGTGTTACAGTTAGAGCAAGGTACATTGATAACTAGTCATGCCATGGATTCATATGCTTTGTTTCATAACCCATTAACCACTAAGATAAAAACTTACCATTTACCAAAAATATTTGTAGCTCCCAAGATACCATTAAATGAAGGTAAAGATGATCCTGAGCAATAGTTGAGATCATTCGATGCAACATGCTTGGAATATGCATTCAAAGACAAACTTTTGATTAGAATCTTTCCAAGAAGTCTTCAGTGCTATGCATTGATATTGTTATATCATATCTATATTAAATAATTAAGATCATTCAAACCTTGAATAACCAATTCTTAGCACACTTTTCCATCAACATGGATAATAATTTAAGTTAAATCAAGGACTCAATGAACCAATAAATTACTATGTGCTTAGATGAAAGACTATTCTAGACATGATGACCGATTATGGTTGACATATGACTAAAATAAATATTTAATGGAATTTTTATATAACCACTTGATGAGTTAATTATATTCAAGAGATTCAAATCATTTGATAAGATATGCATATAATGAGGGATATATAAGTCAAGTTAATGAATTTAAACAAACAAGTATATGTCAAAGCCTATGAATAATTTAACATCAAAATTTCAAATCAATCTAAATGACAATGATATTGAGGTGAAGATTAAAATCAATGTAATGCCATAACCTAAAAACTATTTGAAATTGAAAGTTCCACCAAAGTGGGAGTGTTCATGATCAGGATTATCTCCTCATGTGATAATAATTTTTTTTTTTTGATTGTAACCTTATCACACTCATTCCTCCACAATATCTCAATAGAAGTAGGCCTAGACCAATGAACTATAATGAAAATTCATATTTTGAGTATCATTAAGTTATGGTGAATTCAATGAACTTATGTTTCAAGCTATGACATAATATACATGATCTCATAGATGACACCATTATTGATTTATGAAATATTATAGAAGAATCTCAATTGGAACATAATATAACCTAAAATTTGAATATTTATAGTGATTATTTTCCTAAACATGAGTCAAAAAAGACTAATGGAATTTTATAGGTATATCATGCATACAACATGCTTCTTTCACTGATGATATAGGATCATCCACTAGATACTATCATTTATAAACTTAGTGATATTCCACCTTAGTAGCCCATGATCACATTCAATGAAAATGAGATAATCAATGAAAATTAATATTTTCATGAATTATTCATATGAGATCACACTGATGGATAACCTATATGCAATATTATGATTGACAATGATTCAAGTGAGAACATTTTCATGATATAACTTCTCTAATCTATTCGATACACATAAAAATATTTAGACTATACATAAAAAATAGTTAAAAGATTTTATGGAAAAAGAAAAAATACCTTAGGACACATAATATTACATCTTCAAGTGGGTTTGGCCATATTAGCCACATAGTTCATGGTTTTATAGAGTAATGGGCTCTTTGACATGTTGCTAGGATGCCCATAGATGTATAGACTTCTTATAATTCCACTAAAATACAATGTTGCCTAAATTAATTATACTAAAATAGAATAGTCACAATTATACGTGTACTATATGAGTATCCTCTATAGTTAGTGACATATTATTATCCCCCACAACATCACAATTGGATGATACACACATTTAGGATCATTATTTATAGGGGATCAATACACACATTCATGATCACTATTTAGAGAGATTTGATACACATTCAAAATCATTATATTTATTTGGTTGATACACATATCTAGGATAAGCATACAAAGTTTATTGTTACACATTTATAGGATCTAGCTATACAACCAAATATTTAGTGTTGATCACATGAGAGAGTTAATTCGAGACCATAAAGGCTGCCCTATTGTATGGTTCATAGTTAGTACTATGGTAAATTATAAGTGTTCCAAATTAAACATAAGTAGTGAGACACCATCCTATTATACAATAGACACCAAAAATTCCTCAACTATCTATAATTATTACTCATACTTTGAGTTCTATGAGTAGGGATTATGATAGGTACAGTACACCACACGATTCATTATCAGATCTTGACCCACCCATAATTGGTACTTCCTATCCATTATAGAGTCCCTATATACCACTTGATATAGGCACTTCCCATGGTCATTCCATTAATAGGATCATTGGTTATCTTTTCTAAATCCTAGATATTAAAAAAAAACTCAATAAATACATTCAAATATTCAAAAAATACAAAATTAGGACTTGAGTATGTATAATTGGTAGTTTACACTATTTACATATGTTATTTATCACATTTTTAGTACATGGAATACTCTTTACATGCACACATGTATTTCATGGTATTAGAGTGATATGCAAGACATATAAGTTACATTTGGACATACAGATGTTAGTCTTTCCTCGACCAAGTGGCCACACTGATACTAGGGGCATATTATTCCACATCCTTCACTATTATATGTTATATATTTATATACAATTTATACCATGTTGAGCTACCTATATTACTTACATATGCCTTTCTAGTTACTAATATCTTGCATAATGATACATTGATATGGCATTATACTATAATGTGACATCGATACATATGTATGGTGTAGACTAGATCCTTGTTCTATACTCAATTAATGTTGTTACTCTTTTACATGATAGGATACTTTGTGTTAGACTATTGTGTGTGGCTTTTGGCCTTGATTGATGCAACATCATTGATGTCCCTTATTTGTAACATTTTTATGTTCCATTGTGTGTAGCTCTTGGACTTGTTGGTTATGACATATTATGTCCCTTGTATGTGGCCCTTGGACTTATGTGTGACACTAAAAATTGTTCTTATTTAGATTTATTGAATTAAGTTGAGCCATGATCTATATCATGATTTGTTATTATGTAGTCTTATTCATAGATCCTTATATTACATCCTTAATTTATACATATATCTAGACATGACACTTACATGATATATGCTACATACATGCCTTGATCTATATATACATTAATATGATAACATATTCTCAACATTGTCAAATTATATTACATGATGTTATCTTTATAGATGATACAATAGGGTTAAATATTATTTTAAGATGAGAGACTTACAAGATACATAACTAATCTAAAAAGGTGGGTATTATGGTGGGATTATTATAGAGACATAAGCCTCCACAAGTATAAAATTAGATTAGATTATATATTTTATATATTTATATTATTTATATATCAGATTAATTTAGATAAATGATAGATATTGGCACATTGATATAGATTATAGGGGCATATGCCATGCATATGCACTCATTTTATAGACACCAGAGAACATATTCATACATAATTGGGTGTATATACATGGGAATAAATGTACAATTTATAAGAACAAGATCACATGTATTTTATTCTTCATTCTCTTTTGATCATGCATTCTATTCTAAATTGAGAGAAACTACACAATCAAACATACATTCATGATGGGTTCATGAACATTGTTCATTAATTTTCAATCATGCATTTTAATTTTACATGGATTGAACTTGATCAAACTTGATCAAAAAATTATAATTTAATCTATAAGCTATTTTTAGTGGTTAATTCATGTTAATTGAGTGAACCTAGACTAATGGTTTTCTCATTTACCTATGTAGTTATTTATTTGAGTAAACCTAACATGATGGTTATATATTTTTCCTATGTTTTTGCTTAGATTATTACATTACATACTTATCCCCACATTGATGAGGGTTGATTTCTAACCCAAGAGATTTCATAACTACACAAGTTTGGGAAATAATCACCCCAACTCTCCATGTGATTTAGAAAGGAAGCATAAGTTATCTAATGCTTCAACAAGGAAACCTAATCTAGATCATGCTATAATGGAAACATGGTTTTCACCAATAAATAGGTGTAATGCTTGTTCTTTAAAAAATTAAAAAAATCAATTTCAGATTAAAGTACTCATTCTATGGACACTAAATACACATGGTTATAGGTTTTATTATTGAGTGACCTGCATAGTTGGAGGTTCATATGAAAGACAAAGTATGCCATAAAAACTAAGGTACATTTTTTACTTTTACTCTATAAATTTCATTACTAGAATAAAAAGGGGTCATTTTTAGATACTAAAATCTAGTCTTAGGTAATTGACAATGACAAGCTTGACACACATTATTTCACACTTTCATGATATTTTATGATTCAAACCTTCTATTCTAATGTTACATACTTACATGAATATCATGGTCTATTTCAAACCTTTTAAATATCACACATAGACATCTATAGATTATTAATTTAGCTTGCCTATACATAGGTAAGTTATGCCGTATTTGGTCAGTATCATAAGTTAATAATGACATGATCTATTTGGTACTAATATTTTACCAATAGTGACTATTTTATAAAATCAAACCCAACCTTATGTTCCATTATACTAGCATGTTAGTGGCATGATAAATTATTTAATTAGATCCATATATAAATAAATTAAGGTCTCATTTAGAAAGGACTTGGCACTTATCTAATACACATATGTAAACTATTTTACATTGAGAAAATCTACCCTATTATTCCTAATTGTCAAACCTATCACTAGAAGAAGTCATAATCCAAGTTTGAAGAACCTAAAATCCAATCAAATCAAGGATTTTTAATTATCAAAGCCACATAATTATCTACATACATATAACAAAGGAACATAGTTTCACACTAAAACTAGGTGAGATAACTATGTATGGATTGATTTCATTCCTTGGATAATTGGATACAAAAGAAAAAATGAATCATTATACTACGATGATTGGGGTTAGCTCAACTGATTACACTTCCCCCATTTTTGTAGGTTTCTAGTTCTCACAAGCACACCAAAGGTTTCAAGGCAAAGGATACTAATTTATAGAGTTGTGTGCATCATCATGATTAAGGATTAAAAAAATAGAGAAATCAAATAAACTCATAGGTAACCATACTATCACTATTTCTTAATTATACACAAGTTAATACTAACCAATAGGTCAATATCTATTGGTGATACTAAACTGATCTTGCATAATTAACCCATTGCAAATAACAAATTAGTTATAAAAACTAAAGAACCACATTCCTAATTATTCATGATTTTTTACTTATAGAATATAACCAAAATTAGACAGTGACCCAAAAAAGATATGTATTATGATAGCTTTATTACTTTATATGTTTATCACATGCCCTTGTCAAATTAGAAGAATCAATCTCAGTGCTTTACATTTAGTGTATGCTTGAATTCCATATTTATTGATTTGAATTATATTACAAAGTTAAATATTTATTAGATTAATCTCACATATTAATCCAAACTAGGGTAAACCACCTACTCATGATTAAACCTAAGGAGAGTTAAAAATTTACAACAACCACACATGTCGATATAGTAGGTAAAATAACACAATAAAAACATATGGACTAAATATTATTGGAATATATATGTGTCTTCACTTTTCCAACATGTGTACCTCTACATTATTAGGTGAAACATCCAATTAATTTTTTCCTTAGAAATCCACTACCAAATGGACCTTTATAAATGAATTTAGTATTCCATAATGAATATATTAGGGTTTAAATTTATAACTTATTCATAAGGGCCACATCTAACTAAGAGTGTCAATTTGTGGGATCCCAAACATAATCACTTGAAATAAGGGTGGAACATTAAGAATGTGCATTGATAATTAGAAAATATATCTAAGGGATTTAATTAAATAAAAAATGCTAATAATATTGATTACAAAACCCTCATCAACCTTCCCTAGATATTGAAGATCCCAAGCATCTATTTCGTATAGTTTCAATGTGGAGAAAGTACCTCTTGGGTTCAAAACTTTGTATCCTTAGGGCTCAATGGAGATAACAAGGTTGAAAAAGAGAAAAATGTGTTTGTTTGGGATTATAATACTTAATTTAGTCTATGAAAACCCACTAAACATGTCCCTATTTTTTTAATCCATATCTCTTCTTGGGTCCTCTACAACCCCATTAGCTCTTGCCTAGGGTTTTTAGGTTTCTAGGCCAGTTTGACCCTAAAGGCCTGTAACTTGAGTTTTATACTACTAGAATGAGTCAAAAGTTTCATTAAATTTTATATGATGTTGTCACTCATCTTATTGATCATTATATTCTTTAGGACACCCTCCAACTATGCCATTGTCTCTTATTTCCATGTACAGTCCTATAACTGCTAATTTAGGCCTAGTGGGTCTAGTTAGCCTATCAAGAATCTCTGATATCTCTAAGGAACAAAAAATCAAATGATGTCATTGATAACCCTTATAAAACAATTCATGGAATATTTTTTTATCTCTTGTACCTCATTTCCATAGATGGTTCCTTGTACTTAATTCCTTATCAAGGACCTATTTGTAGGTGTTATCAGTTTTGCTTGGGCTATGAGTATGAATTTATTTCTTTGTTAAAAATTTGAGATTTTTATGAATAGAGTAACATGAGGAATATTATACCCATCTATTCATACAACCTATGAATCTAATCCAACCTCATGCTATCCCCCTAGACATGGAATAATTCCTTAGATTCTAGTTCTATGTCTGTATATGTCAGTTTAGGCCTAATAGGCTTAATTAGGCCATTGGGCTCTTCTCAATCCCAAAGGACTAAACGATTTATATAAAAAATATTGATAAAATTTATAAGATAATTAATATACCCTATTTTTAATCTATCATCAACTGCTTCTATATAGGGTTCAACAAATCTCCCTTACTCTGCCTACCCACTTGTTTAGACCTAATAGGCCTGATTAGTCCATTAAGATCTCTTTTACCTCAAAGGACTAAGAAAATTAAATGGAATATACTATGAATCATTTTAATTAAAACTAATATACCCCTCTCTCATTCATCCACCTCACATCCATGCATAAATTTTTACACTTTTGTTTTCCCATAACCCTCGGTATAGGTGGTAGTTTTTATGTTTCTAACTATGGGAGAAGGTGAGTCTCATTTTTTTAGCATGAGGTTGTTATCATCATTGAAACATGTATCATGGTATTTAACATCAAAGGCCCTATTTAAATGTTAGGTGCATTTCTTTTCCTCATTTCACCTATAAACATGTAGGTGACCAGTTGGGTCCCTTGACTGTGTTATTAGGTGAGAGGTAAGATTTCCTTCTTTCCTTCTTCATGGAAAATCTCCCAACTTATCAAAATTTATCCTAATTTTCATGGGGTTTCTCAATTTAAATTTACTCTTCTCACCTTTAAGGCACCTTAAAATGGAATCTTTTATCTAAACTGCCCATTTATCTATGGTTAGGCCTGCAAATGATAACCTTGAGTTCCTTGACTGTGGTACTTAGGGCCGAGTATCCTTTATTTTCACTTAACTAAAAAAATTACTCCCATGGTAATATATGCCTAGAATTATCTCTCTCCACAAGTTCTTCTGACTCTTAAACTCATCACTGCATTAGAGTTTCTTCAACTTATCAACACATCCCCATTTGCATCAAAGTCTTGACTGAGCCTATCTTTTTATGGTTAGTTTATGGTGTTGCTCCTTATCTAACCCTTATCTCTCCAAGTTTGATTACTATTTTTGATACAATCCAAAAATCTTGGATAACTGACATAACATCTTAATCAATCCTATAACCATTATAACATTGACTAAATTATTTTAAACCCTGCATAATTCAATTCAGTCCACATAGTCCCTTGGAGTGCAAAGTAGAATACTATTTGAGATTAAAAGGTGATTAACATGGTTATATGAAATTAATGGCATGATTTTTGAGTTGGATATAGGATTTCAAAAGATCATATTATCTCTTCAACTAGTTTTTGGTAATGGTGGTGACCTAGATAACTTGCAGACCTATAGTTTTCACCATCATTCTTGTGACCTAGAGATGAGACATTATGAGTATTTGATTGGTTGGTGTTAAAAAAATATTTGAGGAATTCCTTATAACTTATTTTAATTTGATACACTCCCTTCAAAGGATTTGGAAATGTCAACACCTTCATGAGGCTTGAACAAGGTCACTTTTGCCATGGTCTCTTCAAACTTTTGACTGTATGTGGAGATTGTAGGTGATCACCACCATATGAATTTTATAGTTTATGTCATCACTAAATACCTATTGTTTTAAATCCTTAGAGGGATTTGGAAGTGTTTAGATACTTCACCAAGACTTTTTAACTATTGGATACCTTGAAGTATCAAGAATCTTACTATTGTCAACCTACAAATTGATCAAAAGAAGAATTCTCCTCTCTTGATGGATCACACGTGTGAAGTGGGTATTGAGGATGGTGTAGAAAGTTATGAAAATAAATTATAATTCACCCAAGTTTCCATTATTCTTTCATCATGCTTAGAAAAGGATAAAATGAAGTAAACTGGTACCCTGCCTGGATGGATGAGACATTGTAAGTCCCTCACTTGTTTAGTGACTATTCATAAAGGAGGGGAAGGTAATATAATAAATAATGAAAAAAATGGAATCCAAATATGGTCCCCTTATCTATCCAAAATCTTAGGTCCTCACCCTCTCTCTCTCTCTCTCTCTCTCTCTCTCTCTCTCTCTCTCTCTCTCTCTCTCTCTCTCTCTCTCTTATATCTGTACCATTCACAAACTTGACTAGCTTTACAAGGTTACCAAGGAGCTTGATAGGGAAAGGGGATCAGTTTTTGATATATTTTAACTTGAAACTCCCTAAAAATCATGGATATAGGTTTGGGACACATGAATTAATCCATTTATGTTCCTAAACGTTATTTTTATATGAAATACTTGTATAGACCACCTAAAAACCTTCAATTTTTTCCATGAAAACTATCCATTTTAACTAAAAATTGATGGAGATGATATGTCAAGTGTCTCTAAATCTTGGAAATATTTATACATAAATGTAGTGATATGTCCATCTATAATTTATATTGTAAAATTTTCATTTTATTCATAATAACTTATTTATATGTTACAAAATGGACAATAAAGCAACATGAGAGTGGAATAAAATGTTATAAAGTTAATTTACCCCCTTCCTAAGAATGGTACAAACTAGAGGGGGAGTGTTATGACTTGGACACCACATGACATGTCCTAACATGAATCCATAGACCAGTTATCTCCTTTTGACCTATTTGATCATGCTATAATGATAATATAACCATAAGGTCAAAATGATATTTACCTTAATATTGTCAAAACAACCTTAAACAATGCTAACAAAGACTTGTAATGGCTATTTTGAGTACCCTAGAAGGCATATGATGACCATATACAAGCTCCAAGGACATGATAGGTATTTTTTAAATTGGCCTAGGAAGCCAAATTATCAACATTCTTAGTGACTCTTAGAGGTTGACCAGCTTGTTGGTTAAGAGAACCAACTATCTCACTCTTTTGGGCACTAGACTCACATTTGGCAACATGACTTAGATGACTAATCTTCTTAGACTTTCAATTATATTTAGAACCTTATAAGACATTCAAGGACTATAACAAAAAACAAACACAAAGACATCAAAATAAAATAACACCTAGACACCTAAGAAAACAAGAATACAAGGCACTTGTGTTGACAATACTTATTGAAAAACAAGAAAATAAGAAAACAACTGACTAAGTAAAAATGACTTAAACAAGCCTTCCTCTTCCAGAGTCAAAGGGGAAGTTTCTTAGATCATCATGTTCCCATGAGGTTGGATTTACATATGCTGAATGGAGTGTAATCATGTATTGCTTATGGAGTGAGAACCTCCCCTCACGTGCTAAGATGTTGATGTATTATTGGACTCCTTGCTCAACATCCATACCTTCTTAATTAATTTCCTTTTGCATGGGTTGGTTATGTGTACCAAGGATAAAGTCATATTCATCCCAAATCTAGTTGATTTTTGAAGAGAAAACCATATTTCCCCATTAGTAGGCTCCCTTTGGTTAAACATGTTCACTTGAAGCAAACCACTATGTTTTAAAACTCCATCATATTGACCAGTTGTGATCTCAAAAAGATTAGGTACAACTAGGACTTGTATTTGAAACCTATGATCAGGTTCATCTTCTAATAATCCATCTTTGATTGTAACCTCAATCTGTATTTTTATTGGATTTTCAAGGATAATATTTTTCTCATCTTTAAAGGTACCATAGTCATCATACCTTGGTGGCCTTTGAAATTGAACCTCATGAAACTGAACCTTCCACTCTTTGTCAACAGATTTACTTTGTTTTTCTTTGGGTATTTATTTACCAAGCTATTAAATCTCCTTGACCATGTTCAAGTAGGATTGCCTCATGTTAGTAGAACCTTATATATTATCTTAAGACTCAATATGACTAGCTACCATAGTGTTCTCCTTAGGATCCTCCTTGAGCTCTTTACCATGCACATTCGTCAAGTTGAAAATGTTAGGATTCTCTTAATGAGGTGGAAGTGTATCATATAAACATAAAAAAAATGTCCCCAGGTCTTCCCGAAAGGCAATATCTTCATGATTAGTCAGAAGGACATAAACCTTATTGCCACTCTTACCATCTCCTTATGGGGTAGCATGTTAATCATGTGCCTCCAATTCTCCAATAGAATCATGACAAGGTTCATGTTCTATTGTAACTTGATCATATTAATCATATTAAGTGTTCTTAGATTTAACTCATGGGTTCATGAGGGGTATCTTCATGTCTGTCTCCTAGGGAAGAAGTTGTTTATGTGTCATCCACCTCAAGGTCATGCCATTGTGACTTCTCCACATCATCAAACTTCCCTTTATACTCAAAATATGATCTACTATGGTGAGTAGGAGTACCAATAGTGATTTACTCATCATAGGTGATTAAAGTATCCTCTTCAAGATGTCTTTAAAATCCACTTTCAGCCAAAACATAGTCAAGATCTTGAAAGACTACCACTTTATCAATGTTCTCTACCGAGTTTCCTCTCACATATAAATGCTCCAATTTTACCTTCAATGCAACTGGATACTCTTCAAACCTAGGCATATCTCATTTCTCATGAGTGACTACAATATGAAGGATAAATGGATAACTTGATAAAAGATTTATTCAACTAGAATCCATACACTCCTTTTCATTTAGATTCCCCTCATCTGATTTCCAAATCATATGTCCTCCTTCAAATAGGGAGTTGATGGGAGGGAAAGAATGGCTAGTTGGTGGAGGAGGAACATAAATCTCTAAGGAATATTTTTGAGTGAGTTTTGAGTGTGAAGCAACACTCTAAAAGCTTGGGAACTTCATAGGTTTGTTGCTCATAACTTCCTTATCTCTTTCCACCCCTAATCATTCATGGAAAAATTGAGATTAAGGAAGAGATGAGGGGTCTTAAAATCTTGGGCATCACTTTGTCATGACTTTTGTAACCATCCTCTCTTCATGGTTTGTATTTGGCATGGGAGTAACAATCCAAGGATATTGGCATGTGTCAATAAGAGGTCAAAACTCATAAATTGGTTGTATTGGGAATGCTGCTCCTTCAAGGCTAATATCTCACTTACAATGATCTGACTTATTTTCTTTAATTCCTCCAACTTATTTTAGAAACTAGGTGTAGTTTGAAAAGGTGGTTGGGGAAGTAAAGAGGGATAATACTCTTTATAGGAAGGCTATCGAAGAGAATGATAGGGGGTATCATAGGGATGCTATGAGCCATCATACTATTGATATAATTCATTATAATATTGGTAAGGCTCATGATGAGGCTGGTATATGTCATAATAGAGAGATAAGGAGGTGTAGAATGGAAGTTCCCTTCATAACTAGACATTACACATTATGATATAACTGAAGCATGAAGTACACTCCCAATAAAAAAATATTCTTACCCTTGGATTGAGATCTTATGATGACCCTTGGCATGATATCTTGATTGTAAATCTTTTTCTTTAATGTTTGCATCTTCTTGAGATCATCAAATTATGATGGAATATGCTCCAAGCTTCTTGAATCTAGCCCCACTAGGTATGTCAGAACTGTTAACTCAATAAATTATAGATTAGGATAGGATTGTTCAGACCTCTCCAATTTTGGGGTAACATGGGATTAGTTCAAGACTATGGGTGACCTGTGGATGGACTAAACCTCTAGTTTATGGGGATAGATCCTTTGGTTCATAAATCATGGATCAAATCCTAAACCTACTTGATTTTTTGAGAAAAAAAGATAGATAAATACATGAAATTGAAAAGTATGCAACTGGAGGTGATGCACCAATATGATTTATCCATTTTAATTGAAATTTTAACAACACTAAGGAATAGCATAAGTAACTAGATCACCCTCTCCAAAGGCTTCTATGAATTATTAATTCACATGAAGTTTATGATAGATGGATACATATTGAAGGCAATGGATGAGAGGTATTTCTTGAGACACAACCAACCATATTGCACTTCAATCATAGTCACCAACACTTTGACAAATCATATTACCTACATAAAACAATCTCCTAGCAAATAGGTGAGAACAAGGACCTGCAAAGGAGAATGAGACTTCACCACTTCTATAAATCAAAAAGAATATGAGACACTAAGCTAGTAAGAAAAGTTGAAACAATCCTTCCATTAATTCAAGAGGTTTAAAAGGTGCAAACTTACATAGAATTTCCTCATAGCCAACTTAGGGATAATTATAATGGAATTCTAGAGTTAATTTATATCACAATAGAGAAGGTGAGAGAAGATAAAATAGAGAGAAAGAGTGGAAAATAGGTCATGATGACCCTCATTCACTCAACAAATAATTACAACATTCATAATAATCCCCTCATCTCTCCATGCATTACTTTGGCTAGTTGATATACTTCAATAAGTATGGGATAGAAAATGGAATGGTGGAGGTTGATTCAGTCTTAGTTAACTCCATGAAGAGCATGTTCATGAAAAATTTGTTAATTCAATCTCTTCATAATATTTACAAAGGTGGATTCATGGTCTAGTTGGTCTTCATGGGTCATTTAACAGCCTACCTCTCCTTTTGCAAGTTGACTAACCTTAAGAAACTACCCTATCCTCCATTATGGGTGTGAAATATATCTACTCACCTCCATGAGAAAGTTAAAAAAGTGTTATGACCATGTAATGTCTCCCTTATCATCCCTCTATGGAAAAATTCATCCCTCTATGGAGAAATTCATCTTCACTTGTTGCCCAAATAGGCCTATTAGGCAACTAGGTCTAGTAACTTGGTTTTTTGTTGCTTGTATGGCCATGAGAACCACATAAGACCTTTAAGATGGGTGAATGAGTGTGTATTAGGTCTGAATAATCATTTTACATAATGATATTTTCATTTTAATTATTTCACACATATAACTTTACCTCATTTAGGTGACTAGGATACCTCTCACTAGTCCTTCTGTATTAGCCCTTTTGATTGAACTTGTAGAAACATTTATATGAGGATTTACAATTATTTTTTGATTTTAAGAGATGAAATATACTTAAAAATAACCTCATCAATGATTTGAAACTATTCAACATGATTAGAACCCTATTTTAGACCCAAAACCTTATAAAACTAAAGTTTTTAATTAATTTATACAAGTGTACATACAATTAATCCCATGAATGGAACCTCCTCAGAGTGAATTATTAGTTTTATGTGTCTTCAAGACTAATTAAAGGCATTTGAATTCACATTTACTAGTATTTCCTTCATCAAGTCATTAAGACTGGTTTAGGTAGGTCTGAGTGTCATGGACTCTTAATGATTATTCATATCCCTAAAGGATTAAACTAAAAAATTAATGTCAATAATTTTGAGTAAGAAACCCATTAAATATTACACATCTATTGAGGACCCCATGTATCTACTCTGCATAGTTCCAACATGGAGAAAATGCCTTTAAGGTTGAAAACCTTGAATTCTAGGGGGTCGATGGAGAGAAGAAGGTTGAATAAGAGAAAATTATGTTTGGTTGGGATTGTAATACTGTTTCTAACTATTTTTTGCTTTTTCACATTCAAAAGATGAAATAAACTAAGATAATGGTTAGGGGTTTGTACGTACCTGGATGAAGTTACGCATCGTTATCCAGATGATTGAAGGAGCTCCTCTTTGGCTATGGAGGATGACACCTGTAGATAAGAAAGGCTTAAACAAGAAAAATGTTAGATGGATATAAGGTGGACTTCCAAGCAAAGCTTGATCCTAAAAGTGCAAAGACTTCTTAGAGGGATGACAGTCCACTTGTTGATAAAAAGAATGTTACTAGAAAGAGAAATGGTGAAAGACTGAACAAAAGAAAATGCATACCTGTATTCTATTGTCGGTCTTCCACAGTCACTGATGTTGGTAGTTCTACTGGTGTCGGTTGTCAAGGTTGCTGACATCGGTTATTCTAATGACATCGGTAGGGGTAATGGTCGATGTCAGACAGGGCAATGGCCTTGGACAAGTTTTGGATAGGGTTAAGGTTGACAGAGGGGTCTAGAAGGTTTGTCTGGGTCTGGAGGTCCGTGTAAGATTACAGGGAAGCCAATAGAGTCTTAAGAAGGACAAGGAGTAGAGGATAGGTTGTTAAAAAGGGTAAGGATATGGGGGAAGGCCTCTTAGCCTCTCCGAGAAGAAGTTAGGTCTGGTCTGGTTTACAATACTTAGAAGTAGTAAATAGAGACTGATTACAAATACATTCTAAGTTACTAGAATGAAATAAAAGAAGAATACCTAGCTCTTATTTACTGGTGAAGGAGTGTAGAAGACTTGTTGCTGATGTGACTAATGTAGGAGACTTCTTGCAATGTTTCAATCAGGGGTGGAGTAACTGATGCAGAGTTCCTGTAGCCTGTGATGCTTGGTGTGCATCTGGAAGAGAGAGAGAGAGAGGTCAAATTCTAGGAGCAAGAGAATTAGCATTCAGGTCTATGATTCTTTTTCCATTTAGCCTGCAAGTTGGTTTTAAGCAACTGATGTCAGCAATTTTGCCAGTGTTAGCTGAAGGTTGACTGACGTCAGTGGCTAGAAGATGGGTAAAAAAGCTATTTTTAGCCTTTTACCTATTCCTCCATCTGTCGAGTTTAGCTGCCATTGGGAAATGGTTCAAAGGTGGATAAAATAGGTGTGAGAGGTTAATGGGAGGGTTGGAATGATTAGTCATAAGGTGATAAATGAGGGTATCCAAGGGTGAGGAATCTAAGGGTGAGGTGTCAAGGGTGATGTGTCATGGGTGAGGTGTTATTAATTTAAAATAGGTATTTTATTTTAAATTAATAAGTGTGCAGATTATGAATGTTTAGAAGTGGACCAAGGGGACCAAGGGAGGATTTGACCAAGGAGTAGACACAATTTTGGTGTCTACGTTTTCCCCTTTTTGTCTTGTTGGTTGTTCTGACGAACTGCAAGACAAAAATAGGAGTAAGCTACCCCAGGTATGGGATGAGGTCTTTTTTGTCTTGTTGGTTGTTCTAGTGAACTACAAGACAAAAATGAATGTAGGTTTCCCTGATTATGGGATGAGGTATTCCCCCTCAAAGTGGGAGTTGAGGGAAGGGAACCTAAAATTGGGTGCCGATTTGATAGATAGTGGATGGATATGGTGAAGGTTGAGTGTGAACGCTGTAAAAGTTGAGATTACGTGTATACCACTTCACGTGATGGTCAGGTCAAATTTTCGCAAGTCAAGGGTTGAGGAGTGCTAAAATTGAAATAACCGGTCCCCAACATTTAGTCATAGCTGATTGGGTTATTCGATCCAAGTTGTAGCTCCAATGGTCATTGTGTTCCAAGTATCTCAGGCTCACGAAGTGCTCTTAGAAAACATGAAAATGTCACAAATATTGGGGATCAACTTGATCGCAATCTGATAATAGGAGTGAGGGTCATAGTATGGGTTGTAGACAATTTGGCTAACTATTCGTGAAGTAGCCTACATGCAATCAAAACAAGTAAGGCAAAGTTGTCTTGAAAAGTGGTCGTGGTCTGAGGAGATAGTCATGATCTCCAAGGTCATTGGTCGAGTTGAGTTGAGATATAAATCATCTCAAGTGGTTGTTGGATGCAGTTAGGGAGATGGTAGTGATCACCAATGTGCCCTATACGAAGTCAAATGTGACTTCTATAGTGTCAGGGCTGGTTGTTTGGTCATGAGTTTGGGTTGGTATAGATAGTTGGTCCATTTAGATGGATGGATGAAGGAATGGCCGAGCTAACCTCAGAAGACCTCATGTCAACTGAGTGCTACCTACATAGCCCTTGTTGGAAGGGCCTCAGGCCAATGTAGTTCTCTCTAAAAGGGAGGAAGAGGGTCGGTTATGGATGGGTTGGATGAATTTAAGTCATGGTTAAGGGTGAAATGGTTTGTCCATCAAGTAGATGAACAAAAAAGATGTGGCCGAGCTAACCCCAAAAGACGTCATGTCATCTAAGTGCTACCTACAGAGCCCCTATTTGAAGGGCCTCATACCAATGTAGTTCAGGCTGGTTGATAGGTTGGTTGGTCAGGTTATAAATGATGAGGGTATGATGATGTTACAAGCCTTTTCCATATTATGTGATGGTATATTCTGTAACATTGGCTATGTGGTCTTTCATCCCTAGCAATTTTCCATATTAGTGATGGATGTATGCTAAAAATGAAATGAGTATGCTTATGCTTTAGCAAGTAATGGTTTATGCTTAACATAAATTGTGTGGTTGATAGTTTTCATGTGTATTGGTTTTCATAAAAACTATGTGAATTGGCTATGAAAGTGTGAGTGGTCTGGAAATGTTTGGTTGGTTTGGTTTGGTTATATGTGACCAAGATGTGTAGGAAGTGAAAGGCATGTTGCTCTTTCATTGACAAGGACCATAATGATAGCATAGATAAGGGTTTTGCAAACAAAATCCCCATTCATGCATTATGTCTTTGACCATTGGTTGTGTTAGATAAGTAATCGAATCACTTTGACATTAAAATGAGCTCAAAATCCCTTGAGTTAGGGTAATAGATGATGTGATATGTTAGGATAGGGTAACCCTTTTTTAGTAGGGATAACTTTGCCCCTTCTTATAGGAAACCCCGAGAACGACTATAAGTCAAGTCCATTTTTTTTTGGGTAGACTGATCAATGGAGGAAGTCTACATGGGGATGTCATTTTGTTTTGTGGTCATTTGTGAAGCTGATCGATGCGAGAAGCTTCCAAGAGAGTGATTTTTGTAGCAAGATTTTTAGGCATAGCCATCCTTCGAGGGAGTGGTCTATATTTTTGCTTTATATGTTTTTGAGGGCTTTGAATAGCTGTCCTTCAAGGGAGCAGTCTATTAGCTACAATAATGATGATACAGTTGTCCTTTGAGGGAGCAGTCTGCATTTAGAGTTTATGACCTTTTGATATTTTGTTTGATATCTCCATTTATTTTTGATAGGATTTGTAGTCATGGAAAAGACTATAGAAGCTTAAGGGCTCTTTTTTATTAGGACAAAGCATCCATATTTTATAAAAGGGTCAAATAGTGTTTGTGTAGGGGAACAAGGTTAAAAGGAATGAGGATGAAAATGACATGGATTGCTCAAGGGATGAGCTCAAGTTAAATATCAAGTGAACAAGTACTTGATTAATAGTAGAATGGTCACAGATGCAAGGCATTAAGGGCTTAGTTTCTAGCCGGCCTTCAAGAGAAGACAGATGATAAGTCCCTGATCCATACTTGTGTGTTATGATATAAGGTCTGAGGCAATTAGGAGAAAACTTGCCTCGTTTACTTCTTTCCATGTTGGTCACATGTTGGAGATGATTAAGAATTTGGTTGATATTTGGTCGATGCTTGGTTGATTGATGTTTGGTCGATGCTTGGTTGGTTGAAGTTTGGTCGATGCTTGGTTGGTTAATGTTTGGTCGATGCTTAGTTGGTTGATGTTTGGTCGAGGCTTGGTCGATGCTTGGTCAAGGCTTGGTTGATGCTTGGTTGATATTTGGTTGAGGTCACGATAGTCAGTACAAATTTGAATTCCCCCAGTTGCTTTTTGTGATAGGGAGAATGTTTGGCAGATTTAGTTTGAGAGGGCGAGATCCAGATCTTCCAGGTTGGAGTTTGGAATCTCAAAATTAGGGACGGTGATGGAGGCAATGGTTGGTGATGTTTTGATTAAAGAAGCTAGTGGTTGGGGGTCTTTGAGTTGGACCTCCATTGTCTGTAAAGCTTTAATTAAAGCTTGGTGATGTTGTGGAGAGCTTTGAATGAGGTCATATAAAGATGTCTTCACAGGTGTTTGGTGAAGTTGTTTCACCATGGGGTCATGAAGTGGCTTCAAAGATGTTGGATGTGATGTGCCCAAGATTGAAATCTTGGGTTTTGGTGGTTGAGGAGGCTTGATGAATGGATATGTTTGAGGAATAGAGACCTTCTCTTTTCCTTTATCCCTCATAGTTTGTGACCTGGTGGCCATATTGATAGTGTTGATTTCAAATAAAGGGGTTGAAGGTGATTGAGGAACCACAGTTTGATGATGGGCTCCCAATTTAGGTGAGGATGTTTGAGAGGTATGGGATGGTGTCAATGGCTTGGTTAAAGAGTGGTCAAGAGGATCCTTAATGAATGGGGTGTCCCTTTTTAGGTGTTGACAAATGATAGCCTTAAGAGCATGTCAATGCTCAGTGTCATGTCCAAGTGTGCGATGATACGCACAAAATTTAGTGTCATCAAACCAAGAGGGTTTTGATCCGAGAGTTGATGAGTGTGAAGGTGAAGAGGTTTGGGAGACATTAGACAATGTTGGGGATTTGTTGATAGTATCCTCAAAAAGAGGGGTGTCTTTCTTGAAGTATTGGTGAATAAAAACCTTGAGGGCACAACAATTCTCAGTGTCATGCCTAGGTGTGCAATGATATTGGAAAATTTTAGTGTCATCAAACCAAGATGGCTTTGGTTCGAGAGGTTGAAATGGTTGATAGGTGGAAGAGTGATGTTAGAAGTTTGTGAAAGTCGGCATAATAGCAAGGTATAAGAACTTGCTAATGGGTCTGCATGTTGTGTTACAATAAAAGTTGACAATTTCTATGTAGACATCGTTGAGGGAGTGTTTTGTACCATCCTTTTGTTTGGCAGTGTGGCCAGACGCGTAGATGAAACTTTCATGGTAGGAGGCATTGGATGTTTTGAAGGAGGTATGTTTTTGTTAGGTGTTGGTAGTAATGGAGGTGATTTGTTTTTGTTGGGTAAAGGGAGTAATGGAGGCAACTTGTCGTTGATAGGTGTTGGAGTAGGAAGCACTCCTTTTAAGGTGGATGGATGAGGGCCCAAAATGGAGGGAAATGATGATGGTGGAGGAGGAGTTTTTTGATGTAGTTTAGTAGCATTCTTTAGTGTGTTTTGAGGACTACTATTATGGGAGGCAAGGTTCAAGTCCACCTTCACTTGCGGGTGAGTGAGGTTAGGTATGGGGCGAACACTGAGGGATTTAATCAGTGTTGGTATGGTGGGTATTTTTGAGGGTTTAGGTTCAGATGTGGATGGTTGAGATTTTTAAGGTTTGGAAGTAAAATCTTGGTCCTTGTTGGAGACTTTTGGAGATTTTGTCACAAGAGGGTCGACAACATGAGATGAGACGGGACGTGTAAGGTGAGGAGCTTTGAGTTGGTCCCATAATGCCTCATGTTCTAATTTCCTTGAATGGAGAAGTCCTAGTTTCTCCACTAATCAAGAGAATGGTTGGGAAGATGTTAGATGAGGCTTTGGTTCTTTAGAAGATGTGGGTGGTTGTGAGACTACAAATGTGTTAGATGCAGTGATCTCAGACCCAAGGCGTGAGAGAGTCATAGCTAGATCGTCTTCAGTCGAAGTAGGTGAAGAGACAGGTTCTTCTCTTGGTGGAGAAGGAATTGGAGAATGTGACTCCTCAAGAGGATAGAGGGCAGGGATGATTGTGCCTTCTACTTGTGGTTGAGGAGCAGGAAAGGTAAGGTCCTCCATTGGTAGTAGGAAGGATGAAGGTGGGGCTAGTGGTGTCGGTATGGTCAAAGCATCCTCTAATATAAGAGAGGTTGATGGAGAACTAATAGGAGTAGAAGGCTCATCTACCTATGGAGGAGAAATGGGAGAAGAAGGCTCTTCTACCTTTGAAGGACCAATGGGTGGGCTAACCTCTTCAGACTGTGAGAGAGGTTGGTTAGATATGACAGGAAAGACCATGTTGACTATACGTATATTACGCTCTTAGGGGTCATCGGCCATGGTCTGAATGTTATTTTGACTAGGGGAATGGTTAGGGAAATGTTGTCTAAATATGTCTATGTTTTGGTTAGGTGGTGCGTTTGGGTTATCCCAAACAAGATCACCTTTATCTATCATGTCTTGGATAATGTTTTTGAATGTTTTGTAGTTGTTTATTCATGGCCTTTGACACGGTGATAATGACAAAAGTCATTTTCCCTATACCATGTAGGGATTGCTTTTGAAGGGTCGAATTGAGGTGGTGGTCAAATTTGGGGGAGATTGAGGACCCCCTGTTTGACAAGTTTATCCAACACGGATGCGTATGATTCTCCTAGTGGAGTATATTGATGTTGTACGTATCGTTGTTGGAATTGTCATGTAATACTTTGAGATGTGGAAGGTTTGGATTGGTTGGTTGTTGTTGAAGATGATGGTCTAATGACTACAACATTTGATGGTCCCTTAGATTTGGGATTGGAAGAAGAAGATTTGGAGGAAGGGTCATTTGACTTTGCATTAGGGTTTTTACTATGCAATCTAACCTTGTTTTCTTCAATAACACAGAGTTCAAGCTTCCTAGCCATGGTGAACGCTTTGTCAAATGTGCAAAATGTTTGGACCCACAAAGTTGATGAGATGTGTTTGGCACACGCTTGTGAAAAGAGCTCAATGAGCTCAGGTTGAGGTGAGGAAAAGGAGAGTTGGTTGATTAAGCCTCTCCAACGGGCAACAAAATTGGCTATTGATTCGTCATCAAACTATTTGATAGAGTATAGGTCCATGATGGAGACTTTTTTGGTGATGTTGATCGAAAAATGGTCAAAGAAAAGTTGATCTAGTTGGGTGAAAGAAAAGATAGAATGACTGGTAAGGGAGCTATACTAGTCGAGGGCAGCACCAAAAAGTGACATGGGAAATGTGCGTAGCAATAACACATCATCATGTGCTATAAGGTAACAAGCGTGTCTAAATGCTCGTAGATGTTGCTGTGGGTCTTCCTTACTCTAAAAGTGAGTAAACTTGGGAAGTTCCCACTGACTAGGATATGGTCGGATTGGGATTGAAGGATGAATGGGTTCATTACAAATTTGTTCATATGAGAGAACATTTCTTGAACCTGAAACGAATGTCTCAAGATTAGACATTTTGTCCATCAACATCTTGATTAGATCGGTTGGTGGATTTGTAGGTGGGGCACCCCCTATGTTGTAGGGCACTTGGAAGGTGTGAGGAGGGGTGTATGACGTAGTTGGTATTGCTTGTATAAGTGTAACATATTCGTAACTAGTCATAGGAACTAATGCTGAAGCCAAGGGTGGTTGTGTCATGAAGCTAGGAGGCACAACTTGGCTTGATGTCGCCAGAGGTGGTTGGATGGTGTTAACATTAGCCAAAGGATGAGTAGCCACCCTTGTGTTGATGGGTGCAAGAGTAGGTGGGATGGAGACAAATAGGTTTTGGAATGGTGTAGAGCTTTGTTGAATAGTTTGTGGTTAAGGGGGTACAGAAACCCCAATGGATGTAGGTCTGAAAATAGAAGGAGAGGCCACACTTTAAAGATTGGTCATGGTCAGGTTATTAGTTGAGTCAACGACCTAGGTGTCTATGGGTTGAATTACGGAGGTGGTTGATACGATTGCCGTGTCAACTAAGGGAGTTGGCATCCCATAAATTGGGTTGCCTAAAGAGTCTTGCATTCAAATTCTTGCGAGATAGTGCTGAAGAGCCTTAACATTGAGGTCAAGGAACCTTTCAAAGTCTTGGTCCCCTTCGGGAACAATAGGGGGTTGAGTCAGGGTTGGTTGGGTAGGAGTTCATTCAGTCTCTGAATGATACTCCATTAGAGGACTTGATATAGAAGGCAAAGATGGGAGTGGTTGTTGCCTTGCGTGGTCAACAAGAGTTTTGGTTTAACTACGTGTCAAAACCATCCAAGGCAAAAAGGGGGGTTTAGGTTCTGAAAACTATATGTTTCAGCCTCAAAAAATTGGAGTTGGTGTTTTTGACAGCTAAAAAGTTGGGTTTTTAGCTTGCTGTTTGAGAAGAAAGATTTTTGGACAGTGACTGACGTCGATATAAAAAACTGATGTCAGTGAAGTAAATTGTCAATGTCAGTCAGATAACTGATGTCGGTGAAAATAGTTGCCAACATTAGTGGAAAAACTGATGTCGGTGTCTGTGTGTTTCCAGAAACTTAGAAAATTGAAAGTTTTTGGAAGAAAAAAGAAGAAAGTCTGAGTTGTTCTTGGAGCTCAGAATGTGACCTCACCAACTCAAAAAACTAGATAGAGACATAAAAATAGATGAAGACAAGTAGCCCCTAAACGTTAAATCCTAAGAATAAGTTTTAGAGTCTTATTGGCTTATGCCTTAGAAGAGTGTGTTTGGGAATTTGGCTTTTAGAACGGGTCCTAAAAGAAGCAGTCTAAGGTTGGTTTTGGGTTAGTTTCGGTGCTTAAGAGTCTGTATTAGGTTCCGTACATGGCCTGGTGCTAAGAAGCAAGCTCCCCTCACTTCATGAGCCTAGAGATAAGCTAGGTCACTTAGCCAGTATATACTTCCCCTAGAGTTTATACTCTGCCAGAGAATAGAGTGGTCTCTCCCCTTGGTAGTGAAGTCCAAGTAGGATTACTAGGAAGGGTAAGGTATCCGCTAGGTGATGAAATCCTAGTCGAATCTTGTCTCAGGTATGTTTAGATGTTTGATTTGCGATAGTGGTCTGGTCATGTAACATAAGTGCACTATGATTTATTCATAATGCATTTTTAATTACTATATGTGAGAGCTAAGTATGCATTCAGGCAGACATGAGATGCAATAGATTTTAAGCCCAAATTGAAATGTTTTGTTCAGATGCAAACAAGTTGAGAAAAGGTTAAGAGTATGAATTTCACTACTCTAAGATGCAAGAGGAAAGGTGACAAGAAGAAATAGAAAGATTCTTTTTAACTTACTTATGATGTCTTTTCAAAATAAAGAGATAGAATAAGGATGCAAGAAGAAATCTAATGCACATATATGAATGTTTGTTTTTAGAAGAAAAAGGATGAACCCAAGGAAAACTCCAGGGGTCCCATTGGGTGTGCCAGAATGTTTCTAAATATTTTTCACTTTTTCAAATTCAAAAGATGAAAGAAACTAAGATAATGGTCAGGGGTTTGTATGTACCCGGATGAATTTACACACCGTTATCCAGACGATTGAAGGAGCTCCTCTTTGGCTATGTAGGATGACACCTATAGATAAGAAAGGCTTAAACAAGGAAAATTTTAGATGGATATAAGGTGGACTACCAAGCAAATCTTGATCCCAGAAGTGTAAAGACTTCTTGGAGGGATGACAATCCACTTGTTGATAAAAAGAATGTTACTAGAAAGAGAAATGGTGAAAGACTGAACAAAAAAAATGCATACCTATATTCTGCTGTCGGTCTTCCATAGTTACCGACGTTGGTAATTCTACTAGCATCAGTTGTCAAGGTTGCTGACATCAGTTATTCTACTGACATCGGTAGGGGTAATGGTCAATGTCAGATAGGGCAATGGCCTTAGATGAGTTTGGATAAGGTTGTGGTTGACAGAGGGGTCTGGAAGGTCTGTCTGGGTTTGGAGGTCTGTGCAAGATTACAGGGAAGCCAATAGAGTCTTAAGAGGGACAAGGAGTAGAGGATATGTTATTAAAAAGGGTAAGGATATGGGGGAAGGCCTCTCAGCCTCTCTGAGAAGAAGTTAGGTATGGTCTGGTCTACAGTACTTAGAAGTAGCAAATAGAGACTGATTACAAATACATTCTAAGTTATTAGAATGAAATAAAAGAAGAATACTTAGCTCTTGTTTGCTGGTGAAGGAGTGTAGAAGACTTGTTGCTAATGCAACTGATGTAGGAGACTTCTTGAAATGTTTCAATTAGGGGTGGAGTAACTGATGCAAAGTTTCTATAGCCTGTGATGCTTGGTGTGCGTCTGGAAGAGAGAGAGAGGTCAAATTCTAGGAGCAAGAGAATTAGCATTTAGGTCTGTGATTCTTTTTTTGTTTGGCCTACAAGTTGGTTTTAAGCAATCGACATCGGTGATTCTGCCAACGTCGGCCGATGGTTGACCGATGTCAATGGCTAGAAGATGGGTAAAAAGGCTATTTTTACCCTTTTACCTGTTCTTCCATATGTCGAGTTTAGCTGCCATTGGGAAACGGTTCAAAGGTGGATAAAATAAGCACGATAGGTTAATGGGAGGGTTGGAATGATTAGTCATAAGGTGATAAATGAGGGTATCCAAGGGTGAGGAATCCAAGGGTGAGGTGTCAAGGATGATGTGTCATGGGTGATGTGTTATGGGTGAGGTGTTATTAATTTAAAATAGGTATTTTATTTTAAATTAATAAGTGTGTGGATTATGAATGTTTAGAAGTGGACCAAGGGGACCAAGGGGGGGAGTCGACCAAGGAGTAGACACAATTTTGGTGTCTACAAATACCTCCTTGAGGTATATAATAACTCAAAAAACATCTCCACATTAATTTTTATATCCATCTCTCCTCCTGGGTCCTCTGCAACCCCATTAGCTATTGCATAGGGTTTGTTGGTTTCTAGGCTAATTTGAACCTAGAGGTCTATAACTTGAGTTTTATCTTTATGTCTCGAGTCCCAAATTTTATGACCTTGTATGAGATGTTTTCATTCACCTTATTTATCATTATAGTCTTTATGACACTCTCTAACAATTTTATTATCTCTCATTTCCATGTACGGTCCTAAAAATACTTGTTTAGGCCTGGTAGGTCTACTCAGGTTGTCAAGACTTTATAATATCTAAAAAGACCAAAACATCAAATGAAGGCATTAAGAAACCTTTTAAAAAAAAATTGGAAATTTAATTTCTCTCTTCTACCTCATTTCCATGCATCGTTATTTTTACTTTCACTTCTTACCAAGGACCTACTTGTAGGTGTTCTCAAACCTTCTTGGGTTGTGAGTATGAATTTATTTCTTTGTTAACACTTTGAGATTGTTATTAATAACATAACATGAGGAATGTTACCCCTTATATTCACATAACCTATGAATATCTTCCAACCTCATACTACCCCCCTAAACATGTAAAAAAATCCTTATATTCTAGTTTTAGGTCTGTACATGTCAGTTTAGGCCTAATTAGGCCATTATGCTCTTCTCAATCCTAAAGGACTAAACCTTTTCAATGAAAAATACTAAGAACATTTATAAGATAAGATATATACCCTATTTTTAATCTCTTATAAACTACTTATATTCAAGGTTCAACACATCTCTCTTACCCTATTTGCTTGCCTATTTAGGCCTAATATGCCTAATTAGGACATTAGGATCTCTTATGCCTCAAATCACTAAGACACTTAAATTGAAGATACTGTGAACCATTTAAATTAAAAAATATAAACCTCTCTCATTAATCCACCTCACATACATGCATATCTCTTTACACATTTATTTACCCATAACCTTGGTTATAGGTGGTAGTTTATGTGTTTCTAACTATGTGAGAAGGCAAGTCTTCTTTTGTTAGAATCTGAGGTTTTTATCATCATGAAAACCTATATCATGTTTTATCACATATTGATTGAACATCAAAGGACCTATTTTAATTCAAGGTGCATTTATTTTCCTCATTTCACTTATAGACCTATAGGTGACCAATTGGGTCCCTTGATTGTGTTGTTAGGTAAGGGGTAATATTTCCTTCTTTCCTTCTTCATGGAAAATATCCCCATTTATCAACATTTATACTCCTTTACATGAGGTTTATAAATGTCAATGCACTATTCTCACCTTGAAGCCACCTTAAAATAGACTCTTTTACCCAAACTACCCATTCTTCTATAGTGAGGCCTATAAATGATAACTTTGATTTCCTTGACTATGAGTGCCTAGGGTTGAGCATCCTTTTGTTTTAGTTAACTAAAAAAATTCCTCTCATGGTCATACATACATATAATTATCTCTCTACACAAGTTATTTGAACTAGTAAACTTATCACTCCATCAGAGTTTCTTCAATTTGTCAACATAACCATGTTTGCATCAAAGTCTTGACTAAGCCTCTCCTCTTATGGTGAGTTGATGGTGTTTCTATTTATCTGACCCTGATCTCTCCAAGTTTTATTAATCTTTTTGATCCACTCCAAAAATATTTTATAACTAAACTAACATCTTAATCAATCGTATAACCATTATAACATTGACTAAATGATTTTGAACCCTGCATAATTCAACAGAATCCACATAGTCCCTTAGAGTGCAAATTAGGCTACTCTTTGAGATTCATAAGTGATTAATATGGCTGTGTGACCTAATGTAATGAGGTTTTAACTAGATATATAATTTCAAAATATCATTTTGTCCCTTCAACCAACTTTTGCTATGAATGGTGGCTTAGAGAACTTGCAGACCTATAGCATTCACCAACCTTCTTGAGACCTAGAGATGAGACATTATGAGTCGTTAATTTGGTTTACATTAAAAAAATATTTAATACAATAATTATATATTGTTTTAATGTTTTAAACTCCCTTAAAAAGGCCTGATTAATGTCAACACCTTAATGAGGCTTGATTAGGGTCACTTTTGCCATGGTCTCTTCAAACCATTTGACTATATGTGGAGACTGCAGGTGATCACCACCCTATGGGTTTTTTGGTTCATGTCATCACTGAAGACACATTATTTTAGAGCCTAAATGGAAGAGTTTGGATACTTTACCAGGACTTTATAATTGTTGGACACCATGAAGTCTCAAGAACCCTACTATTTTCAACCTACAAATTGCACTAAAGAAGGTTTCTTATCTTTTGATGGATCAAACATGTGAATTGGATATTGAGGATGGTGTATAAATTTGTGTATACCCCTGATAAGTCACTTGAGTTTCCATTCTTCTTTCATCATGCTCAGGAAAGGATAAAATGAAGCAAACTAGTACCCTACCTAGATGGATGAGATAATGTGAGTCCCTCACCTTATTAATGATTGTTCATAAAAGAGGGGAAGGAAATATAAGAAATAATGTAACAAAATGGAAGACAAATTAGGTTCCCTTATCTACCTAAAATATTAATTCCTCAATTTATCTATGTTTTTTATACCATTCAAAAACTTAATTGGCTTTACAAGGCTAACAAAAAGATCGATAGAGCAAATGGATCAATTTTTGATCTCTCTTGACTTAAAATTAACTAAAAATCATGGATCTAGGTTTGGGAGACATAAAGGAAGCCATGTGTGTTTATGAACATGATTTTTATCTGATATAAATATATGCACCACCTAAAAACCTCTAATTTCTAGCATGAAAACTATCTTTTTTGATTGAAAACTGATGGAGATGATATGTTAGGTGTCTCTAAAGCTTGTAAATGTTTGTAAAAATATGTAGTGATATTTTCATGTCCATTTTATATTTTAAACTTGTCCTTTTATTCGCAATACATTCTTTAAACATTATAAAATGGACAATAAAGCACCTTGAGAGTGGAATATAATGTTATATAGTTAATTTACCACCTTACTAGGAATGGTACAGATTAGAATGGGAGTGATATGACTTGGACACCACATGACATGTCCCATCATGACCCCTTAGACAACTTATCCCCCTTTGACCTTTTTGACTATAATAGAATGACTATATAAGCATAAGGTTAAAATGATATTTACCTTAATATTGTCAAAACAACCTTAAACAATGCTAACCAAGACTTGTAATGGTTATTTTAAGAACCCTAAAAGGCATATGATGACCATACACAAACTCAAAGACATGAAAGGTAAGGTTTTTAATTTCATGGGTTGAAATTTTGCATGGGAAGTTTAATTATCAATAGGAGCTAAATGTTTCGCCAAGATTGATTAAAAGTTAGGTTATCTCTAAGTTCTCATTAAGATAATTTATCTTTGTAAGACTAAATTAATATCCAAAGAGGCCTTGATTAAGTGGTTGGTCATGTAATTGATTCAATCCAATTCACCTATGACATTCACATTTTGGTCAAAGCATATTATTGTGTCCCACTAGATGATCAAAAATATTCTATAAAATGACTAATAAATAAATCGTAAAAATTACTTTAGAAAACTTAAAGTTTTTGAAAAAATATAGATGCATTGAATATATTTATATAAAAGATAATAAAAACACACACACACACACACACATACATACATACATACATATATATATATATATATATATATATACATATATATATATATACATATATATATATATATACATACATATATACATATATATATATATACATACATACATATATACATATATATATATATATATACATACATATATACATATATATATATACATACATATATACATATATATATATATATATATATATACATATATATATATATATATACATATATATATATATATATACATATATACATATATATATATATACATATATATATATATATACATATATATATATATACATATATATATATATGTGTGTGTGTGTGTGTGTGTGTATATATATATATATATACATACATATATATATATATATATATATATATATATATATATATATATACATACATACATACATACATACATACATACATATATATATATATATATATATATAGTTTTAGACATATAAATTCAATTTTTGTTTGTGCTAAATATTTTGTTTATTTATATAAAATTACAAAATGCGGGACAAATTATTACAATGTCACCTTAAGAGGATGATGATTGATGGCTACAATAATTCATAGTTTATTTTTGGTTGTATATTTAATTTAATCCATGTCTTTAGTAAGACATGTGAGGATCATAGACAACATATCAAATATGTTCTTTACACGTTAGGTTGAGATAAGCTCTTTGACAATAAATATATGTTTTTATTTGGCATGGAAAGTATGCAATACCCAGGATAAATAATTAAGGATGATATACATGTGTAATATGATAATATCCATGTCATAATGGATTGGCAAATATCAAAGACTCACAAAAATCTAGAGTTTCATGGGACTATGAAGTTTATAACACATGTTTGTGCTCATATTCATACACATTGCAGGGCCTCTAAACCAGGAACAAAAGGATTAAATAAAAGAAAAATTCATATGGACATAGGAATATTATCAAGAATTAATAGAATTGAATTAGAGAATGTTTATAATTATCATCCTTCTATTATTAGATTCATAACAATCTTTTGAGAATGTGATGGATGCCTCAAAGTATGAATTGAAACAATTCTCTACTATCATGAGAAATCAGTTGTGCATATCACATTGAGACCTTGTATGACAGAGTACAAATATTTGACATACAAAAATAATATGCACACCATTTTGAAATCATGTAAATAATGGAAATTCCCTAAAATTTAAAATTATACCATAATACATAAAAATCATATGCATATGAAATACATGTAGACCCACATAAAATTATAGAATGACCATCATCAAATATGGTCAACCTATATGTGATATTTAAACCTCAATATATAACAAAATAATTGAAGTGGAAAAAGAGTTGACTATGTGATTCAACCTCCAACTATAAAACTAACAAAAATTGTTTACTCTGAGAGCATGAGACATAACAACAGCCTTAGTTGTATTTAATAGATTTTGACTTATTTAACAAATACATGAGACTAAAATATAAGACACATGTTCTTTAATACCATCTATATGAGGGGATTATATGCCACATAAGACCCATATATGTTTCTATAGAGAAATATCAAAGAAATATTTAGGAGGCTCACTATAATTGAATGCTATTTCACTTTGGCATGAAAAAAATAATGGTAGTTTTGTATAAATAATTTTATTGGCCAAAGCTTTGTCTAAATGTCACTAGATACATCAACTCTTGACTATTTTATGCAATTAAAAATATATTTAATTGGAAGTAGGGTATGCACACATAACTTCCAATTCTATAAAAACCTAATGAGTTTATCTCAATATACTTCATGCAATTTTTTCTTGTAATAAGGAATGGTAATGATTGTGTTTTTATTGTAGCCAACATGGTATCAAACATGTAGCTCTAAAACCTTGAAAAAAGGGGATCTTAGTAGAGGATAATTCCAAAATATCTATTTAGCATATGTGATCTAGGAGGATTTAAACTTTTGGTCAATTTGTAATATAATACTGGTGCTTCATGCCATATTTCATCTTCACCAATAGATTCATGATCATCTCAATCACACATGGTCTTCCTGAAAATTACTATCTCATCTTTGTTAATATTGCACAACTTTAATAGTGTTTATACTATTTTGTGTAGTTTCATAGTGGCATTATCAAAATAACACAAACCAATTATTATGAATAACTATGAAGTAGTTACATCTCATTCTTGTGACATTTCAACCAATATTTTTTCCTTTATAGTTGTATATTAGTGTATTATTCCATTATTTATAATACACAAAACTATAATAAGAAGTAAAGTAGTGGTTAGTTACCCTATTTATATTTGACTTGTTATATCATTGTATAAAACTATTATATAATACAATAATAAAACTCAAAAGTCTAATAAGGTATATGTTTTTATATTATTCTCTTCCATTTTCTCACATCATTATAATGTCTTTAAGACATTATCATTTCATATATGATTCCATAGCACCTATATACACATAATTTTTTTCACTTTTATCATTTACTAACACTTTCTCTTACAATAACCTATCATGATTCAATCTCTGAGTGCCCACCTTAAAGGATGTACTAGGAAAGGGCTGGGTAGGCCTTTGGTGATATGTGAGAGATTTTTCTATCCATATAATGATTATATCATTCCTAAATGTCTTTCCATTCACCTACTATGATGTCTCCTTGAAATATTGAAACTCTAAAATATGGTTAAGTGTGAAGTCCACTAGGACCTTACAAAACCTATTAATTGCATTATAACCCCTAGAGTTCCAAAACCACTCTCAAAAACCCTTAAAGTGTGTGTGTGTGTGTGTAAAACTTAAAGTATACAAAATCTTAAATGTTTATTTTGTATATACTACTTATTTTATCACTTTTGAGTCTTTCCAACTATATCAATTAGGATTTTGTAGTTCTATGTTTTTCCAAATTGATGCAGTTCTATGTATTTATAAACTACATTAGCCAAGATGATGCAGATTGAGTCTTTATAGCTACATTATCCTAGATGATGTAGTTATATTTTAGGTAACATCCCATTAAACTACATGGTTTTGGGTGGGTAGTTATAGAATTGCTAGGGTGGTTACACAACCAACACCTATGAATACTAGTAGTTATATCTTCATCACTCTATGGAGGGGAATTTATATAATAATTGGGGTGTTTCATAACCATCACCCTTTAGACAAGGGTAGTTCCATCATCTAGAGAAAACAATGAATGTTGATAGCCAATAAATCCCTATTCAATCAATGTGAAGGTGTCTAGATCATCCACACACTATTTTTATACTTGAACTAAAGTATTGAACATGAAGTGCCTTACATAAGTGCTTACAAGCATGTTTACATACAATTGGTTATAGTAGAATTAGTTTTCAAAAAGGACTAAGTAAAAATAAGATCCATTTTTAGATCATACTTCCAAAATTTGAGGTTTTGAAGTCCTTATATCTCACTAGACTCTTTTATTTCACCATACTGTATCAACCTGGCCGATATAGTTCATCTTAATCCTATAACATCCTCACACTATGTCAACATGGTCGATATAGTTTAGTTTAGTCCTATTTTAATAGATTGTATTGACCTAGTTGATATAATTTATTCTTTATACAAGGGAAAATGAAGCTTATCTATAAATAAATCCTAGCTCAAAGAAGATGGATCAAACTTACCCTTTCACTTATTGGTACACTTAGATAATTGAAGTCATGACCAAGATGGATGTGCTAGACCTAACCAAGGAGTCCCTTAATAATATCACTAGAGAGGGTTCTAAAGCCTCTATTAAAGAAAGACCATGTGATAAACATAGCTTGGCCCTATGTTTTATTATTCAAAATAAAATGATAAAGTAAAGTAAAATCTAACCTAGTGCTCACCAAAGCATGTGGCACAATATAGGGGAAATAAACATAAAAGTAAACATGCACAGAATAATTATAATTAAGTCTATATATATATATATATATATATATATATATATATAACCCCAATGCATGGAGATAAAAATAGATTCAAAATCTATTAATTATGCTACTTATATCTACTAAAATAGAGGAGTAAGCATTAGAAATACTTACCTTGAAGATAATCTAGTCGAGACTCAATCTCTCCCTTAGCTAGTGGTTCTTTACAAGACATTATTTTAGTTTGTAAGGATCATTAAGATAGGCTAATGTATCCAATACTTTTCCATAAGATAATATTCATCTCTAATTATAAACCTTAAGAGATGACTCCTCAAGTAGAATGATGGAAGAGTAGATTGTAAAGAAGTGTAAATGACTGATTAACTTTGTCTCTCTCTAAAATGGTGAAAAGGATGTGTATATATAACTAGATCTAACCCTAAAACTTTTCAAAGTTTTATACAATAAATTCATATCAATCAATGCTATATCATTAATTAATAAAATTATCTAGGTCTCAGACTGGGTTGGCCAATGATGATCTAGTCCTAGAATGTGCTCATATATTTTAAGTACAGGGTTGGCCTAGGCTGAATTTATTCAATAAATGTCAAAAAGAGTTTTTGACTTAGGTATGGGTTAATTAAGGTGGTGAATTTCTTGGAGGAGCATGTAAGGGAGGTTTCAAAGCTTAGGGAAGTGTATAAGAGAGGTTTGGTGTTGGTTTTAAGTGGTGGTATAGGGGACAACAATATTGGAAAGCATCAATGGTCTACCCACCCCTTTCTTGGTACACCCTTTAAGGCATGCACTCAGAAAGATTGAGACTCGATGGGTTCTTAAAAGAGAGGAAGCATCACAAATTGATAAAATTTAAAAATATTATATGTATACATATGCCCACTTTAAGATTACCATGTGTCACATAGGTGTAATAGGGGATGGTGATTAGGGAAAAGAACATAACAACACACAACGCTGAAGCTATAGAAATTATAGAATTTTAAAGCATAAAATAATTAAAAGTAAATGATTGAAAGGAAATATCTGAAATAAAAAAGCAATGTATTCATACCTTGACCTATGTTTATCACTGAATGGTTGTCTACTATGTTTGTAGTTTTGATCATGGGGGGTGAAGAGACTGCTTTGGACAAACCTAATGATACAAAACTAAAGAGCAAAAAAAAAAATGCAATAAAGGAAAAATAATCGAAATGTTAATGCATGATGTACTTGGTAATTTTTTAAGCTAGGTTGATAAATGCTAAGTTAAGACAAAATGACCAAGCCAAAAATTTAGAGTAAATTAGATAAATAAAAACTCAAGGTTACTACATAACCAAAAAACTTGAACAAGTATGCCCTAATGCAGAAAGGTAAAAAAATGAAGTCAAACTAAGGGTACAAGTAAAATGATAATCTAACATCAATGTGAAAGCAATACCAATCTTACTTAAACAAAGATGGGTAAGAGATGGTAAAACAACATTGATGAGTGAGAAATAATAATCCTTAATGATCAATGGAAAAAGTACATAAAAAGGGAAAACAACATTAATGAGTGAGAAGTAACAATCCAACCTCACTCAAAAATGGAAAAGTACTAAAAAATATAAAGGAATGTAGTTATTTGAAAAAATAAGTGCAAAAAATATAGAAACATATGTAGTTATTTAAAAAAATGGAATGAAAATGATTTTTTTTCAAATGAAACCAAGGCAATTCTAGAAATGTAAAGCAATGGCATAAAGAAGATAATCCATAGTCACTCAAGAACACTATTTTATTCTAAGGATAGGTAAATCCAAAACAAAGTATTGCTATCATGTTTAAGATGTGAAGAAGAGGGAATGCAGAAGTGGGGAAACATATTTAGAATCAAAATTACTTGTAAAGGGGGGAAATAAAATGGGTGGTGGGGAAAATGAAAAAAATCAAGGTAGAAAAACTCTTTATCAAAGTTAAGATACTAAAACTAGGTTTCTCAAAAAAACAAGACTGTTGACATTAAGGACTTTGGAAATTTTTTCCTAACCACATGAATCACAGGTCATCAAATTAAGTTGAATATCATCCCATGAAGGTTATATGCATGAAAATTGAAATGGGCCTACCTTTCCATAATGTGTTCCCCATTCCTCAGGACCCCTTATAAGGCCATTAATCTATGGTGAAGATTGGGTACTTGCATGAAAAATTAGGTAGCACTATAGATTATTTTGAATTATCCTATCCCAATCTAATGGTGTAATGCATCCCAATGGACCCTGGCTTTATCATGAGGCTAATTGTGGAGTTTAAGCTTCGATGGGAGAAAGGAGATGTGCTATAAATCACATATTTTGGTGTGATGTTGGATTTTTGATTTTTACATTACCTTTTGGTCATTTCCTTTTGTTTTAAATGATTTATCTTTTAAATTTTGATGGATTTTTCTATTCCTCCTCCATACAAATTCATAAAACTAAACATGGGTGGTAAAAATGACTATCATTTGAAAACTTTGGATTTGGTTGCTAAGAAAGATAACTTAGAGAATATGGTGTATAAAAGTCTTGTTTATTCATGTGAAATAAAAGTTTTATATTGAATTTGACCTTGTTTTATTCAAAGTGGAATGAAATGAGATTAAATAAAGAGTAAATGAACATGAAACAATTTAAATTACTTCAAATTGCAAAAAATGTGATAATGTGAAACGGGATACAATGACAAGTAAATATGATTCCTTATCATAAGAATGTAAGTGTAGGGAAACATGCTAACATAGTTTGTTGTTTAAGTTTTATTTATAAAAGGAATAAAAATTTAAGATAAGAATATGGTATCACAAACTTATAACCATTGCTTAACATTATGGAAAAGGAACACTCGATTTAGTAAGGGTGTTTTGAAATAATATGTAGATTTTATGAGGAGAGCCTAGTCCTATCCATAATATTACATTACAACTCATAAAATAGAAAACCAAGTAGGTGTAAAAAGGAAAAAATGAAATTTATGAGGAGAGCCTGGTCCTATCCATAGCCTTGTATTTGTGAGGAGAGCCTAGTCCCATATATGGTCTTACACTATAAATCATAACTAAGTGGTCACATATAAATATTTTTTAAGTTATACATTTTTAAATCAATGTGATAGAGAATTGGATATAAGAAGGAATTAGAAAAGTAATCTATGGATAGTTTCAAGTAGTTGAGTCTGAAAGGGATTTGTATTAGTGATGGTACTGGCTTATTATTGGGGCCTGCCCCCTCACTTCACAATCTGATAGAAATAAATGTTTTGGGTGGTTTATCAATATATACCATTAACCACATATTTATACTTGGATAAAAAACTAAGTCGGCTTCCCCTTGGTGATGGAATCTAAGTAGGTAGACCTTGGGTAGAAATTGTTTAGTGTTGTTTGGCATTATGTGTTTTGAAAGTATGTGAATTATAAAAACTAGTGTGACTAAATTGGTAAATAAAAAACCTCCTATTTAGTCTATTTTTGTTACTCTAAGCAAGCAAGAAAAAAAATGAAAAGTGAATTAATTAAAACAAGATAGGTTAATTTTTTTTGAAGAGTCGGTTCAGTGACATTATATGCAAACAATAAAGATTAGAGTTGATAGGGTCGATGCTTTATTTGGAAGTAAAATCTAGAAGAACATAATCAAATAGGTTGATTGAGTCTTCTAGATAGTAAATTAAGCTACAAAACTATGTCAACCTAGTCAAACCAATTCACTATAGGGTTATAGTTTTATAGACATTAAACTATAAAAAACAAGACTGTAAATGAAGAATAGAAATAATTAAGAAGGTAAGAATGAACGTAATAATTTTTGAAGATGTTGAATATGAACTTTTTATTCTACTAATAGAGTCATTGATAATTTTTTTAACCTATATATTGAAAATGACATGCTAATAGAGTCAACTAGGTCAACTAAGATTTTAAACCTGTGGTTAAAAAATAAAATTGAGTTGAGCTAATCAATATAGTTACCTATTGTTGGAGAATACCTACATAAATAAATATAGATTCAATTAGAATGACTATATGTTAAACATGTGCATATAATATTAGACTATATTAATAGGTTCAATTTAGTATTATAGACATAAAAATATATAACAAATGATAATAAATGAATGCATGAAATAAAACCTTAAAGGGTTATATTCATGTCGGGTTCACCAGAATGGATATAAGGGAAAGTGAATCTGATCTACAAATCAATCTTAGATCATCGAAGATAAATCATACTTACCCTTCTATTGGTTGGTACATTTAGATAATCGAGATCATGACCAAGATGGAACTTCTAGACCTAATAAAGGAGCCCCTTACAATAACAATATCACTAAAGAGGGTTCTAAAGCCTATATCAAAACAAAATCATGTGTTAAACCTAGCTAGGTCCTATGTTTTATTATTCACAAGTAAATGATAAAGTAAATTAAAATCTAACCTAATGCTCACCAAAGCATGTGGCATAAAATGGGGGAAATAAACATAACAGTAAACATGCATAAAATAATTCTAATTAAATCAATATAGATATAACCCTAATGGATAGAGAGACATAGAAATAAATTCAAAATCCATTACTTATTCTACTTATATCTTTTAAAATAGAGGGGTTAGAGTTAGAGATACTTACCTTGAAGATGAACATGTCGAGACTCAATCTTTCTCTTGGATAATGGTGATTTGCAATTGGTTGTTGTGGTTTGTAAGGATCACTAAGATAGGCTAAAGATCCAAGAATTTTAGATAATACAAGATTCTTCTCCAAGTGTAAACCATAAAAAATTACTCTTCAAGTATAATGGTGGAAGTGAAGATTGTAAAGAATCACAAATGAATGATTAACTCTCTCTCTCTCTCTCTCTCTCTCTAAAATGGTGAAAATATTATGTATATATAATTAGATCTAACCCTAAACCCTTTCATAGTTTTATCTAATAGAGTTATCCTAATTGACCCTATATCATTAACTAATAAAAGTAGTTAGGTCTTAGACTAGGTCAATCGAGGCTGACCTAGTGCCATAACATTCTCATATATTTTAAGTATAGGGTTGGCCTAGGATGACTTTGTTTGGTAAATGTTAAAATTATTTTTTGGCTTAGGTAGGGTTATTTAAGGTAGTGAATTTATTGGAAGAGTGTGTAAGGGAGGTTTCAAATCTTAGGGAAGTGTATAGGAGAGGTTTTGTTGGTTTTAAGTGGTGGTATAAGGGACAACAATCTTGTGAAGCACCAATGGTCTGCCCACCCATTTCTTGGTGTAAGCTTTAAGGTGTGCACGTGGAGAGATTGAGAATCCACAAGTTCCTACAAGAGAGAAAGCATTAGTAATTGATAAAGTTTGAAAATATTATGTGTATACACATTCCATTCTTGTTTCTATATATGTTATTATCTTGGATAAAACTATTGATCATAGTTTTATATCACCTCCAAAATATCTTGACATTGCCTTAGATTTCACATTTCCTATTATGACATAACTCCACATAGATTTTGACATCATTCCTAGGTTTGTTGGTCTTAAGGTTAGTTATTACACATATCTCCCATAGGTTGAGTTATCTTACGATGCCCATCCTATTATTATCATGCATGTTGGGTCATATTGCAATGCCATCCTATTCATACTACACATATTGGGGCACTTTGTATTACCCATACTTTAGCCTTTGGGGCATCTTTAAATAACCATCCTTGATCTTATCCATGATTTTATGACATCTTGTGATGCCCACCCAATAATTTGGGTCTCTCAATATTCATATCTTCGATGAAGTACCCTTCAAGAAAATTTTATTTCTTTACCATCATCATCACACTGAACTTCAAGAATTTTTTTGAGACACATATGATTGAATTTCACATGTTATCCTTTGATATAAATGTTATCATAGATTTTTATTATTATTTTATCTCACATTTCTTTATTTTTGTGCATCTTATTTATTTTCACATAATGTTTTTAGCACCATTGTTTCCTTTGTGGATTTTTTGTTTTATTTAATTTTACTTATACATTTTTTTCCTTTTAGGTTATTTGGTTTTATTTCATTTTAATTTCATCTTTTTTTTTCCTTGTGGATATTAGTTATCACTTTCATTTTTATCATTTTTTCCTGATTCTCTGTCTAATCCTTTGGCCCTTATTTACTCTCCCCCTATTTTGGGATGACCCTTTTACTCACCCCTTAGTTGGGATGGTTATTTAATTTATCCCTATTTTAGAATGACTATTACTTTCATTAATTCATGTGATATATCCCTTGTAGGTTATAATAACTTCCATAGTGACATGACTATCACAACATAGCCTTGCCCCATTTAGAGCATTGTTTTCCAATCTTGTGATAAAATATGATCATATTTCATCATTGTATCACCTTTTACTCTCATGGTTATATCCTTCACGATTTTCATATTTCTATACTTTCCTTTCACTTGAGGCACACATAGGTCCATTTTGAGATTTCACACTTGCATGTGGAAAATTCTAGGAGTCTTTAAACACCATGGTTTTTAGGTTCCCTATTTTATAAATTAAGTGTAATCTCTCTTGTGTTAGCTATTTATTTCATCCATGTTTGGTTTTATGAATCCATATGGAGGAGGATTATAAAAATATAAAATAGTTAAAAACCATATCATAAGAATCAATGAAATAAAATCAAAAGGAAAAATATATATCAAAAGTTAGATCACATTGAAATACATGATCTTTATTTGGAACATATCCCATCTTAGTTCAAGATAAAAATCCATAGTTGGCACTATGATAGAGATGAGGTCCATTAGGGTGTAGTAGGATAGTAAACTAGGGTAGAAGGTCTCATATCATTATATCAACAAATCTTTCTATATATTTAATGTCACCTATATTATCATATAAGTACCTAATTTTATCTATAGAACTACGACTGTGTAAGGGGTACTAAGGAGTGGGGAAAATGTTTTAGGAAGGTAGGATTCATTTTACCTTCATTCATATAGGCTTAATGTTATTATCTATGTACTTCACTTGTTATCCCAAGCTTAATGTTCACCAGTTAGAGTGTCCTAGGTCCTTAACATTGATAGTTCTTAGCCTTGCATACTTGTTAGTATGTCTCATTCACACTAAGTATTTATACATCACTCATGTGGAACTCTACACTCATTATTACATCATATTTTATTGATATTACCCTTTATGGGTATCAATTTTATCCAATCCCATCCTTGATCACCACTTCCTACTTCTACCTCTTGGCTTTGCTTTTATGAGTTATAGTGTAAAACCTTCGATCATTCATAAAAAAGGCCCATATTCTCACATAATTTACTACTTATGCCTCTTAGATTTTATTTTTTTAAAATTCATTACAATAACTTAGATAGGACCAGACCTTCCTCATAAACACCCCTTCACATTTACTTACCAAACTTTCTCATTGTTATACTAATCATGTCATTAGGTGGTTGTGCTTTCTTACATCATATTTTAGATCAAAACCCAAGTTTTAATAGTCATTATTTAGATATTTTTGTTTTTATTTACCCATAATGTTCTTGTTTTAATTTTTTTGACTTCACATATCTTACATAGGACAATTTTCATACTTACATGTTTTTCTTTATGTTTAACTTGACACACTTACCTTACATTTTGAATTACATTTTCATTTTCAGTAATTTATGTTTTATTCATGTTTGATTTGACATGATTATCTTAATTGAAATCACATTTCATATCTTTGTTTGATTTTTTCTTAAATTAATATTTTATTCATTTTACATATTTGTATTTGACCTTCCTTACATTGATATTTCATTTACTTAGAATGTTTAATGTGCCTTTCACATGATTTAGTGTGTTATAAATTAATTTATCATCATTTTTTCACTAAATTATTAGTATTTTACTTCTAACCTATCCTTTATGATCCTAAATTGTGAATTTTCTATGTAATTTAATCAATTTTGAGATTTTCCCATTTCTATGTTGACAATCTTGCATACACATGCATTACTTTTATTCTTATCCTTATATCGCTAAGGTTTATCAAATGATTATACTACACCCTCCACAATATATAATATGATATTTTCATGAAATAATTAATATAGATTTATGTCAAGGTATGTGTATGTTACTTTTAGTTTCTTTCAGAATTTATTTCCATACTTCATTTTGGTTAGCTCAATTGTTGTGTTTCTATGTCATTTCCTGAAGCACCATCCCATGTTAAAATATTATGACATGTGATGAGATCAAGGTGTGGAATATTTATGCACATTATATTTTAAAATTTTACTAACATTTTTTATTACAACAACCTATCGAGTTTCAGTTTACCTGAGTGCAAGCCTCGAAGGGTACACTAGGTAAGGGGTGGGAAAGCCTTTTGTGCTTTATGAGAGATGTTGTTATCCATATTATGATTATATCATTCCTAATACTAGTATATATTCCTTATAGTGTCTATACATTCACCTTATATGATGTCTCCCTAAAATCCTAAAACCCTAAAATATGGTTAAGTTTGAAATCCACTAGGAACCTCTGAAACCTAGAAATTTGCATTATTACACCTAGAGGTCTGAAATCACTCTCAAACATCTCAAAAGTATGTATATATGTGTGTGTGTGTGTGTGTAGACACACACACACACACACCACACACACACAAACACACACACACACACAACCTACTTTAACACCTTTGAGTATTTCTAACAACATCAACACAAAAATCCACCAACTTATCTGATGCAATTCTATTTCAATTGAAACCCAATTAAGTTGTATCTCGCTAGTTGATAAAATTATGTTAGTCTAAGTTTGAGAATTTTAAAACTATATATATCCATAATTCATTCCGAATCATATAAACACAACATTTCATGTTTATCTTCTCAACATCTGTTACACTAATCTTCTCTACTTGTGTCACACTTCTACCCTACATTCCATTTAGAGGAACTATAGGTAGAATATTGTACTGAAAGAAACTTATCTTGTGAAAGTCTTGGAGATTTACTAGGAGATCCTTTATTGGATTAGAGCCTATTGTGTATCCTTTGAGGTCTTCACAACCACATAAATATCTTACAAAAAATAATTGACCAAGGGGGAGATTGAGACAGGTTCACATCAAAGTAATGTAAATGATATTTTGTGATTATGTAACACCTTAGTCTTGTACACTTGAAAATCTTAGACCTTGGTTGTTCCTCTTAGTTACACACATGCCTTAATTCTACAAGCCTCACATCTGCTCTATCTTGTGCCAATTGGTCTATCTCTTAATCCAACTAGTTTCATATTGATGACACAAACACCCTATCTTTTCCAAAATGCTTAAAATGTATTTTTATTACACCTCTATAAGTTTTGATCCTATACCTATTTTGATACTCCCTAGACACTAGCATCTAGGATAAGTAATAGTGTTAAAATTATTATCCTACCCTAACACAAGTGTCCACTTCCCTAAAATCATCTTATTTGTAAATGAAACATATCTAAATGGTTAGCCTAAGTGATATAATGTGATTTATCTCATGATAGAATTGGTATAAATATAATATTAACCCCCATTCATTCTTCACCTAGCAATTAGACTAAACAAACCAAAGCACTTATCAAAATAACTCTATATAGAATTCAATTTATCAAAATATTCCTTATTTCCATACTAGTCATAGGTACAATAAATCTATAGGTCTAAAGTAATAAAAGAGAAATCATAAGATCTTGTTTGACAAGTTACAAGCTAGGTCACTATTGTACTTAATTTACACACATTACATGATTCATACAAAAGCCAATACATAGGGGAAAAATACATGAGTATGAGGCCTTCTTATGGAGTATTGTATCTCAACACCTTGTGGCCACTAACCCATTTCCCCCAAGGTGACATTGAATATTAAAAACTAGGGTTTTTACATTTCACAAGGAATGATGGTCCATGACCCAAATCTAAATGTACCAGAGTGAAGGAGAAGCAAAACCTAAAAGCATCCAAATGGTTTCATATTATTTTAATACATATTACATATAGGAAACTAACATCGAACCTAAATAGTAGCTTTGATGCAATCATTCTAGGTTGATATTACTCTCTAGATATCTAGAGGTGCTAAATATGGAATCTGACAACCGTTCCAAAACTATCTTCCTACATGCTTTCAACCTATTCTAGATCCAACTCTACATTAGCATCATATATATCAAAGTACCTTGTTTTATGTCATTTATATATTTATCATAGTTTCAATTTCCATTAATATCTTATCTTAGTTTAATAAATTTAGTATATGATATATCTAAGTTTTTGCATTTAATTGGAATGTTGTAGATGTGATATCCACCCTTGTGCCCTACATTTCAATATTTTTAATCCAAAATTAGGATTCATATCCAAATTAGGGTTAAAAATTTAGATACCTATGATCATTCATTTGATAGGATCATATCTTAATATCTCCAAAAACTTCTAAAAATACTAAAAAAATTGAAACATTCATAAATCCAAAAACATTGTTTGGCACCTATATGTTCTATTGGCTCCTTAACATTTATGTCTTAGTTCCATTTTAAGGGAAAATAGATCATTTAATATTACATACACATGTGTGTCACACTTATATATTGGACATGATACATGCATACATATATACATTATTATGTGCACTTATGGGCATTGGGCTTTCCCTTTTCTCACATTATTAAGACATTGGGGACATACATATTCTATGATCTTGATACACACAAGTTATTTTGTTTGATGATCACTCTACACTATCATATTTAAGATTACATATGTATGTACACATACCTTATGCATGATTATATCTTGCACATGATACTTGATATGTTATGCACTTGATGTGTTTTTATAATAGTTTTTATCCATGAGCTACTATGATATGTTTATGTTAGTTGCTTATGCTTTAATTTATACACTTGAGTGTTTTGCCTTTATATTATCTTGTTTATTCAAGCACTTGAATATGCTCCATTGTATGTGGCCCTTGTGCCTATGTTGTCCTTATTGGACATTTGAATAAGTCATGTCCATTCAATTTTGTAGCATTTGAACATGCCCCTTGTTTGTGGTTCCCTAAGACATTTATTTGTTGAATTGATTTTGAGTGCTCTTATGTGTGTGCTTGTTTGCTTGTTGATATTTTAATATTACTATCTAGATGTTTCCATGATATTTATCATGCATCTTAGGATTACATGTGATCATAGTGGTTCTATGTACTTTAATGATAGATTTAGCTAGACATGTTTCCTTCTAAATTGATCCAAAAATCAAATGCTTTGGTTGAAAGATAATTCAAGAAACAAGAAAAAAATAATTCAAATAATGTTATCTCTGATAAGAGATGTTTTATTGATCAAATTTACAGATCCAAACATATGCTTATCTCTGAGAAGAGATGTCTAATTTCCATTTCGAGTTACATCTTAATTTATACATGTTTTGAAGGTGCGGGGAGGATATGGAAGGTCACCAATCTCAAGGGAGATGAATTGGTTCAACTTCCATGATTTAAAACAATACAGAATTCGAGGAATTACTATTTTTAGAAACTTACTATTTTTTAGACTACACTACTAAAATTGAAATTTAGGACACTTCCATTGGGTTTTAGGGGGTCAAAGTTCATTGAGCAAAGCTCAATGCCATCTCACAATGTTCCCATCATTATTAGCTTTCCAACGGTTCAAATGGTGAGTCAATTGGAGCTACGGTGCAAAAGTTATGGCTCCTGGAAGTTTCTCCATCAATTAAGGTGGACCCAGCACCCGCATTGTCATCTAAATTGTTGTCCAAATAATTCCTCCCTCCTTGAGAAGTAATGGTCCCCATTACATCAAGATTTTTCATCAAGTGTGGTAGTTTTAATTTGATTTGATTCCTGTTGCATACTTGGAAGGGACTGTGATTTATGGAATTGTGCAGGGCCCGATTGTTCACCATTTTTGTCTAACCTTCAGTCTATGGATGGAAGGTTGTGAACTTCTTCAGCTCAGTATCTATTTGCTTCTATTGTTATGTTGTTTGTGTAGTTAGGGCTATAACATCAACCCTTTTGGATTCCTATGGCTTGACCACCATGAGAACAAATTTCTTAGCACTAATTAGAGAGACAAATGTAGAAGGTGGTACTTTTGGTACCCTATAACACCATGTTCCAAGAGTGAGAGTGATCCTTCTAGTTCTTGATTAATATATACCATGTCAATCATACATGAATGGCTAACCAAAGAGTACATCACAAACATCTAGATTGACCACATCACATAAGACCTCATATTGGAAAGGTTGTATTGCATATGAGAGAAGACATTGGTGGGTGACACAGAGGTTTCTCCTTGGACTCAACCATCCAATACTGTATGGTTTTAGGTGAGGCTTCATGGACAGATTTAAGCTTTCACAAAATTAGCAGAGATTAAATTCTTTTGACTTCCAATATCAAGAATGAAATTTAGAGGCTTACCTTTCACCCATAACTTAGAGTGAAAAAACCTTTCCTTGTCATCTAACATCTTGTCGTGTGTCTGTGATGAAACAACAATGGCTTCAGGATCAACATCTATAATTTCTTCTTTAACCTCTTTGACTTCAGGGTCTATATGAGGTAGAATAGAGGATTGTGACTCAAAAAGTAGTGATTTTATAGATCTACATTCTTCTTTGGAGTGAGTTCCAGATTTGTGATAATCACACCACTTCCCAGTCTTTCCTTCCTTTTCCTTCCAATTTTGGCCTTGTGTTTGACCTTCTTTGTCACTTTTCTATTTTGAAGACTGATTCTTTATATTCATGTTTTGAAGGTGTGGGGAGGATATGGAAGGTCACTAATCTCTAGGAAATGAATTGGTTCAACTTCCATAATTTACAACAATACAGAATTTGAGGAATTACTATTTTTAGAAACTTGCTATTTTTAAGACTGCACTACTAAAATTGAAATTTAGGACACTTTAGTTGGGTTTTATGGGGTAAAACATAATCAATTAGAGCTCCATTTCATCTCACAATGTTACCCTCATTATTAGCTTTCCAACAGTTCAAACGGTGAGTCAATTGGAGCTACGGTGCAAAAGTTATGGCTCCTAAAAGTTTTGCCATCTATTGGGGTGGACCCATCACCCGAATTATCTGCTGAATTGTTGTCCAGATCATAAATGATACATGGTTACATTAATAAATATTACAATTATCTTACCCTTTTGAGGTAAGGTAACTTATAGGTACTAGTTTTTGTCTTACCTCAAGGGGGGAATATTAATGGGGGCATGCTTGTGAAGCATGTTCTCCACACTTTACATAGTTTATACATTATAGTGGGGGCATGATTTGGAAGCATGTTCTCCACATTCATTTAGTATTAGGTACTTATATCAGTTTGTAGATTCAATAGGGGCATGTTATATAGACATAGATTTCACACATTCACAATTTACAAATTATAGTGGGAGCATAATTTGGAAGCATTTTACTCATAGTAATTCAATATATGGTACTTATACTAGTTTTTAGATTCATTGGTGGCATGTAATATGGACATGGATTCCACACATTCACCATTTCTAGATTCATTGGGGGCATGTTTTGTAAGCATGTTCTCCCCACCTTTTCAACATTCAACATTTCTAGTTTATAGTGGGGTCATGTTTAGAAACATGTACTCTATATTTTTACTTGTATCATTTTTAGATATCTCCATATATAGTGGGGGCATGATTTGGAAGCATGCCCTCCAAACTTACACAATTATCCAAATTAGCCAAAACACATAGTTAGATGATTCATATTCATAGTTGTGGTAGGATTATATACATTAGTACCATTATTATACACAATATTAGCATCAGACATATCTAAGGCGCATATACTATGTAATATGTGTTTAGTATTGAAAAATCAAAATCAATTTCAAATTCCAAAATCATTGCATGTATTGATATCCCATAAAATTTTACAAAATTTATCAAAAAAATCTACTATAGTAGTTGGTTCACCTTTTGGTATGGTTGAGGTGATCGAATCACTCAATCTTTCCAAATTTTTAGGTTAGGTTTGACTATATCAGCCAACCTCACCAAGTTATAAGTATCATTGGGTTATATGATTGAGCTAATCTCAACTGCCAGATGGCAACTCACTTTTGTTCCAAGGTTGGGAGCAATGTCTTCCAATCTCTCTCTCTCTCTCTCTCTCTCTCTCTCTCTCTCTCTCTATGTATCTATCTATCTATCTCCTTAGATATATAAAATTTAAAGATTTATCTATAAGTATCCCAATCTTAGTATTAGAACCTTATAATGATACATATTTTTTAAAATAGCATGCCAATAGGCATGGAAGTTATATAGATGCATAGGTGTACTCCTAAACTTTGCTCTTTCAATTTCAATCAATTTCAAGTAATTTTAACCCAAAGTATATGCAATGATTTTACATTATAACAATCTCTTGGTTATAGTTTAGTCACCAAAAAAACACTCAAATTCAAATCAAAGAAAGGTAAGGTGTGCATACATACTCATATACTTATTATTTTCCTTTAACCTAGAAATTTCATTATTAGATTAAAGGGGGGAAATGTAGATGATATTTTATGATTATGTAGCACCTTAGTCTTGTACACTTGGAAAACTCAGACCTTGGATAATCCTCTTATTTATACATATGCCTCACATCTGCTCTATCTTGTGCCACTTGGTTTATCTCTTAGTCTAGCTAGTATCATATTGATGACATAGGCATCCTATCTTTTCCAGAATGCTTAAAATGTATTTATCTTACACCTTTATAAGTTCTGATCCTATACCTATTTTGATACTCCTTGGACACTAGTGTCTAGAATAGATAGTAGTGTTAATGTTACTATCCTACCCTGATGTAAGTATCCAATGCCATAATGTCATCTAGTTTTTGAATAAAATGTATCCAAATTGTTGACCTAAGTACTATAATGTGAGTTATCTCTTAATAGGATTGTTATAAATAAAATATCATCCCTCATTCATTTGTCAACTAAAAATCAGACCAAAGAGACCAATGCAATTATCAAAAACATTCTACCATGCATTCAATTGGTTAAAACATTATTTATTTCCACAATAGTCATAGGTGCAACACATCTATAGGTCTGAAGTACTAAATGTCATAAGGTCTTATTTTTCAAGTTATAAGCTAGGTCATTATTGTAATTGATTTACACACATTTCATGATTCACACACAAGCTAACACATAGGATATAAACACATGAGTTTGATGCCATTTTATAGAGTATTGGATATGTAAGTAGTGACCTTTGATAATGGGGTCATTTTAGGTGATCTCAATATCATGTGTCCACTAACCCATTTTTACCCAAGGTCAGATTAAAGATGGAAAATAAGGGTTTTTCCATTTCACAAGGAGCGATAGTCCATGACCAAGATTTGAATGCACCAAAGTGAAGGTAAAGCAAAACCCATAAGGATCTAGGTGGTCACATCCTATTTTAGTAGATAACGTATACATGACACTAGTGTCAAACCTAGGTAGTAGTGTTGATGCAACCATCCCAGGTTGACATTACTTTCTAGAGATTTAAAGGCACTAGATCTAGAATTTGAAAACTATTTTAAAATTATCTTCCTTCCTATTTTCAGCCTGATCTAGATCTAGATTTGACTTAGCATTAGATCTAGTAAATTTCCTTATTTTATGTCATTTCTATTTCTAAAAAAGTTAAACTTTCCATTAATAGCTTATCTTAGTTTAATAAATTTAGTAAATTTTATATCTGAGTTTTAACACTTAATTGGCTTGCTATATATATATATATATATATATATATATATATATATATATATATATATGATATTCACCCTTATGCCCTATCATTTCTATATTCTTAACCCTATCTACCTAAGTGGATCCACATATAAATTAATCTTAAATATGTAAGTATTTATAACCTTTTCTCTTTCCTTTATTTCATTTAGTAGGTAGATGTTATTTGTTGCTTAGTAGATAGACGTATTATTCAAAATATGATTGGCATTGATGTCAAAAGGGAGATGATGTCAAAAGGGATATTGATGTCATTAATGATTAGGGATGAATATGATGATTATTGCGATCCTATCAGAGGTCAAGGATGATTGAAATGCTTGTATTCATGAATGGAGTTCATTCAGTTCTTCATATTGATCATCTAAATAGTTTGGGTCTATGATAGAAAAGATGAGAAGACATTTTGATGATGTCACCATTACTACATGTGAATGGGTATGAGGGAGATGGTCACATGGTTTTGATCACATTAGTTCCTAGTAGTTATACACTAGATTTAAAGACATGTAATGAAGAGCAATTGAAGATATGGGCATGCAAAGTTGGCTACTTGGACAAAATCCACTAAGTTTTTATACTTAGCCAAATTTACAAAAAGGGCTAAACAGAGCCAAGTAAACATATTGATGAGGTCATAATTTACACACATGGAGGTGTTAGGACAAAATTGTCACATGAGTCTATTAATTTTTATGCCTAGTTTATATGCACTAAATATTAGGTCACGCGATGTAGTGTGACAAAATATATGCTTGAGAGAAGTAGGGATCCAAGGCACTTTAACATTGTTTTCCAATACATAGTCAAATTTGTAGTTTGTAAGAAAAAGATCAAAGTAATTTTTATGAAGACATATCTTGTACCTATGAAGGCTTCAGGAGAAATTGGATATATGGATGGAATCCCCTATGTAAGAGGATCATATGTGATAATTTATAGGGCATGTGACTAAGTGCAAAAAGAGTTATGCAAGTATAAAGTTAGCCTTCTGGGCAAAATGAAATGGTCTACAAACTTAGACAAAATCTACACAAGGTCATGCAAATTTGTCATGCTTTTACAAAGCTCATCTATGGACAATTACAAAATAAATAGATGGTATATTTTTTATGAGCATATTGAATATATGGATTGTAGGTTGAAAGGAGAAGGAATGAGCTCAAAATTGAATTATCTTTGCTCTTAGACTGGAGAGGGTTTTTTAGTAAAAAACTAATGGTTTAAGTCATGGTTTCAATAGGTACTTTATATTTTTATGGTGACTAGCTATACCTTGGACTTGGTAGTTTAATTTATAACTTAAGCCTTTATCATGATTACAAAACTAGCCCCTCAACCTCACAATTACTAGCTAGAGTGGTGATCAAAAGACTTAATATTTCCTAAGTCTTAGACTTGATATTATGTTCAATATTAATCAATGACCCATGATTCATCATATGCATATGATCTATTGGAGTGAAGCAAAGTCAAATTATCAAAGGCTCCTCTGAGTAAATGTGTTAGTGACAAGTGTCACATTCATGGAACTTATCAGATAAAGACCCAATGAGCGTAAGCTTGTCAAAGTCAATGATCAAGCTTGTTGGAATATAAATGGTTGGCACTTAATAGGAAATTAGAGATCACACATAACATGATGAATTTAAAATGTCAAAGGTCCCCTCGAGTGAACGTGTTAATACCAAGTGTCACAAGCACATGAGTCTATTAGATAGAGGACCAATGAGAATGAGCCTATCAAAGATAAATACTAGGCTGATCAGTGTTTTAATGGTGCATAAGTGATCATGAAAATGAGATTAATAGACTGAATGGAATCAAATATTATAAAGTGTTTAAGGTTTATCGACATGGTGATGAATTAAAGACTGATCAAGTTTGAGAAGATCGATAGAGAAAAAGTGATCCAAATATATAGAAAGCAATAAGATGAGGTTAAAGTTTCAAAGTTTAATGACCAAGTCAAGGAAAAGGTCATGCATTTTTGGAGATCTAATGACACATAAAATCTAAGATATAGAGATCGATGGATGTGTTTTAAAGAGTTTTACATTAAAGTTCAACAACATACAAAGATCTAATAAAACAAGAGAACTTGGAGATGGTACAAAGAAAGAGATCAAAGGCTAGTATTTAACATGTTTAAATATAAATGGTTAGTTATAGGAACATGCAATAACTTGTGTATAAAATTTATATCTCAACATGGACAATGAGATTAATTGATCCAACCAATCAAATCTATATTAAAGAGCCTATGAATCAAAACTTGAGTCTAGCAGATGTTATAGATAGTAAAGATACCTATAATTATGATGTGATGCATGGAATCAATATGTACGAAAATTATAGTTCAAGTCATAATGAACTAGAGTCCATAATTGGCATGATGTGTTACAGTCTGAGTGTGAACACATAGAAGATATGAAACCCTAGATCATTTGTTTATACATATGATATCTAGGACAAATGAAATGTTGTTAAAGCCATTTAAATTATGTCAAATAGAAAATATATAGACACAAAACTAGAGGGAAAAGAAGAAAAGAAGAGGTTGCAGAGAGAGAGAGATGAAGTGTGTCAAATAGATACATATCTAGACATAGAGAGAAAGGGGCAGAAAGGAAGAAGGAATAAAGATAATGTGTAGAGAATGAGCAATTATAGATTAGAATTTTAATAGAGAGAATAGAGTTTGATTCATTTATGAATCTATTTTTTATACTAGATTTGTAGCTCCATAGATATAATTGGTTGGTGCCATTAGATAAGCTGAGTTGGTACTTAGTTAGGGGATTGGTGTCTCCTTAGAGTTGGTGCCCTTAAACATTGTAACCAATGAGGTTAATATGAGGTGGTACTCAGTTAGGGAGTTGATACTTCCTTAGAGTTGGTGCTATTAAAACAAGGTATTGGTGTCTCCTTAGGGTTGATGCCCTTAAATGTGTAACCAGTGTGGATTTGAATTGTGAGGTTGGATTAGAATAGTAGTTTCTAGTAGCTATTCTAATTGTGGTTTTTCCCTTTGGGATTTTCATGTACAAATTTTTTGTCATGAGTATTTTATGTGTATGATCTTTGCATATTTGATTTGATCTACATATATATTTTAATCTGCATTGAAAGTATTTAAGAACAATTTTAATTAATATACTGATTCAGCCCCCATTTCAGTATCTTGTTGTGTTTCAACATGTATGTGTGTGTGTGTGTGTCATTATCTAGAATTTATCTACACTTATAACTAGTGTGGTTATAGGATTGCTTGGACTTTCCATTTATCTATTTTAGGTATCCTATTCCTTTATTTTTCTAGCATGTATCTTTTCCCATTTTAATTATCTAACCATTTTACATTTATTTAATTTAGTTTAATTATGCAAATAATTACATTTTATTTAGTAAATTACATTTATTTTATCATTAAAGGTTTAGTAATATCTACTCCTTGTGTCATACTCCCCTCTTTCTAGGTATTTTGATCCACACTTGGTCATGACTTGAACATAATATATCATTGGGATCTTTGATTATCGTTATCCAAGTATAGATATTTAGAGATATGATATTTGCAGGCTAATCCTATCCCATTTCATATAGTACCCATTTATTTCATTAAGTGTGGTTATCCACCAAATCTCTCTTATGCCCTAGATCAATGGTATCATAACATACACACATAATATCATATCAAGTGATATTAAAGTTATATTTGAAATGTCTCTCTATTTGTATGTCCACTCATACAAGTTATGATTATGATAAGTTATTAATAAAAACATGTGGACATTCATTGTACCTTCATTCAAATCCTTAGATGGTAAAAATTTCAAGTTGAAAGATGTTGACTTCATATATGTTTTATAAAATGATAGAGGATGCTTTGAAAAGGAAAAACAAATATTTAAAAGAATAACATATGCACATGAATGAGTGGGAATCATTGATCATTTCATCAACTTATTAAGCATTTTCATACTCCTTCTAACACAACTCCTCCATTGTGATCTTTGGTAGTCAAAATTTGTATAATGTGAAATTCAATCTAGTCATCCCTAAATTTTAAGGTAAAACATATAAATATTTAGTTGAATATAATATGTTAGTACTATGTGGAAACTCATTTCATTGACAAAGAAAAGATAGAATTTTATATTTTGAAAGTTTATTTGCCCACAAAGAAATGGTTGTATATTTACAAAACTATAAATTAAGATGATGAATTATAATTATATGTATATAACTATAATGGTTTCATATAATACATCAAAGTAACCTATTACCCTATTCAAAATTAAGATGACTAATGCATCATGGATTCATAGTTGTTCCACGATCAATCTGCTCAATAATTTAAATAATGATCTTATCTTGGAATATATGTCAATATTGAGATATTCTATCAAAATTTAATGTTTATTTTCTCCATATCTCCTATTTCAAATAATCATACATATTTTCATGTAAATTCAAATAAAAATATATCCATAACTCTAAAAAATAAGAATCCAATATTCATGACAAAAAATAATTTAAGGATTCCATGTATGTAATTGAGTAGAATCCTAAATAAGGAGATGTATATTTGTGTAATCCTCTAAATAAGAACAAAACATAACATGATCAAAGCAAGAAATCTAATACTAGAATGTAGTTTTCAACTCAAAACTCTAACAATCACTATAATGAAGAGTGCCACTCTAGGAAAACTCTATTTACATAACTCAAAGAAATATGTACTAACATTGTGTAACTATAAAAATGTAAGTAGATCATGGAATCTAAACCTAGTGATACGGTAAGTAATGAAAAAATTACACCTTCCAGAGGAATACGAAAGATTTTTCCATTCACAAATTTGGATCAATGGTCAACTAATTTTTTTGAAGTAGTTTGTAGTTTTAACTTACGTATGATGCCTCACCCGTGTTGGAGAATAATATTTATTTTGGGTGTTTTAAATATCTTAATTTATTATTATTACATAAACTTTTAATTCACATAATCAAGATTATATGAGGTGGCATGTAGCCTTCACCTCTTTTATCATATTAGAGATATTCCTTATTATGACGAATATTAGAGTTATGTTATCAATGTAACTCATTTTCCACTTTGTACCCACTTTCCCCTCACTACATAGGAGATATGGACACTCATCACATACTTGAAAGGTTGGATAAGGTAATGATTATAGTTAATTTATAACTCCTTATCTATTTTTCACTTTATTTATAGATTATGTGGGTATCTTCTTCCATACATTTATTTATAGATTTTCATACATAATTTTTTAGATATTTTATCACACTTTGTAAGTGTTTTTCTTAGGATTATCCTATTTAAATAGATTTTGTTCTTTCTTAGAAGAAGTCTTTATGAACTTGTGCTATCTTGTAATGTCTTTGGGCCATCTTTGAATAACATATGGGTTTTTTATTTTGGTGTACCAATTTTTAAACCACACACAAGATTCTGTAAAGCAATTTTGACAAAATAATATAACTAAATTCTAGATTAATATAAAAATACATTTTACACAAACTTCCCATTATAAAATGGATGAGGAGAGACATGTTTTTATAGAGCTTGAAGGTTATTATAAAAACAAGTGGTTGCATAAATGCAAGTATGTGGCATCATGGTCTGTGTGGGTTTGCATTTTAGAATTTGAAAAAAGTTGCATTTTCCAAATTTAATTATTTTACAAATAAGAAAATAATAAATCCTAGGAAAATTTCTTATTAAATAAATGTTGACTTTTCACGTCACCTTGATCTCTCAGCACCTCACATGATGAAAACAAGAGATTTTGGTCAAAACCAATTGAGTATGGGTTAGTAATACTTCCATGGGGTTAAAAATTAAATGTTAGACCAAGATCAAGTTATTTAATGTTTATTATAAATTTACATGTTTCATCAGGTGTATTAATAAATTTTGAGGTTATAAGGTCATAATGAGCCTTGTAGAGACCTATTTACTGGCATAAGTGATGCCTTTCTATGTGAAAATAGATAAAAAGGGTCTTTAATTAATTTTATAAAGGTTATGTTTAGAAGTTTAAAACATTCTAAAGAGGGATAAATGTTAATTAAGAAGTTTAAGACTCATTTCAACTCAAAAGTCTATACACCTTGCTCAAACATCTTTGACTTTATGTTTCCCTCTTATTTCTACCTCTTTGAAGACTCTCTCATCTTCCTATGTGGGATAATCTCTTTTAAGAACATGAATTGGAATGTTTCACATTTTTGATACCTTATTCAATAGAAAAATAGGGAAGTCTTCATTGTTTCTAAAGAATTTTAAGCATGTTCTCAAGTTTCATGGAATCATAAGGAGAAAATAATGTTTTAAGCATGTCCACAGGTCATTTCAAGAGGTTTCAAGGCTTTGTCATGGATAAAATAAGGTTGAAGGGTTTGGGAGTCTAATGATCATCAAAACAAGCTTAAAAACCCAAAATTTCTTTTCCAAGGCCTCTTAAACAGTTTACAAGCCATATTACAAGCCAAATAATGAAAATTTATAGGTTTGATGAAAGGTTGTAGGATATTATGATGATATAAATCATTAAATAAAGGTTAATAAGGTTCAAGAGAACCATGCATGAATGTTTTAAATCTTTCAAGAGGTGTCATACTGTCTGCAATCATAAAATAAGATGAAATATGGTATTTGTAGGGTTTTTTCACATCCTATCTCCTTTATAGTGATGCATGGTGAATTTAAGGTTTTAGAATGGTCATGGTAGGTATTTGGGAACTTCACATTGGTTTTTAGAATTTATGATAATCAATAAATTTCATGGATCAACCAAAAAACTTTCTAAACCATACAAGTAGTAAAAAAACTATTCTAAAACCCTAAAAACCATGATAACTGATTTGGCTATTTTGAAGGCTTGTTAAGGTAAAAAATAAGAGGATACAAGCTGTATAAAGGAGAAAATATGTTTCATGAACTCATGTCTTATTTAATAAATCTACAACAATGTTTAGAATATTTCTTATTATATACATAGGATTCTAAGGTTTCAAACTCCCTAAAAGCATGCACAAACCTATAGACAAAGGTTTCTAGGTTTCTTGATATCTAAATAAGCTAACAATGAGTTAAATAGGGTTCCAACAAGGGTTTTTATTTTTAAATTTGACTATCAAGGGTTTTATAAAAATTATAATCTTAAATATTCATCAAATAAGTTTGCATAAGGTCTTCATAATAATGTAAAGTTATTACTTAAGGCTATATACCTCTAAACATGTTTTTAAAGATTATATGAGTTTTAATAGGTCTATGGACTAAGGTAAGGCAAAAATTATATGTGTAGGATAGAAACAAGGTTCTAATCCCTTAAAAACCCTCTAAAAAGTTTGCAGAGAAAATCTATAAGGATTTTTTATGATCAAAACAAGATAGAATAGATATTTCAAGTTTACAAGAAATCATGTTATATGAGTAGGATATTAAGTATGTTTCCAAGTTATTTTATAGGTTTCATACCCATAAAAAAAGGTTCTTTGAGCCCAAAAACCTTCATTTACGACTCTAAAATAGAGTACATGGTTTTAGCAAGGTTTAGGTGATGCCAATGATAAAACTAAGTTCTATGATTATGCAATGAGGTAATAAGTTTATAATTTCTTCATATAGAGATATATAAGGTTCAAGGTCTATCATTAGGATATAAAAATATGCATGATATTAAACCTATCCATCTGGTCTATAATGAGTTCTTTCAAGAGATCACAACATTATGTAATTCTAGTATAGAGATCTTCAACCTTTTTAGAACCTTCACAAGGATATTAAGGTATAGAATAAAGAAATTTATAAGATAATACAAGGTTTATTAACATGTTTAAAAAGTTTTTTTTATAGGTTTTAATCATCAAATAAAGTTTATACAAGATAAAACATGATTGCAAGCATGTGAGGTCTACAAGTAAATGTATCACATGACCTAAAATCACCTTCATACAAGTCTATAGTGAAAATTTGTAGGTCTACCAAGATTACAGGTAGAATTATAGGGTTTACATGAGTTTAAGACTAACACACAAGCCTACAAAAAGTTTCCAAATATCTCATTGATGATATGAGGTCATGACAAGGATAAGAGAGGAATATGAGTGATCAAGACCTAACTAATTTCAAGATTTCATGGTTCTTAATGATCAGAAGCAAGAAAAGCTAAAAAAATTCCAAGAAAAGTTGCAGGCCTAGAACATAGAGAACATCAAGTTTCCAAGCAATATTCAAGTCAAAACAAGAAGAATATAGGCCTATAAAGAAGGGTTCATCATTTTCATACTAATTTAAAGCACATTCATAGGCCCAAAATAGAGTCGCAAAGATTCCATGATTGGTATACAAATAAAACAAGGTTTCTTGAACTCATATAAACCTAGCCACATAGGTTTTAAGGTTACCAAAGATTGACAGGGTTCTTGAACAAGTTAAAGTAAAGTTGCAAGTTTTTGGGTGGAGTTTGAGCCAAAAACATGATGGATGTAGGTTTTTAGGTAGGTTTTGTAAAGTTTCCATAATTTTTCAAGAGAGGAGTACAATATCAAGGCATACTAGTATGCATGTATCAAAATTGTATGGATGAACATGGTCTCAAACAGCCTCTAAAAGGAACCTACATTATTATAGGTCAGATTTGAAGGGTTTCCATGAGTTCAAGACCTTTACATAGGTCTGAAAACAAGTTCTCAAAGCATTTAGAGTATCAAACATTGTAAAACATGACTTATGGACATCAAAATGTTCTAAGGCTCCTTGATTTATTCTAATGACATAACTAAGGGTTTAAAAATTCTTCCAATAATTGTATGTTTCTTAGGTTGGTCAAACATTAACTAATCATATAAAAATTTGGAAACCTACTCTTCATAAAGTGAAACCTCCTCTAATTGATTAACATTAATGAAACATGTGAAATGCTCTAAGTGGGGTGAGTTATGGTAGTTTAAGGCCTATTTTAGTTAGAATAAAGACCTAGCTTCATGTAGAAGACCTATCAAGGGATTTAATAATTAATAACAAGTCAAGATCATCTATATTTTCTCTATAATGCATTCCCAAAGGAAAGTGGAGAGTTAAAGGCCCTTAAGGGTAATAAGACTAGGTCTATTTCAAGAACAAGCCTTCTCAAGGAAGTAACTAAAGTGAAAATATGGTAAATTACCTTCCACTATGCCAGGCATCCAAGTTGGTCTACATGGAATAAGTCTGAAGCATTGACAAGGCTTAATGATTTCAACTTCTTGATCTTTCCTACTACACATTCATGAATTAATGTAATAAGTGGGAAGTTATTGTTGTTTTCTACTCCCACTACTTGTGTTATTCTATATCTGACTATTTATGAGATGAATTAAAGATCCGTATCTATAGTGTAGAAAAATTATGCCATTTTATGTATTTTAATATTAGATTTATGCCTTGAATTCAATAAATAATTGATGTTTACCTCTTTCATACTATTAATTTTCTTGAATATTGAGTGATTTTGAGTTCTTGATCTTCACTTGTTGATGTTTTCTTCCCTTTTGATGCTATTTAATCATCCTTACACTATCTTTTAAAGGTGATATGTTGTGTAGGTTTCCTACCTCCATGAAAAATAATTATGTAAAGGTTGAACAAGTTGCATATTATGTGATTTCCCATCACTTCTAAAGATTTATTTTATTTTTTTAGCAAGTTGAGGTGTTCTCTAAACTTGGTGCATCAACATTTTATGAATTTTAGTTACTTCTACTCCCTTTTCCATGATGAAATTATAGTTATAGATATAAATAATTCCATTTTAATATTGTTTTAAGGATGAAATATGATCTTACATTAGGTGCACATAGTTTAGGAAGGAAGTCAGTCTTCTCTATAGGTTCATCCCTAGAAACCAAGGTCCCAAACCTTAGGGATGTTCTCATTATTGCATTGAATCAAACAATGATCAAAAGCATGAAAGATTTAAATGAAAACAATAAAATTAAGTTTTAATGTGTAATTATAAATTTACACAAACCGTCCTTTAACTTAAACTTATGGAGGCTATAAATAAATTAAGGCTCAACTTTTGATACGGGTCATGATGAGGTACACATGTATAATAAGCTCAAGAAGGAAGGAGAAATCAAGATACACCTTAAAGGACAACTTATTTAACCTTTATAATTTATAAAATATAACCATATCTATCTTAATGCAGACTTTAGGGAAGATGAATTCCACCTATAAATCTATATGGTAAAACTAAAGATCAATGATGTGTTTGTGAATCAATTATTAAATATAGTACATATGGCCCTCTATGTGTTTGGTGCATTGATGATTCACATGAGTCTTGGATATGTGATGTATATATAATGACTATACTATCCATATTCATTACAATATATCTAGTTTCTCCTTTATTTCCTTCAATCATCTCTAAATTTGCTTCTTTCTTGCAGTTACTATGCTTTTCATTTGAAATCCTTACTCCTTCTTAGATTTCCTAGGCTCACATGCATTTATATATTACTTATTTATATTGAATAAATACCAACCCTCATATACCTCTGCAATCTCATCCTTCATAACACATCACCATCATCATCTTTTATAAATCTTTCAACTCTTCACTTCTACTTGCATAGTTAACACTTGTCATTCTTCCATAGGATCATAGACCTAAGACATGGTTCCAAGGTTCTTGTATTATCATAAGGGATAATATGTTAATTTAAATACATATTTAAACTATCATATACATCCCATAATAATATTAAATCTTGAATCTTAAACTCTTAACCAAACTGTACTTTCCTCTTTAAGGTCTCTTTACTTGTAACCCTATTTTAAGACAAATCTAGTAGGTTTGAATGATTTATAAAAATTATAAACAAAATAAAGAAATATTTGGACATGAATGTTAATATTTTATCATCTTATAAATATTTAGAAATTAACTTTTAGTGGAAACATACTATATCAACACCCCTCATTACCCATTAGGTCTCTTTAGGCTTAGTCCAACACAACAGTCCTATAAACTATACTATACAACCAAGTAAAGAAGTATAACCTCCTAAATAATATATAACATGTAAAAAAATAATATATTACAAATTTTTAACAATTTTGGCTGGATTAAATTAAAGTTATTCAAGTTTCCAAATTAAAACCCTAGGTTTAGTGTTGATAGGCCTATGTAAGGATGAGAACTTACAAAATTTGAGTTTTATACACTTTAAAAAACTTATAATACATGTGTGATGTCATAAATACCTTCATTTACATTATACAATAGTTATTATTTCATTAAAAAACATAAAACATTTGCAACAAATAACTTTTCATAGTTTTGAGTTTAGAATATGACTCTGTGTGAAGGTCTCATTCAAATATTACACTTATAAATGTAATTTGAATATAAAAAGGGGTATGATTTATATTTATGGTCTAAAAAACCTATTTTAAACTAATACAACATCTATTTGTAGTTTATCAAGCACAATAAAGCTCCAACATACATGATTTTAGAATTTTGTGTTGCTCTTCTAGGACTGTGTGACTATTTCATATGACTCTTAACTTATAATGGTTAGTTGACCCTATAAAGTGTTAAAAATTTAAAATAATATAATATTAAAAATATATTTGATTCAAAAAAATCCAAACATCACTAAAAAACCATCATAAATGCATTACTTACAAGATAGTCTTGACTATGTACTGACATAATTGTCTCTCCTTCAAGTGCATTGCATATGACCACTTATAGACTGATAATGGAGTTAAAAAACCAAAAATATAAATAAAAAATTATCTTATAATTATAATTAATTTTAATTAATACTTGGATATTTCATTAAAAGATAACACAAGTTCATTCTTCATTCATTCATTTCTTGACAAAATAATTACACTCACATGACACCTACAACAGAACATAGTGCCTTATTCAGGTTCCTGTTATGTTTATAATATTAATTTTTACTATATTTAGAACCCTTAATACCATAAAAACCTAATAAAACTCTCTCTCTCTTTCTCTCTCATTTACATGCATTTCATTCTTCCTAATATTTCAAATTTTTAGGAAACTCCATATTTTTGCCAACCCCACATAGGCTGGTAGTTACAAAACTTTCTTGGATTATATTGATATTTACCATTATATTCATGTTAATACACAAATAAAAACACATATATTTCAAATTATGTCCCATAAAAACATTTACAAACCTTTACATTTCACAAAATTCTCAAAATTCCACTCAAGAGCCCATTTTCAAATTCAAAATTTTAAATTCCCTTTTTAGTGGGAAAAATATAAATAAGATCTCACACAAAACATTAAGACTTATAATGATTAAAAATATTTATTATGACCCTAAAATAACTTTAAAACTCAAATAAAACTTAAAATTACTATCATGACACTCTCAACATGCTAACTTCTCATGTCACCTTGTGACGCTCTTCATCAAGCTTCCTAATTCAGAAAAATTGAGATCCTACTCAAATGTGTTTTGTACAACTTATTAATTTTTTTTAAAATTATTTATACTCTGATTTTTTTATCTCCTCTTTATTATTCTCCTCTTTTCTTTCTCATACATTCTTTATTGTCTCTTATGTCTTTGTCTCCTTGCCTTGTCTAGTCTCTTTTCCAACTCATCCTCTATCTCCATGAAGTATAGGACCTACTGAAACTCATTTTTCTCTTCATATTCTATCTCCTCAATCTCAAATTTATCTTTTTCATGATCTATATGAAATGGCTAGTTCTCATTATTCACTCTAGCTTCTAATCCATATCTTCCTTCTATATGTGTCATGATTGATTCAAGTACTCCTTATTGGTCTTGCTTCTTTATAATGATTTTTACTCCATCCTCATACTCTAATGGATTCATAGGAATATTAAAACTTGTAATACTCTCAATTATATCCACTTTAGATACCTCTTCATGATACTTCACCATCTCATGGTGAGTCTTCTCATAGGTTTCTTGTTCATCTTGAAATGACACCTTCTTAACCAATTTAGATTCACCATCACCCAATACTTCTTGACAACCTATAGTCTTACTATCATCATGAATACATTAAAATAACATAGATATGAAATTATAAATTGAATAAATTTGATTATTTATCTTACCTTGATATTAATTTATTAGATTATTCTCTTACTCATTTGTTTCTCTAATACCTTCATCTCTAGGCATGTTACTTGTATTGGTTCTTGGGATAAGGTTTCTATCTCTTTTCTTCCTCAATTATAATTTTATTTTACTCCTTCCTTGGATCATCTTTGGACTGATCTTATCTTCCTCCAAACATGCTTTCTTCATTCTATCACTTTCTTTGTGAGGAACATGGTTGTCCTCCTCTTTCCTTTACTTTATCATGATCTATTATGTATCATTACTTCCTTTATCCATGTGATCATTAAGTGACTCCATATTTTTCATCTCCATACCTGTACCATAATGATTAGTACATGTTAAATTACACTCATGAGACTTGATAGTCTCTTCAACAATATCATGGTCCTTTCCATACTCTCTTTCTCTTATATTATTCTTCCAAGCCTCTCTAGGTATCGATTTAATCTTCTTGAGTACCATATTATATCCTCTTAACCTATTATCTTTACTTGAATTATTAGCTACCCATAATATTTCCTTGATCAACTCACAAGATTTTATGCTTAGCTTGTTCCTAGTTTTTGGCTTACCTTAGCTTGTAACTTGGTTTGATCCATCTTGTACTAATTATTTTCCATATTATTTCTTAAAACTCATTAATTTTTTATTATTTTATACCATTTTATGACCTACAAGTTAATATTCTTGAAGTATTCCCATAGGCAACATGCTCCTTGTCTTTGAAATATTCTTTCCTTCAAATTGAAATTATGCCTCTTGTTATTGTATGATAGCTCCCACCTTATTTTCACTTTGACTTAAGAACTCTAATAGATCAACTTAAACCTCTTGCATCAACTCTCCCCATATCATATCCTCTTCCTCATTGTCATCTTGCATAGATTGTACCATCACTTGTATTCAGGCTCCATCTCCTTCATGTATCAACGTTGACACTCCATATTGTAAATTAGTTTGTATGATTTATTTATCCATAAATATTTCTCTCTCTTAATCCCACATTGACTCATTCCAAGTGATCATCTCTTTAACTACTATTCTAATACATGTTTTGTTCTTTTCTCCATTTATGGAATACTCCAAAGCTACCATCTGTACTTGAAATTGCTCCCAAATCTCATAAAAAATAACTGATCTTATTGATCACATAAAAAATATATATCACCTACAAAATCCTATTAAAATTTCTCTTTGATTAATTCATATAGTGCAAATTTAGACTTTTGATTTTCATACCTCTTGACTCCATCCTCTTGATTCATTTCTATCTCTTTTATGCATTCAATGAGAAATCTTTCTTCTTTAAGACATCCTTCTCCAAGCATCTCTCCTCTTTCAAGGTAACACACCATTATACCTTTATACATGGCTGGCCAATCAACTTTTTACACATAAGCATGTTTTTCATTCTTGATTTCCTTCAAGCTTTCAAGTTTTAAGTCCTCAACATGGACTTATTATTTCTTCACCTTTGTACCTACATACACACATGACAAGAAATCATCAAATATAGACTCTTGAGGCTTACTTGCCTCTATATTTTCATTCTTAGGTTTCTTTATCTATTTATTCTCATCTTTCTCCTTTATGACCATCTAATTCTCATTAAGGTTATACTCACCTTCCTTTTTTATACCAACCTATTCATCCCTCATAGACTTCTTCATTTCCTCCTTGAGTTTCCTATATAGTAGCTTATTTTTATTCTCATTGTCTTTCATGATAATATTTATTCTTCAATCCATGAGTATCCTTATAAGACACTTAAATCTCTTCTTCCTCATCACCTAACCATACCATTGGGTTTCCTATTATTACATGAGCTCCACCAATAGATTTATCCTCTCTAACATTTGATCTATCTCATTCATCTCTTTTTCAAAAACTAACCATTTTATCTTTGGGTCTTCCTTCCTCTTTTATCATTATGTTAATCTAACTCATCCAAGACCTTACTCACCTTTTTGTTAGCTATCTTCATCTTCTCACCAATAAGTATTTTTTACCTTGCTTGGTGTCTCAACCTAGGTTATCTCCTTTACCTAGTCTATTGACACTCTTGTCCAAGTATTTTTCACCTTGGAACTACAACTCTCTACTTAGTGTCTTTATTCTCTCTCTTGAGCTTCTTCTAGCTCTCTTCTTAGGATTGATCTTATTCCACAAACTCTTACCTTTTTTTACCTCTCTATCTCATTACTACAACTTAGCTTCATATAACCTTAAACAATAACCTTTAATATTCAAAAACATAAACTATTCAAAGAACTTAATATGATACCACTTGATGTATATATGATGCCTAAACTATCCATATTCATTACCATATCTCTGATTTCTCTTTTATTTCCTTCAATCATCTATGACTTTGTTTGTTTCCTGTAGGTACTATACTTTTCATTTGAAATCCTTGATCCTTCTTAGCTTTCCTAGGCTCATAATCCTCCTTACATGCATATAGTTCTCCTTGATATTTAAGACACCACTCATAATATACCTTTATACTCTCATCCTTTATAATACATTTACATCATCATCTCATATAAATATTGCCTCTCTTCACTTCTACTTGCATAGTTCAAACTTATCATTCTTCTATAGGCTCATAGACCTAAGGCATGGTTCCGAGGTTATTGTATTATCATTAGGGATAATATATTAATTCAAATACATATTTAAACTCCAATCCACATCCCATCATAATATTCAATCTCCATGCTTGAATTCTCAACCAAACTATACTTTCCTCTTTAAGGTCTTTTTGCTTGTAACCCTATTTTAAGACAAATATAGTAGATTTGAATTATTTATAGAGCATAATGATAAAATACATACATATTTAGACACCCATTGTCCTCTTTTAGATTCCAATAAATTTTTAGGACCCAAATCTTAGTGGAAACTTACCATCTCAACACCCCTCATTATCTATTATGTCTATTTTGGCCAAGTCCAATACAACAACCTAGAAACCATACTGTATGGTAAATTAAAAACTTATAAACTCATAATTTTTTTATCTCATGTAAAAAAACAATATATTATAAATTTTTATAAATTTTGGCTAGATGAAATGAAAGTTATTTAAGTTTCCAAATTAAAACCCTAGGTTTATTGTTGACAGGCCTATGTAAGGTTGATAGCTTATAAAAAGGGGTATTTTGAGTTTATAAACTTTAAAAGACTTATAATACCTATTTGAGGTCTTACATAACTTATTTGACATTATCAAATAGTTATTAGTTCATGAAAAAACATAAAACATTCCCAACAAATAACTTTGCAGAGTTTTGAGTGTAGAATATGACTGTGTGAAGGTCTTATTCAAATATTGCACTTATAAATGGAATTTGAATCTTAAAAGGGTTATAATTCATATTTATGGTATTTAACATCTATATTAAACTAACCCAACATATATTTATCTTTTATTAACCATAATAAGGCTCCAACATACATGATTTTAGAATATTATGTTGTTCTTCCAGGGTTGTGTGACTATTTCATATGAATCTTAAATTTTAATGTTTATTTGACCCTAAAAATCATTCAACATTGAAAATAATAGACTCTTAAAAAAATATTTTATTAAAAAAAATATAAATATCACTCAACAACCATCATAAATGCATTACTTACAAGATAATCTTGACTATTTATTGGCATAATTGTCTCTCCTTCAAGTGCACTATGTATAACCACTTATAGACTAATAATGGAGTAAAAACACCAAATATATAAATAGGAAATGATTTTAGGATTATAATTAATTGTAAACAAGACTTAGATACTTCATTAAAATATAACACATGTTTATTATTCATTCATTCATTTCTTGATAAAATAATTATAGTCTCTTGACACCTATAGCAAAATAGAGTGCCTTATTCAGGTTATTGGTATGTTTCTAATATTAATTTTTAATCTCCTTAGAAAATTTTATACCATAAAAAGCTACTAAAATTCACTCTACCTCACTTACATACATTTCATTCTTCTTATTATTCCAAACTTGCAAGAAACTCAATTTTTTTGCCAGCCCCATGTAGGGTGGTAGTTACAGAACCAAATTTCTTGGCTTATATTTCCCTTTGACATGATATGCATGTTAAGACACCAATACACACATATAGTACCAATTAGTTTCCATTAAAAATTTACCAACCTTTACATTTCACATAATTCTCAATATACCACTCAAGATCCCATTTTCAATTTCAAATTTTAAAATTCCTTTTTTGGTGGGAAAAATCTAAAGAGATTACACACACAACCTAAAGAATTATAATGACTCCAAATAATCCATTATGACCCCTAAAGACATATAACACCCAAATCAAACTAAAAATGACTATCATGACACCCTCAACGTGCTAAATTATCATGTTACCTTTTGAATAACACATTGGATATCACACCAAGTGATAATAGGATAATGTTGCTCAATGACAAATTAAAAAAAAATATGATTGAAACAAATAGTCTCAGTGGAATAATTAAAAAATCCTTGACACTCTACCACCAAGGAATAAATGGATATAACATGTTTCTTCTTACTCAACCAAATAACAAGGCTTGAGCCAAGTTGAAAAACATAACTTGAAGTATATTTGTGCTCATCAATATCTCCTTCCCAATTGGAGTTAGTGTAGCCTACTAAGTTTGTAGAAGAACCTAATAAATAGTTAATGACATGTGTATTCATGCATTTGATATAACAAAGAATCCACTTAGTATTTTTCCAATGAAGCTCATAAGGTTATTAAATAAAGTGATAAACTAAGTTAATGATAAAATATATTTAGGGTGACTGTGAATCAAGTAAATGAGGTTTTCAACTCATTGTATATACATGGTAACATCAACTCAGGGTATAAATAACTTGGATTTAAGCTTGAATCTAAAACATAATGACATATATGTAGGTTTATAATCATTCATGTAAAATATTTCCAAGAGATCTAAGGCATACTTGGATTGTGAAAGAAGGATTGTGGAGTTAGTGAGTGATTTACAAACTAAAGAATTATTATAGAATGCCCAAGTCTTAAATCTAAAATTATTGGTGAATGGAAAAATTCACATATTAAAAAAGAAAATATGAGCTACCTATGAAAATAAGATCATCCAAAAACATATTGAGGGAAACTCATCATGATGCTATTGAATGTAGGTAATAAGGTTAGACTAAAAATGAGAGAAGCATGATGAGAGAAAGAAAGAATCCATATTATCATACCATGATCATCAGGACTTCTTAATCCAACATAAATGGAAGGAATATTTAATAAAAAACATGGGTTTATTTCATATAGACGTCTTCAAGAAGGTCACTATGAATAAAAGTAATTTTCACATCCATCTCCGAGATACAAAAATAAAAACTACATGGTAGAGAGACTTCATTTTAGAAACTATGGAAAATGTCTCAGATTAGGCAATGCCTTACACTTGGAAAAATCATTTAAAAACAAATACACTTTATATTTTTTGATACTACCATCTAATAAATATTTACTTTGATATATACATCTACATCGAATCATATTTCTTCCTTTTAAAAGAGAGACTAAATCTCAGGGGTAATTTTTTATTAGAGAATCATACTCTTCTTCCAGGGGTATGTCTTACTCTGAAATACCTCTCTTATAATTTAAGGATTTAGGATTGAATGTTGGGGATATGTATGCATAAGGGAGCTCACTAGAAACTACTTGGGTACACTGAGTATCAATAAGATCAATCTAAAGAGAACTAACTCCTTGTTATGTATTATGAACCCATCTATGAAGATACTAAGGAGTAGTAGGTGGCGTAGGAGGCTCATCATCATCATGAGGTGTGTTATCCTCACTAGTACTACCAAAAACAGATTCAATATATAATTGGAAGAAGATGTGGAACTAGATGATGTGGTATGTAGAGGATGCTTATCAAAGCAAATAGTTCTATAAATGATCAATTTTCATGTATTTGGATGTAGTAGTCTATATAGTTTGACATCATTATGATATCCCATAAATATTCAAGGATTTATCTAAGGTCTTATAACCTTGTGTTTGGATTTTAGAATTTGTTCCCATTCTACACATATAAAGACTCTCAAGACTCAACAAAAGGTTTCCTATCACTTCAATATTCTTCATATATCATGCCTTTAATTAATTTGTGTGGATTATGGTTCTAAATATAATTCACATAATTCATATCTTTAGCCAAAGATGAAGGAGAGAGACTCCATGAATGAATCATACTATTTGGTAATAATTTATTTCAATAATTCCTTTCTATTGTGGACTATATGAAAATGTATGCCATGAGTGGCATAAAATTATATAAAGTGATAATTCACATATTCTTTGTCAATTTTTGTTTGTAAATATTTGATGTAATTTATATATTATTTTTCAAAAAATGTTTTGAAGCCAACAAAAGTGGAAAATCCAAAACATTTTTCTTCAATAAATACACGCAAGTATGCCTAATAAATTCATTAATAAAGGTAAGCACATAACAAGCCTAATCAAAATAAATTTATAGAAAGGGCCTTAAAATATCACTATGAAAAATTTAAAAAACCTTAAATGCTCTTAATGATTTCTCTTTCAAATATATATTAAATAGATGATTGCCAAGAACACATCCTAGACAAACTCTATAAGAAAATTTATTGCAAAGTAGACTAGTGATTGTGTTGCGATGATGAAGTTTTTAAATATAGTGGTAGTTAAAATGGCCAAACCACTCATGCCATAACTTACTCTATTTATATATATGAGTAAATAATACATGGAAAGGAAAAAAAAAGATAAAAAGTATACAACCATGAATAATGATATGCCTTTCCCACTACAATAATCTAAGAAGGATCATTATTCTCTTGAATTATGGTTGAATCAGGTTTGAACTCAACTATCTTACCTACTTGAGTGATATGATGGATTGAAATAGGGTTTTTTGAGAGAGAATTTAGATAAAATACATTTTTGAAAGTCATATTAGTCATCTCAATAAACCATTTTCCATCAATATTCAGAGAAGAGTCACCCACAAATATCTATTATGTAGAACACCTATCAAAAGAAGTATAGATTGAGTCATGTAGTGAATATATTTGATAAAATTATCCATTCAAGATATGATGATGAAGAAACAAAAATGGTAAAGAGAGATTTATACTTAATCTTTCTAGAAGAGGAAAAATTCAATGCAACATTATGTTTGTGCATGTTCATATCCTCATTAAGAATAATAGGTTTCTTGAAATATCTAATTCCAAGATTTCCATTTACTCCAAAAATTTTAAATTGTGTCACATGGTGCTTAGAATAATTTAATGAAGAATAAGAAGTATGCTTATGTGATTATTCCTTTAGACCTTCATTATGTTATTTTGGAGGTGTTTTACTAGTTTTAGCTTACTTTACAAAAAGAGAATCGATTTAATATATTTTGAAATAATGATTATCTAATTGATCATATCTTATTCATGAGTCAACATTTTGGAAACCTCAAAAAATTTGGACATTTTAAAATTAGCACCCTAAGATTCTTGGTTGGATTAAAATTTAGATACAAAAACAAAGTGTTTTCATCTAATTTGGATAAAACCTGATATATAGGCTACTAATATTATTTTTTGATATTAAAATATTATATTTTTAGTCTTAAGGAGTTGATTTTAGAAATATATTCCTTTATGTTATCAAAGTCAACAAGATTGAGAGTAATAAACTTTGTCTAGTTAATGACCCCTAATTTTATCACTTTTTCATATAGTTCTTTTAAATTTGTCTATAAATCATTTACATTAGTGATAAAATCAATGTGAAATAAGAGCTTAGGTGAAAGAGATAAGTATATGAGATAAAAGGTCTTGTAACACTACTTAAACCATTTGGGCTACTCAATATTTTGGATAGTTTCAAATCATGTGTTAATTGTGACTCTATATAAACTTTTACTTCATAACATGTTAACAAAATTTAATATATAAGTGTATAATTTATAAGGAGTGAACATTGGTGGATTATTAGCCATAGTGTGAAAATGACAATGCTAAAATAATAGATATAAAAATACATGAAATAAGAGCAACAAATGTGCCTATTGTTGCGCACCTCATGAAGAAATCACTAAAAAGGGATTTGGCATAAAACTCAAGTGTACCAAAGAAAAAAACCCCAAAATACACTTTATACTTAGTGTGTTGACAATAACCACCTCCCCCCCCCCCCCCGCCCTAAAAAAAATGCTTATAATTGCCAAATTTAGATTTTTTGGTTTGCTTACAATTTCAATGAAAATTCATAAATTAAAAAAAAGATATATTATGAAGTTATTTTGACCATGAATCTAAAATCTACATGTAAAAATATGTACTTTCAATTAAAATGGCTCCGAAAAAAGGAGCTCAAGGTGTAAATATATGCCTAGTTGAAGTTTTGTGTGGAATGTGAGCTAAGTAGGTTGACATGAAAATAAAATTGTGTTTTGGGGATGTGACCTCCTATTACACTAATCCCTCTCACGAGTCTTTTAAAATGTCAAAAAAAAATCCTTACTTATGAAAATTGTCCCTTTAATGGCAAAAAGTCTAGACAAAATTTTCAAAATGACCATAAAATTTGCAAAAGGGATCCCTTTAGAAAGTAACAATCTTTTACAAATTAACACCCACTTATAAAAATTATATTATGTAATAAAGATTCCTCAAAATAAAGTTTTATATAAAAATGAGTCTAAGGGAATTGAACCTTGAATCTCTTGCTTTATAAGTTTTAACATAACAAGATATACACTATGTTATTTAACCTTCTTGAAAACTATGATAACAAAATTTGATTTTATTTGAAATATATGTTTTTTTAAAATATAAAAATTAAGATGCCACTAGGATATACTTAGGCCTATAGGCATGGTTTCATGACACTACCATGGAAGGTACTAGGTGCATTGAGTGGTAAGGTATGTGATGTGTGATAGGGACACATGGCAATACACATGGACATAGGTGTAGACCATTTAGGTGTAGGTGGGTGGGGAACATGGAAAAGAGGAGGAATATATGGCATCAAGATCGATAGGGAGGTTGGAATGTGTTTATGTGGAGTCATGGGTATTGATGAGCTAGTTGGGATATTAAGGTGATGGCTGATGGTAAGCCAATGTATTTACAAAGACTTTGAATAAAATAAATTTCACCCAAAGCCATTAAAATTGGTTTTTAAATTTAAAAAAAAAAATTAAAAATAGAATAAGTAAGGTACCCCCTAATTTTTTTATCAAATTTTAATAAAAAACTAAAAAAATAATAAAAACTGTAAAATTAAATAATTGCCCCCATTTTTGACAAAACACCACTAATGTTTTTGAGAAAACCACAAAACATTTAGAGTAAAATCAGAGGGAGAATATAAGGAGAATGGATTCAAATGAGATTGAAAATGGAAGAATTTGACCTCAAGGTTGTAAAACACTGATTATTCCTCTCCTTGAATCATGAACATGATGGCTCTTCAGTAATGACACTCTGATACCATATACAATAAAAAGAGATTAAGAACATTTTTTAAGTTGCCTTAACCCTTATATAATCTAGGATCACACTCCTACATAAACAACACAAGATATTGAACAAAGCAATTTTCACAAAATAAAATAACTCACTTTTATATTAATATAGAAATTAATTTTACATAAAATTTCCATTATCAAATAGGTGAGGAGAAGCATGATTTTATAGATATTGAATACCTTATAAATGTAATTGGTTGGTCGTCATGATCTATACATGTGTGTAACTTCAAATTTAATGCAAGTTATATTTTGTAAACTTGAATATCTTATAAACAAGAAAATAATAAATCCTATGAAAAAATAATTTAAATGCTAAGGTATAATTATAAAGTTACACTAAGACCACAAATATCATTTTTTACACCAATATATATTTAGAGGAAACAAAAAGATTATTCCATTCTCAAACATGGATCAATGGTGAACCAACACATTTGATCTTTGATGATGGAAGTAATAAGGATCTATTTTCTTTTGAAGAGATTTGTATATTGAAATTTCCAATAAAACCTTACCCACAAAAATAATCCATTGGATTTTTCAATATGGGCTCTGAGAAATGTGTCACTCAACAATGTTACCTAGTGTAGAAAATTAATCCTTGTTAAGATGTAGTCCTTTATGACAATGCACCATTAGAGGTATGTGATGTTTTACTTGGTCAACCATATATTTAGAATTTAAATATAGTCTATGGAGAAAATCATAATTTTTTTCATAGTTTTTTATGATGTGAGATACTGCATACAAGAAGTAGTTCTCAAAATTTTACTCATTAGCACCAAGTTGTGAAAGAAACTAGTTAGTTCTAGTAATAAGTTTTTACTATTGATGATGAAATTGAATGTAAGAAAATCTTTGTAGCACAAATGCATACTGAAGTTCCTTCAGTAGACACATAATAGTTGAATAATGTTTTTAGAGAAGACAATGATATATTTTAGTCACTTATACAAGTGCCTATACACTACCAAAAAACACACTATCGATTTGATACTAGGACTATCTCTACCTAATGCTTATTTACATTATCAATATTTTTTTAGAATGAAGAGATTAAGCCATAGATCCATGTACTAGTGGAAACAAGAACACATTAGGCCCAAGTAATTTCCTCATAACAACCTAATTATGCTTGAACCTTAGAAGGATGGCACATAGAGGTTGTGTATCTATTACAAATATCTTAGAAATATCAAAATGAATAAATGTTATCCTCTTCCTAGGATTGAGGAACTACTTGACTAGCATGATGGTGCCAAATTGTTCACCAAACTTGATCTTAAGTTTGAGTATCATTAGATTCCTATTGAACCTAAAAACATATGGGAAATAATAAGCAAAGCAAAGGAATGCTTATTTGAGTGGTTTTTTATGCACCCTAACTTAATTAATTCATTTTAGACATTAATATAGATGATAAATGACATCCTCAGGCCTTTACTAATTAATTTATTTTTATCTACCTTGATGATATCCTAATCTATAAAAAAACATGGGATGGATATTTGTATTATATTGAACAAGTGTTTCACACTCTGTGGTAGCTCAAGCTATATGCTAACATGGAGAAATGTTTATTTACCATGCAAGAGATTATTTAGTGGTTATTTTAACTTAACAATGAAATGTAATAATTAATTAATTCATTTTAGACATTAATACAGATGATAAATGACATCCTCAGGCCTTTCACTAATTAATTTATTTTTATCTACCTTGATGATATCCTAATCTATAAAAAAACATGGGATGGATATTTGTATTATATTGAACAAGTGTTTCATACTCTGTGGTAGCTCAAGCTATATGTTAACATGGAGAAATGTTTATTTACCATGCAAGAGATTATTTAGTGGTTATTTTAACTTAATAATGAAATGTAATAAACATTAAATAATTACAAAAATAATTTAGATTATAGAATATGCATAATCTAAATGTAAAATACAATAAATTCAAAAAATTAAATGAGCTATAAATAGTATTTTCCAATAGAATATGTAAACCTAACTCAAATATGACTTGTGATGATTATGCAAGAAAATCATTTATGTTGAGCTAATTGGAAGGATATGTGAAGTGTATTGTGCCTGAAAAAGAATCTTATAATGCACTAAGATAGAGTCATGATAGGGAAGATAGGGGAAAAATAAGGCATATTATTTTTTATTATGACTATGTCTAGGTTGATTATATAGTATATTTTATTTTTTGGATACTTTTGATAGTCTGATGTCATTCAGTGATTGCTTGTAGGTGCTGAATTGTCAAGCAAAAGAACGTGTAATAAAAAAAATTATTTTTATGTAATATAAGTGTTGCCTACATAGTACAAAAACATCTCATACATATGTAGTTATCCCTCTTAGAGTGAGTGTGTGAATATTGACACTTACACTATATGGATGCAACTAGTAAATTGACTTGAATTCTTGAAAATTAATTCCCTTGATCTATAATAAAATAGCTTTAGAATTGGCCTATGGCTGTTAGAATAAATTAGAACTTGAATTGGAATTATTAGTTCACTTTTTACTCAATGTATATTAGAATTTACAAGTGATTCCTATATGATGCTTCATGTATGCAATGGAAAATGCATCAGATCTATAAATCAATCCTAGCTTGGAAAATATAGATCCTACTTACACTTCTGATTGGGGATACATTAGATAATCAGGGTCATGACCAATATGTGTCCACTAAACCTAATCAAGGGATCTCTTACCATAATAATATTACTAGGGAGGGTTCCAAAGCCTCCAATCAAGAAAAATGATGCAATAAACCTAACTAAGTCCTATGTTTTCATAGTCACTAAACTAATAACAAGTAAAGCAAAATCTAATCTAGTGCTCACCAAATTTTGTGGCATAAAGTGGGGGTAATAAACATAAAAAGTAAACATGCATAGAAGACATATACTCACATCAATGTCTATGAAATCCTAATACATGGAAGTGAAGTATAAATGTATATCTATCTACTCTTATAAAGGAGGAACAAAGTTAGGAATACTTAACTTTGCAGATGAACCTATTAAGCCTCAATCTCTCCCTTGGCCAAGGTGCTTTACAAGAGGTTGTTGTGGTATGTAAGGATGACAAGGATAAATCAGCTATAGGGTACTTAACCTATCAATGCATCCAAAATATTTTTCCATAAGACAAGATCCATATCTTTAAATAAAGTATGGAACCTTAAGTTTGCTTCTCATGTATAATGGTGGATAAGCAAATGCATAATATATCTTACTTTTTCTTCTCTTTTTATATAAATGGCAAAATCATTGTGTTTATATAGGTATATTTAACCCTACAAACTTTCAAAAAATTTAGCTGACAAGTTTGACACAATTTACCTAGTATTGTTATTGACAAAAGACATACTAGGTCATGGACTAGGTCGACTAGGGGCTGACTAGTCCCTAATAAGTTTTATCAATAAGAATACAAGGTCGATTCAGTTGACATAGTCATGTAAACTATCAAAAAGGGGGTTAGGCTAGGAAAAGGGCTAATTAAGGTGGTAAAAGACTATAGGAGTGTGAAAAATAGGAGGAAAATCTTAGGGGAATGGTTTTAAGAGACAAGTGTGTAGATATGAAGTGTCGAAAGGGACAATAATCCTGTGAAGCACCAATAATTTACCAACTCCTTTCCTAGTGCACCCCTTAAGGCATGCACTTAGATATATTAAGAGTTAATGGGTTCTTGGAAGATAAAGAGCATCATTAATTAATAAAAATTTGAAAATATTATGTGTATATATATGCCCCACTTGAAGCTCATCACATGTCTTATAAGTGTAATAGGGGATGGTGCGTCGGGAAAAGAACATGACTACACATAAAATTGATGCTAAATAAAGTTTAGTAAGGAGTAAATAAGATAAATTAAAGGAAAAAATTAAAAAACACATACCTTTACTTACCTCAATGTTATAGATAAAGAAGGAGATGTGAGAAATGCGAAGGTGTCTAATGTGAGGAACATTAGACGACCCTATAGAGATTAGTTAAAAAGAGCAAAAAATATTTTTTTTTCAACATGGGCATATAATAGTTAGAAAAATACTCTACAAAATTAGGATTATAAAACTTTTATGATGTGGAAAATAAGTCAGCAAAAATAAATATATGATCAAAATAAGGAATCTGATGGTGAATATTTTAAGGGTAAATAATTTTGAATAATAAATATAAATAGGGTGAAAAAGAATTCATTTGGTATTATTTACTATTTTGATAAAAATAGAGCTTTGAGAGACCTAGAGAGAGCCTAGAGAGCCAAGATGATAGCTAAGATGGGGAGGATGTATAACAATTATAATGAGTGTAACATAGGTAATTAATAGAAAATTTCAAAATTTTGAGCATTTTTATTTGAAATTGAGTGTTTTATAGAAATTTGAAAATTAAGAAAAATATAGATATTAGAATGAACCCTAGGAAAATTTTAGGGACACTAGGGTTCAAACAGGGTATTGGGTAGGAAAGAGTCAGAGCAATATATGCCTAAGGCATTTATGATAATTGGTTAAAAAGTCATCATAATGAAAGAACAAGGTCTACGGGGTCAACTTAGTTTGAAGAAGATAAAAAATTTAATGGGTCAAATTAGTAGTATATGACCAACTTAGTTTATTTTGAAAGGGGGATGTCATAGTGATATATGATTGACTTAATTATTTCTTAAGTGGCTGATATAGTACTACTAAGGAAAAAGAAGGTTGACTTAGTTTGCTAAGTCAAAGGTGGCTGACTTAGTACTATATGGCCAACTTAGTTTGTTTTCTAAGTGGATGATATATTAATAAAATGAAAAAAAGGTGTTGATATAGTAATGCTGAGGGAAAATAAGGCTAACTTAATTCATTAAGGCAAAGGTGGCTGACTTCATACTATATGGCTGACTTAGTTTATTTTTTGAGTGAATGATATAGTACTGCAATGAAAGAAGGTGCCAATATAGTATTGTTAAGACACAAGGTGGATGACTTAGTACTAAAAGGGTCGATGTAGTTTAAAAATAAGTAAATTTGGTAAAAAGTGAATAAATTAAATAAAATTAGTTTATTTTTGTGAAATTTAAAAGAATGTATTTTGATTATGAGTGACATAGCGGTCTAATACATCCTTTATTATTTAATTTTTGTAGAGATACTAGAGATTTTAGTGATTGGTTAATGCTGCATGGCTACTAGACTTATTAGAGTGCTTGATGGATGTAGACAGAGTTACATTGGTTGCATCAAGCTTGGGATGCATCATAGAGATGTGGTGTATCCCATTGAGTGTTGATCTCAAGGTCATGTCTTTTAGAGAATAGGAGTGTTTGACTAACACTTTTATATGGGTAGTGGATGGGGATATCATATAAGTTGGTATCACTTTAGAGGACATCAATGCATTGTTTGGACTACCTATAGGGGACACCAATGATCACAGGGACACGAGATAACTAGGAGGAGAGATGAGCACTAGCTCGGTAGGTGACATGCTTAGATATGATTTACCTAGGACTTAGGGTGAGTTTGTTTGATGTCCATATTGAATAGATTATAGATATATGGAAGGTTGTGATAGGATTTGTGACAATATGAGTTCTATGTCACAAGTTAGATAGCAAGGTACCATTGTATGTGATAGCCTTGTGTTAGTCTATATTGGATTAAGGGGCACTCTATGACTTGTGTACTATCATCTAGGTTTAGCTCATGCATGATATGTATGGGATGTTGTCTAGAGGACATAAGACCATGGGACAAGTGGTATTAATGAGTGCCTACATATATGAGAAGTTATCAATTTATCAACTAGTTAGGTTGCCCCATGTGGTTAATGATTAGTTACCTCAAGTTAGGAGGTAGAGTTAGGATCAGCTGGCATAGGCCATGTCCCATGTGTTAGTGTTGTAGAGAGTCACATGAGGAGAAATTGTGTGGAAAATTTATGCATATAATATAACTATTTAACCTAGTTAGGTGACTATGTCATCAGGGCTAATATAAGTGTGGATCATGGGCCTTTAAACTTGGTGGGTAGAGCTATATCTAGTGGCATGCTTGGCAAGATAGATCATATTCCCACACCTGATGGATCCTATAGTGGTGCTCACATTTTGGGCATGAAATGTGAGAGATCCAAGGGGAAGAGGAGGAAGAAGAATACTAGTTGAGAGATTGGAGATTAGATCATGATGTGTGAGACCATGGACTGGTCAAGCATGACAGCCAATGATAAAAGGAAGAGAAGACATGGATGTGAATGTAGGGGTGTAGAAACTACCATAGTTATTAATACAATAGGAAAAGCAATGACCTCCTTAATTTCACCACCAATGGAGATGCTAGTGCGAGGAGTGAGTATAGAGGGTGGTGATCCAAGATGACCCATTAGTGAGCCCAAGGCAGAGCTAGTCTATAGAGACACCTCTAAGGAGAGGCCTAAGATGTGTATGGGTGGTGACTCTAGTTTTTTATTTGATTATGAGGCATCTCATAGAAGAGGTGCTTAGGGGATGATTTGATGGAGAGACTATGCTTGACGATCAAGCAGATGGAGAGATAGTAATTAGTGACACCAGGATAGGTAATAAATGTTTATAATTTTTAATTTTTGAGATATAATAATAGTTGCATATATGTAGATAGATATATTTTTAGATGTATATTTGATCTGATATTTATCTTTTTAAAATTTTGAAAATCTTATAGATGAGGATTTGAGATGGGGATCCTTAGTTATAAAAGCACACCATGATATTTTAGATGGGGTGTTGGTACCATATGACCCTACCACACTAGATGATCCTATGGCACTATATTCCCAAGCTTAGGTAGGCTAGTTTTGACTATTGGGGAGGATGTAATGTAGCTACAGGCATGTGGAGATGGATTTCATATGCCAATAGTTGTGGGTGTAAGAGAGGCATAAGCTTGGTAGACCCTAGCTTAGGAGAGAGTTACACACATGGATACCACTATCTAACTGGGATAGGTATATAGTTAAGTGTCCAACCTATAGGGATAGGTAGCAGGGTTGAGATCTTAGACAACCTCATTATAATACACTATTTAGAGGGTGTATGTAATGAGAAATGCATCAGATCTATAATTCAATCCTAGCTTAAAGAAGATAGATCCTACTTACACATCTGATTGGGGATACATTAGATAATTGGGGTCATAACCATTATATATCCACTAGACCTAATAAAGGCATCTCTTACCATAATAATATTACTAGGTAGGGTTCCAAAACCTCCATTCAAGAAAAACTACAAAATAACCGTAACTAGGTCCTATGTTTTCATATTCACTTAAGTAATAACAAGTAAAAAATGTAATCTAGTACTCACCAAAGCTTGTGGCCCAAAGTGGGGTAATAAACACTAAAAGTAAACATGCATAGAAGACATATAATCACATCAATGTATATGAAATACGAATGCATGGAAGATAAGTGCAAATGCATATCTATCTACTCTTACAAAAGAGGAACAAATTTAGGAATACTTACCTTTGAAGATGAACCCATCAAGCCTCAATCTCTCCCTTGGCCAAAGTTATTCACAAGAGGTTGTTTTGGTATGTAAAGATGACAAAGGTAAATCAGATCTAGGCTACATAACCTATCAATGCATCCAAAAGACTTATCTACAAGAAAATATCCATATCTCTAAAGAAAGTATGAATCCCTAAGTTTTCTCCTCAAGTAGAATGGTAAATAAGTATATGGAAAATATATCACAATTCTTCTTCTTTTCTCTTAAAAATGGAAAAATAATTGTGTTTATATAGGTAGATCTAACCCTAAACCCTTTTAAAAGTTTCATCTAGCAAGGTCGACCTGATCGACCTAATATCGTAATTGATAAAAACTCTCTAGGTCAGCCAAGGGCTGACCTAGACCCTTAATAAGATTTATCAATAAGAATACAAGGTTGACATAGTTGACATAGTCATGTAAACTATTAAAAGGGGGTTTAGGTTAGGAAAAGGGCTAATGAAGGCGGTAAAAGACTAGAGGAGTTTTCAAAATAGGAATCAAATCTTAGGGGAATGGTTTTAGGAGACAAGTGTGTAGATAACAAGTGGAAAAAGGGAAAACAATCCTAAAAATCACCAATGGTTTTCCCACCCCTTTCCTAGTTTACCCCTTAAGGTATGCACTTAGAGGAATTGAGACTCGATAGGTTCTTATAAGATAGAGAGCATCAGCAATTGATTAAATTTTAAAAATATCATGTGTATACATATGACCCTCTCAAAGCTCATCACGTGTCATGTAAGTGCAACAAAAGATGGTGCTTTAGGAAAAGAACATGATGACACATAATGATGATGCTAAATAAAGTTCAATAAGGAGAAAATAAGATAAAAGAAAGGATAGAATTGAAAATCACATACCTTTACTTACTTTAGTGCTGTAGATAAAGAAGGAGATGTGGGAAATATGAAGGTGTTTAATATAAAGAACATTAGGAGAACTTATAGAGATTAGAAAAAAAGAGTGAAACATATAAATTTTTAAAATATACACATTTAATGGTTATAAATATTCTCTACAACATCAGGAATCTAGAATGTTTTATGATTTGGAAAATAAGTTAGTATAAGTAAAGATATGATCAAAACAAGGAATCAAAGAGTAAATATTTGAAGGGTAAATAATTTTGATTGTAAATATAAATAGGGTAAAAAGAATCCATTTGATATTATTTTCTATTCTAAGAAAAAGAGAGCTCTAAGAGACCTAGTGGGAGCCTATATAGCCAGGATGGTGAAGAGATGACAACTGAGATGGGGAGGATGCATAGTGATTGTAGCAAGTGCAACACATGTAAGTAATTGAAAATTTTAAAATTTTTGATCTTTTTTATTTGAAATTGAGTGTTTTATAAAAAATTGATAATTAATAAAAATCTAGAGACTGGAATTGACCTTAGGAAATGTTTAGGGATACTAGAGGTCAAATGGGGTACTGGGTAGCAAGGGGTCAAAGCAATAAATGCCCAAGTCATTTATGATAATTGGTCAAAAAGTCATCACAATGAAAGAGTAAGGTCGATTGGGTCGACTTAGTTTGCAGAAGATAAAAATTTGAGTGGGCCAAACTAATGGTACATGGCTAACTTAGTTTCTTGAGAAAAAAGGTTGACATAGTACTATATTGCTAATTTAGTATGTTTTCTATGTGGTCGATATAGTATTGTTGATGAAAAATAATTTCAACTTAGTTTATTAAGTTCAAAGTGGTTGATTTAATACTATATAGCTGACTTAGTTGTTTTCTAAGTGGTTGATATAGTATTAAAATGAAATAAGGGGGTTGATATAGTACTATTAAGCCATAGGGTGGTTGATTTAGTATTAAAAGGGTTGATGTGGTTTAAAAATATCTCAATTTGGTAAAAAATGAATAAATTAAAGTGAATTAGTTTATTTTTGTGCAATTTGAAAGAATGCATTTTGATTATGAATGATATGGAGGTCTCATACATCCTTTGTTATTTGATTTTTGTAGAGACACCAAAGATTTTAGTGATTAGTGGATGCATGATGGATACCTGAACTAATAGAACACTTAATAAATGTAAATAGAGCCAAATTGGTTGCATTAGGCTTGGGAGGCATCATGGAGATGTAGTGGATCCCACTAAGTGTTAATATTATGGTCATGTTCTTAGGAGCCTATGAGCATTTGACCAACACATTTAGATGGGTAGTGGATGGGGATACCATAGAGGTTGGTATCACTTTAGAGGATTTCAATGCATTTCTTGGAAATCTTATGGGGGGACACCAGTGATCATATGGACACTAGATAACCAAAAGGAGAGATGAGCACTAGCCTGGTGGGTGATATGCTTAGATAGGATTTCCCTGAGACTGAGGGTGAGTTTGTTTGATGTTTATATTACACAAGTTATAGATATTTAGAAGGCTATGATAGGGTTTGTAATAGCATGAGTGTTATTTCATAAGTCAAATGGTAAGGTACCATTGTATGTGATAACCATATGTTAGTCTATATTAGATCAGGGCATAATATATGACTAAGGTTGTATCATTTAGGTTTAGTTCATGCATGATATGTATGGGACATTATCCAAAGGGTAGAAGACCATGGGACTAGTGTTACTCCTGAGTGCCCAAATGTATGAGAGGTTTCTGATATATTAGCTAGTTAGGTTTCCTCATGTGGTCAAGGATTAATTACCTCAGGTAGTGAGGTAGAGATAAGACCAGGGGGCACAAGTCATGCCCCACATGATATCACTATATGTTATCACACAAAGAGAGATTCTATGGTATCTTTATGCATACATTATGACTATTTTGTTGAGGTGGATGATTATGATGCCAGGGTTATCATGAGCATGAATCAAAAGCCACTATACCTAGTGGGTAGGGTTGCATCTAGTGGCACATTTTTATAGATAGTTCAAACTCCTTCACCCAGTGGTTCCTATAGTAGTGCCTACAATTTGGATTCAACATGTGAGATATCCAAGGGGGAGAGGAAGAGGATAAACACTAGTTGATAGACTAGAGATCAAACTATGGTGTGTGAGACCATGGATTGGTCGAGCATGATAGAAAAAAATTAGAGAAGGCATGGACATAGATGCATGGGTACCATAGGTACCATATCCAACACCATATCAAGAGGAAAAACAACCACTTTAGTTGTACTATTGATGGAGATGCCAACAATAAGATAGAACATAAAGGGTGGTCATCTAGGATGACCCATCAATCGGTCTAAGGCAGAATTAGTTTATAGAGGCATCATTAAGGAAAGGCTTGAGATGTGCATAGATGGTGAATCTGGGGATTTGTTTGGGAGGCATCCCAAAAATGAGGTGATTATGGGACAAGCCAATGGAGAGATCATGCTCAATGGATGAGAAGATGGGGAGATGATAATTGGTGACACTAGGACATGTCATAAATGCTTATGATTTATAATTGTTGAGATAAAATACTAATTGTATATGATTATAGATAGATAGATTTTGAGATGTATATGTGATTTGATATCTATCTAGTTTGAATTTTTTAGATACTATGAATGAGGAGGTTAGATGGGGATCCTTGGTAATGGGAGCACATCATGATATTTTAAATGGGGTATTGGCACCATACGACCCCACCACATTGGATGATCTTGTGATATCATCTACCCTAGCTTAGGCAGGTTGGTTTAGATTAGTAGGGGATGTCATAAGGTAAATATAGCCATGAAAAAATGGTCTACATCCACCACTAGGGGTGGGAGAAGGAGAGGCATAGGCTTGGTAGATTTTGGATTAGGAGAGAACTATGCATATGGTTACCACTATCTAGTTGGGATAGGTATAGGCCTAGGTGGCCAACTTACAAGGATAGATAAAAAGTTTGAGATCTTAGACAATCTCTTTATAATGAATTATTTAGAAGGGATAGCCTATGGCATCCATGGGCATCATGGAAAGGCCATGAGATAGACATGCTGGGGCCCAACCATAAAGTTAGAGTAATGTATTATTTTACTTTTTTTTATTTTGTACTATTTATATAAAACACATGATATATACAAATACTTTTTTTTGACAATTGGATGTTGATCTTATGGGTTGTATTTTGGTTGTGGTTATGGATGCATGTATATATTTGTTTCTATCACATGCAATTTTCTTTTGTTGTATATGCTATAGGAAATATGTGTGTGGTGTTTTATTTTCTAGCATTATGTAGTACACATGCATGGTTAAAAAGAAATAGGCAAAAAGATTTATAAAAAGTATAAATAATAATAAAAAAAATCCAATACACACTATATCATGATGGGAAATGTGTAATAATAAAATATGATTAAGAAAAACAATAAAAAAAGAGTGGTAAACAAGAGCTAAAAATTATTTTTAAACCATGAAAAAAATGGTCACAAAATTAAAACAAGTAAAATCATGCTAAATCACATTGGGAAGTATGAAAATAATGTAATAAAATGGAAAGCATGTGAAAGATTAATGGTATAAAAACAAATTATTTAAGTTAATCGGTCATACTAAATCACATTGGAAAGTATAAAATAGAAATAAAATTGATAAAAAGGTCTTAAATTAATCATACTAATTCAAGTTGGGAACTATGAAAAACTTAAGAAAAGTGGTTGGATTCTTACATGCAATCAGAAAGTAAGAAGATAAAAGTGAAAGATTAATGAAGTAAGCATAAAACATACTAAATAAAGATGGGAAGCATGTCAATTATGTGTAACTCACAATCAATCATATCTTATCTCATATCTGGCACATGTAATTTTTGTTGTGATTTAGATATTGGGAAAGGTTGTGAGGAAGGCTAGGTCCTATCCATGGTCTTACACTGTAAATCACAAAGGAAACACCCATGAGGTGGAAATAATGTGAAAATATGGTAAAATAGGATGTTTAGAATGGTAATGTGAAAATTTTGGTAATTTGTATGGAAGGCTAGGTCCTATCCATTATGTTACACTGCAACACACAAATGGAATCCCTAAGGGAGTGATCAGTAAACAAAGAAATATTTCTCAATGGGAAATATTAGTATTAAAGGGAGTGGAAAAGGGAATATAATAATCATAATGTTAGGCATCTTATGAGAAGATCTTAGGAGACATGAGTCACACTAAGAACATAAGAAGACACTAAGTGACTAGTGACCATTAATATACAAAGGATACCTGTTCACTATAGGCACAAAGGTTTGTAGGAAAATAAGTGTGGTACTAAGATAAAATAATGTTGGAGGTTTTAAACAAGAAAATTTAAATGGACCTACCTTCCCATAATATGTTCCTCATTCCTTAGGACCCCTTACAGAGCCATCGATCTACTAAAAATATTTGGTACTAGCATGAGAAAGTAGGTAGCACTTTAAAGAGATTTTTTTTTTATAATAGCCTATCATATCCAAATAGACCTTGGATATATCATGAGGCCAAATATGGAGTTTTATCTTTGATTAGAGAAAGGAGTTGTGCTTAGAATCACATTTTTTAGTGTGATTTGACTTTTGAAAATTTTGAATGTTGTGTTTTAGATCATTGCCTTTTGTTAAATGATTTGGATTTTGAATGTTTTATTGCTTATAATATTTCTCCTCCATATGGACTTGGAATGACCAATCATGAGAGGTAAAGTAATACACATAAATGATCTTATTTATTTTTCTAAAAGAAGTTAAGTATCCAAAGATATGACTAACTAGAACACTTAGGCTTAACTATGAACCAACATGTTATCTCAAGTCTCAACCATGTGTATGCTTAGTTTGTGAAAGGGAATAGAGGGGAAAAAGGGGAATCTAAAGTGGACCAGTAAAAGGAGACTTTAATGAGATTAATTTTTTTACTAACTGATCATATGGTAAATGAGGAATGACTAAAGGAAGCAAGTTTTGTATAACCAAGTCACAATAAAAAACATTATCCATGTTTATAGAGATAAGATAACAAACAATCATGAAAAATAAAAAGGGATCCATTGAAAAATGAACTTAAGAAGAAAAAGGAATTCATAAGATAAAATAATGACATCATCAACAACATGTAATGCAAAACAAAAGTCACTGTGTAAGATAGATAAGACTTTGACACAATGTCAAATGATATAAGATAGATAAATGCAAAGTTAGAGCACACATCTAATCTAAATGAAGAAATAAATGAAAAATCACCATGATTGTGTTCATAATTAATAATATATTTGTATACACACATTATCCATAACATTTGATAAGTCTTTATGAAGCTAAACTCAAACTATAGCCAAAGTCTCATTGATCTTTAGGGAAAGTTGAGAAAATAATTCACATCAAATCTCTTTGATATAAAATGAATGAACACTGTAAGGATCATGTTGATTAGGGTTATTGTATAGGGGATGATAAAGATAAGGAATGGGAATGGAATCCATAGGAGATGAAGGGGTCACTAGTGGGGAAGGTGCCACTGGTGAAGGAATCACTGGTGGATAGGGATCCATGGGTGAGGGACTCATTGGTGGATATGGAACCATAGGAGGTGGAACCATGGAGGAAGAAGGGGGATATTTATTATAGGGTTGACCTATGGGAGGATGGGTATAAGGTGTAGGAATGGTTATAAGGTGATTCTTGAGTTGTTGCTGAAGGATGCAGTAATGATCAATATGATGATTACCACATTAGTTCCAAAGATAATATACCTCTCCATATTTGGGAAGGTATTCAGGTAACACTTTCAAGGGAGGTATAGCCTTGTATATGGGCTGAGTGGTGGGATGAATCATGTTAATATATTGACATAACTTATGACAATGTGTGGATGAATGTTCATTTGTGTCATGGAAGTAACATATATGCTTGTGAGTAGAATTTGTAGGTGTACTCATAAGAGGAGTGGAAATGAAAGATGAGGAAGATTGGTATAGTGAATAGTCTCTAGTATAATGACCAAAAGCTTTATAAATATAACAATATCATTGATCAACCCATTTTGTGGGTTAAAGATCAAATTATAGTAAAGGGAGAAAACCATCACCAATAAAATATGAGGATAGTGGAGATACTAGGTAAGGTTTGACTGAAAGATAAATAAGATATGAAATAGGAAGAGACTCAAATATAAAGGGAGTGGGAATAGGATCTAAACTAGGATTTATTGAGGTAGGGGAGAGATGCATAGAATTTGGATAGTCACAAGCATCACAGGGATGAGTTTTCTAGAGGGGTCTTGGTATCTAGAAAAGTGGTAGGTACCATTCATAGAATAATCCATAAGCATACCCATATGAGGTTATTTAGAAATTAGAGGTGTGTGAACCAACACTACCCTAGAATCAAGAGGGAAAATGCTAAAATTAGGAAATATATAGGATGGAATGATATAAGAGAAGATACAAGACTGAAATAAAGAGGAATGATAACAAATAATTTCAGCATCTTAAGCCTAAACAAGACCTAAGAATGGATCATCTAAGGTAAAGCCATCATCATAATTAGGTGTATGAAGATCAATGGCACAAGTAGGGATGACCTTGTCATCTAATGTGGTGTGATGAATGGAATTTTGGGTCTTAGTTAAGACAATGGGTATATAATCACAAGGTGGTTGATGGGAATGAGGTTATAAGGAAGGAAGAAGCTGAGAAATGAGATAAGGTGAGAGATTCAATGTTTTAATCTTAAGATTGATCTCATCAGGATCATCATTATCAAAATATAAGAGGTTAGGGGGAATATTATTTAATGAGTTTAGGGTGACCATTATAACCTCAGGTGGAGTTGATAGGAAAGTTAAATCATTGAGATTCATGAAATGGAATGCTTGGTAAAGGTTCAAGGGTATGAATCTCGAATACACCATGGTCTTAGAATTATTCAATTTTTTTGAGGATTAGTGTCACCTTGAATCCTATATATGGTTCCATTATGAGGAAATGTAAACATTGGCATGCGAAAGAGGCAACTACTTGCATGCGATGAATTTGTGGCCTACCAATAAAAAATGTTATAAGATAGAGGAAAGTTGAAGATCATCACCTTCATGTGAATGATAATAAGTGGGATAGTAATGGGGAGCCAAACACAACCTAAATGTGGAATTTTCCTTTGGTCATAGCCTTGACATGTGTTGTGCATGGATTTAAGATTACATTTAAAATATACAAGGGTTTTCATAAAATCTAGAGAGGCAACATAGGTGACAGAACCCTCATCAATCAAGGCATGATTGACTTGGATATCTCCAATTTGTACACTGATAAAAAGAGGAGGATTATCCACATGAATAAAAATATCATTTGGGATCATAGAAGTGATGGGGAATTTGAGGGAAATAAAAGTGTCCATTATTTCATCAACATATATAGACATCTCTTTACACTATTGTAAAATCCTATCTTCTAATCTGGATAAGGTGTATTTTAATCCTTCTAGGGGAAGATGAGGGTTGCTCATTTCAAGAAAAAGCTACATAAGATGATGTGAAGAGGTTTGTATAATTTATAGAAATGGGTTGAGATGGGAGATTAGTAAGTTTTATGATAGGATCCCATTCATCATAATCCATAAGAGGACTGTTAGAAAGAGGTGTATAGTGTTGAAGGAGGTCTTTATAAGGAGAAGCTGAAGTGCATGTGGTTTTATGTTGCTAAGAAGTGGAATATTTAATTAGAGGTAAAGTTTGTTGATTGTCTTGAGAAGATGGGTTAGTTGATACAGCTTTGGTTTGAGAAGAAGTGTTACTATAAATTTGAGTATTATTAGTGATATGTAAAGAGGTTGGAGAAGAGGTAGAGATGGTATGAAAAGTGTTATCCAAGGGAGGTGTTGGAATTAGTTCATCAAAAGATATAAGGTCTTCTTACCCCAACTCTATTAAGTGAGTTGGAGAAGAGTCTTGGGTAACATAAAATGTGTGAGGTAATTGAGGGGTGTAGATAGGATGAAGGTCAATGAAATCAACCACCCTTTGTATATTTTAGTCATATTTACCACATTATATTCAAGAGTTGGGTCAATAAGATTATCAATATTATTACTATAAGGGGTAGGCTTGACTTCATTATCTTGGTGATTCAGAAGAGGATATTTATAGATGGTCAAATGAGCATTAGCTTGGTTTAAAGCTTGATATTTATTTTGTGTTTCATTGGCTTTGAAGGTGATGTCATATGCTTGTTTATGTTTATGAATGATAGAATCATGGTCAAAATTGGGACTGAAAAGGAAATCCATATCCAAATTGCAAATTTGCCTACAAGTCTCATGAGAATGACCCTAGCTAGTGTGAAACCAAAAAAATTTATTAGGATCATCCCAAGATTTCATGGGATGAGTGGGATCAAGTTCTCATAGGAGAGGCCTTGGTAGACATTTTTGTAATTTAGCTAAGGATAAAGGTTTATGAACATTTATGTTATTGGCTGAATATAAATGAGGATTAATGATGTGGTTAGGAGGGGAAGCTTATTTTGGAGTCTAATTGGGAAGAATAGCTTGAATAGTATGAATGGTATCATAAGATTCAATGACACCATCATTTATAGCATGATGATTCTTCTTCTTTATTAACATGTGAGTACCCATATAAGGTTGGGATGTCTTGAATTAATGCATAAGGAAATCTTGATGCTTGGCCTAGTTAATGGCCTCTTCCAAAGTACATGGAGAGAGAGTCTAGACCCAATATTACAACTTGGGAAAAAGAACATTGGTAAATAGATGAAATAGGTTGTCATATACCATGTTATGTTCACATTTTTTAGACAATGTCTTCCATCATTTGAATAAATCCTATATAGTTTTAGTCTTAAGTTACTTACAATTGATAAAATGGGCCAAGGTATTCTCAGGGAGATCACTAGTTTGGAACTCTTGGACTAGAGCATTGACTAAATATTTCAAACTAGTAATGCAATGATATTTGAGCTGGTTGTACCAATCTAAAGCATCACCTATGAGAGTCTTTAATAATATCTTGGTAGCAACAAAGGTATCTCTAAATGATAAAATGATTTTATAGGACATCTCGACCAAGTTACTAGCCCTAATGTAGTATACCAACACTTTTCTAGCATGTAAAGAGATCCTAATGAACCCATCAGGGCATTAAATGTGAGGTTCCAAAAGATGTATAGATGGGTTGATACTTCATATAAACTAGATGTTATCTTGGCCCTTGAAATATAAAAGAATGCTTTAGATCCTACCACCATAGTTTTGGTGCACAGGGCAACCAATGTTACTTATTTGACATAAGCTTATGCCAAAGCAATAAAGTTTGAAAAAAAAATGAACCCCCATTATCTAATCTTAGTAGGGGGAAATATGTATCAAACCTACCCCATGCTAAATCTAATTTTGAATGCTAATCAAAACATTGTGGCCCATAATCAAACCCATGTCCATATGCAGTTGTCTCTATCTCATGTTGTACCTAGCTAGGATTTAATTTTCCTAAATAACTCCATCCAAATTGCCAATCCCCACAGAGTCCAAGCTTTAGTCCCAGTCAACAATTCTACTACTTAAGGTGCTATTGCTAACTATAATAATGATGAACTAGATACCATTAAAGGAATGGTACATAAATTGAGAAATGGGTTCTTAAACATGTAGAAAAGGATAAGGAATGTTGATGGCCAAAATACCAACCAAAAATTTGGCTAAGGTACAATAGACCATTCAATAGGTCTATAAATAAAATGAAGCAACCACTTAGCAAGGGGTCAAAGATGAATATTCTGGAGGCAACATGCCCATCTGGTGAGAGTTCATAATACATCTCAATATTAAGAATTGAGTTGTATAGAGGTTTACACATCATTTGATATATTTCAAGAAGAAATGGACATACAAAAAGGTTCAATAAAATAACTTGAGCCTTCTTCTTCCAATACCTCTAGCCACACTAGCATTGGTATGGTATTTGACACGTATGCTTTTCCATTTCTAGTGGAATATGAAAATGAACCAGAGGATATTATAGATGAAATCTTGGCCTTATAGAAATTTTAGATGAGTAATAACAACCTAAGGAGCAAACAACCTTTCGCTACTTCTATGCCTCAAAATAATAGTGCCACCACTCATCCATATACAAAGAGTAGAAATAATCCACCTCCTCCAAAGGATAAAGATCAATCGAAGCCCACAAAGTCATAAAAAAAAAGAGGGTAAAATATTTTAGAGGATATGAATAAAACTAAAGCTAACATCACCATGTATGATTTGGCTCAGATCACTAAATTGAGGGGGGTTTTACTGAAAACCTTTACTAGAAGATCTTCTATAGACAAGTTCAAGACTATGCACTTGAATGTAATTATTTATAAAGATAAAATTCAGCTCTCAATCTTCCTATTAAGAGTTAGAATGTTTAATAAGAATGTTCATAATTTTCTACTTGGCTCAGGGGCATTAGTTAATGTGATGCCCGTAGCTTCATGTATGAAATTGGGGTTGACCCTAGACAAAGATTAAAAAATGGTTCTATAGATAGAAAAATTTGTAGTACCTTGTGTAGGGAAAATACTAAACATGCACATATAGTTAGTCTAAGATCCACATGTACAATAGTACATGGATATCTTGGTGGTCAACATACTAAAATCTTATAGTCTGTTACTTAGTCAAGATTGGTCAAAAATGTTAAATGGGTATGTACACACTGATTTCTCACATATGTAGCTACCATGGAAAGGTGTACATAATAAAATTAGGATTTAATAGGAGTAGAAAATGAAGTATTTGATCATTGAGTATAATGAAAAAAATGAGAGTGTAGAATTTGCATCCTCATATGTTGGGATTTACACCTTCACTATGAAACATAAATCCCCATGCAAAGAATTTGAAGGATATTCATAGATATGGAATTTGTATTTTTAGGAGCCTAATATAAACAAGGTTTTGGTGTTAGTTTAGTCCTAAATGGAGAATTTCATAAAGAACTCATAACCAAAAAGATCACTCCTTCACACCATTACCATAATTCTAATAACATAGAAATTACAAAATAAGTCTTTATAATTGTATTCAAATCATCCATATGGGTCTCCATAATGACCAAATAAAAAGGCATATGAGAGTGCCTATTAAATATGTAAGGTAGGTTATTTCATGCAACAAATTATTGTTGCATGAACAACCTATAAAATAGGATTTTATATTATTATTATGTACTCAACAAATGTGTGCACAAAATATAATAACATCTCCAACAATAAATAAATAACTTCCAATTCAAGCTTATACGCTTTACTCCAAGACTAACAGATCTAAAGGGAAAACAATATTTTTCTACATATAGATTATAGTTCCCTTGAACCAATAACTGAATTAAGTACAAGGTCCTAATCCTAGGTCTATAGTTCACTTTTAATCATGGCATTAAGTAACTATTAATATTTGGTGATTTTGATGTAGTGATCAATCAGATCAGAAGAAAGTAGCAATGAAAGATAAATTATCTAAAGAAATACAAGCATAAAGCCTAGGACCTGATTGAATCATTATAGGATTTCAACATTAAATCAATCCCAAGGGAATAAAATTAGGTATCATATGCATTAGCAACTTTGGTAGCCAAGTTGGCACCACTCCAAGAGTCCAAGATGGAAATGTTTTTGGTGGAACTAGTGTCTTTTCCCTCAATCCCTGACATTGTTAAAAACTACCATATCTTTGAGGATGATCAACATATTATCTAGTTCAGAAAATAATTTGTGGCCTTTGAAGACCAAATTATAGATGAAAAGGAATTTGAATGTCTAGAAGCAGAAGACCTTAAGAATGATGGTATCATGTAACTCAAAAAGAATAGAATCCCCATGAGGATGGTATCTATATAAAATATATTTGACTTGGATCCACAAGCTAAAAGGAAAAAACATCAAAAGATAAATCAGTCTAATTTTGGCAAAGAAAATTTTGGAACTGAGGAATCCCCTAGTAAGTCATCATTGGTCTAGCTTGCACTCATACAAAAAATAAAAACTTAAAGGATATACTGATGGAGTAAAAGGATATGATCACTTGGACCTATGAATACTTAAAGACTTTTGATCCCATGGTAATCACCCATACTATTCCATGGAACCCAAATAATAGACCTTTCAAATAAGTCAAACACCCATGAATCCCATTTTGGGACCTCTAATTCAAACTAAATTTCATAAGATTTTATATGTCAATATTGTTTTTCCTATTAGACATTATATTTGGGTGGAAAAATTGGTACCCATTATGAATAATAATGGTGAAATAAGTCTATGTTTCGACTTCAAGAACCTGAATTGATCTTTAGAAAAAGATAATTACACTCTACTTTAACTAGAAGAATTAATCTAGACTATTAGTGGTTCTAAAATGATGCCCTTCCTAGATGGGTTTTTAGGATGCAACCAAGTGTTGGTTGAAGCACAAGACTGAATGAAAACAACTTTCACCAAAAAGTGGGGGACATATGATTATTAGAGGATTCCTTTTGACTTCATCAATGCTGGGGAAACATTCCAATGAGCCATGTACCATGTCGTCTGAGGAATTATTGGAAATTACATCATCATCTATATATATATATATATTAAATCAATGTATTTTTTAAAGATAGAGTGGATCATACAAATCAATTAAAAAAAGTTTTTGATAGATGTAGAAGATATGGAGTGTCCCTCAACCCTAGGAAGAGCATTTTCAAGGTTATAAAGGTTAAGATGTTGGGCCACATCATAACCAAATATGGGATTCCATTAAAGCTAAATGAGTTGAGGCCATCATGAAGATAAATCCTCCTAATAGTCTAAAAGAGTTGAAATCCTTCTTTGGAAATATAAAATTTGTGTGCAAATTCATTTTTAGGTTTGCAAAAATTGTTAAGCCACTAAATGCCATGCTGAAAAAGGATGCCAAGATAAAATGGACAATGGAAGTCAAGAATTACTTTCAAGACATCAATATAGCCATTATTTAGGTGTTATTATTGATTAGTCCTGACTTCATTAAGGATATATTCCTGTATTCTTTTACTTTAGAGCATATCATTGTTGTAGTACTCACCCAAATAGTAGATGATAGTGAACACCTAATTGATTTTGAGTACTAATTTAAAGGATGTTAAATTTAAATATTCAATTATAGATAAGAAAATTTATGCATTATTCAAGTCTATAAATAAATTCAATAAATATATCTTAATGTAAAAAATTTAAGCTATAGTCCCAAACCCAACGGTTAATATCACACTCAACAAAATGAACTAGGTGAAAAAGGCACAAGTGAATGGCAAAGTTACAAGAGGTTGATATGGAGATAAAAACAACCAAGATGGTAAGAGGCCAATTAATAATCTATTTAATGACCATGACAGACCCACACATTCATGTTGAGCAATTTAGTATATTATAAGTAGCTATAGGTGAGTGGTATGATTAGATCATTCATTATCTATTCACAGGGGATTGTCCACCTGAGATGAATAGAGAACAAAGGTGATATTTGATGATAAATGTTTCCCACTAAATGATAAAAGGGGGAGTCATTTACCATAAAAAATATGAGTTCATCTACTTGAGATGTGTTTAAAGAGAATAAAATGTGGATATCTTGGATAACATGCACCAAAAACTAGGTAGCAACAATCCTGTTAGGACCACAATGGCCCACAAGATCTTGAAAATGGGGTACTATTGGCCAAGTATTTTATATAGATACCCACAACCATGTTAGAACCTATCATGAATTTTAAGTATTGGGAAAATGAAGGTTAATGTTGCTATGCCACTATACCTTATCATTAAGGGTCATCTATTTGCACAATGGGGCCTTAACTTTATTAAGGTGATCAAACCTAATTCTTTAGTAGAACATAAGTTCATCCTTATTGCCACTGATTATTGCACTAGGTTAATTGAAGTAGTGGCCACTAAGAACTCTAGAGCTCAAGATGTCATTAAGTTTATAGAAGAGTATATACCAACCGGATTTGGTACTCCCATATACTTGGTTAATGATAATGGTCCAAATTTTCAATCGGATGAATTCACTGAGTGGGCCTGCAATAACCACATATAAATTAGGTCCTATTGAAACTATTACCCGTAGGGAAATGGAGTGGATGAATCTAAAAACAAGAACTTGATAGATGCCACTAATAAGTCAACCCTAGATAATCCAAGAGAGTGGCACCTATTATTAAAATATGCATTATGGGAAGATACCACAAGATAGAAAGAGGCCCTCAAGACTTCACCTTTCCTATTGGTGTATGGATAACAACCTATTTTCCCTATATTCCTTAAACTCTCGACCTAGTAGTTTATCCAAGACTACATGAAAGATAATCCAAGAGTTCTCTCTAGATTTTTGTAAATAGTCTAACTTGAGGATGCAAGGATAGAAGCATTGTATAGCTTTAGTAAACACCAAGACATTGTTAAAAATTAAATAAAAAAAAGATCCAAAATCAAAGAATTTTGGATCTAAGACCTAGTTCACCTATAAGATAAACCTCATGAAAAAAGGGCCAACATGACAAGTTCACTCCCTTATGGGTTGGAATTTATCAATTGTAAGAGATTTTAGGCAATAATGCCTTTCATTTAAAGGATCTCAAGGGTAATAACCTTGCCTTCCCAATTAATGGGCAATTTTTAAAGAACTACTTCATGGTTGCTCCCCCTGAGAATGTCTATGAGTAATGCCATATGCTAAGGTAGAGGTAAATTTTAATAGGTTTTATTTATTTCATCATTAGTTTTCCTGATTTATATCATTTTCTATCTTTAGGGGTAGTTTTCTTGCTTTCTAGATTAACCTTTCCTTGATTTAACATTTTATTTCCTTAGGTTTGCTTCCCTATTATCTAGAGTAGGTGTATTTTGTTTTACAGAAACTTGATTGGCTCTTTCCTAAATGATAAAAATAATATCCAATCTACTATGCTTCATACACAAGTTTGAGTACTAATCCTTAAGGCAGACCTTAGAGGGAGAATGAATGAATCAAAAGTCTAGGTTGAATACATCAACTAGTTATTTCATAGGTTTTTTTACACCCTTATATTTAAGGCTTTTAGGATTTAGGTATGCCACAAGAAATAGATAATGGTCATTTCACATTAAATAGTTTTATTAGGTATACAAAAGTTATTCTCATTACCACATGCAAATTAATAAAGTCTTGTTTATTCCTTGGGTTAAGCATATTTTACAAGATAATACTTGTTTTGGAATAATACTTATTGATGCAGAGTTTACTAGTAGGGACATTCTATAAAATTGAATTTTACTTCTCCCATACACTAGCTCATGGTAGTTCCCAACCCTCTCTCCCATTCATATTAAACAAAGAGGATCAATGCATCTTAAAGAGTGATCAAATAAGCCTAAAGAAGAAATATAAAGGTGATCAAAGACTCACATGATGAAATAATATCAATTTATCATGCATCATGCATCATTTAAGTTTATGATGGTATAAAAGGTGGTAATCAAAGGTAACTCTATTAGGGATATAAACATCTGGATGGGAATAAAACAATGTTTGATCCCCTATTTTTTTATGCCTTAAAGAAGCCATTGTGAAACCTAAATTTTATTCCAAGTATTTTTTAAAAGTTTCAAAACAAGAATAAAAGAAATCACTTTACCACACATAGACCTAAGGTGTGAGAAAGGTTAGTATGTTGCATGTAGTTTTGGGAACATCTTTCATGTTTTTGGTTTAATTATTTGTCTATGGTATGAACCATTTTCACTTTGTAGTTGCTAACCAAAAATTATATATTCTCAAATACTTGGGAGTATTTCCCCCTATGAGACATCATTTGTTGTGTCCCAACATACCCCATTTAAAATTTTAAAAAGGGACCCACTTTGTCAATTATCTTTCTTTTTATCAGGATATATGTTGTAACCTTATATTGCTTCTTGGAAATTAAACCAACATAAAAACACTTTTATTATTATAAACCAAATTTATGTTCAAGCTTGTCCATAGTTACATCTCTAGCCTTTAGTTTATTTTTTGCATATATGTCTAAGTCTTTTATGATTTTAAAGATTCATGAAGTTTGCTTGTTTAATCTATAAGCACAATGGGTTTTTTAGACTAATTGACATACATGTTTGTCAATGTTTTGTTACTTTTTATTTAATCTTGTGTAGATGGTTATCTACTTATAATTATTTCTACTTTTCTCCCATATCCCTATCAAGTCAAAAAATCTTTCCACATGGAATTCACTAATTCTCTTAGAGATCTACAGGCAATCAAATCATGTTTTATGCTTCAACATTCTAAAAAAGGTTTTATGATGATATCCCACTAGCCTATAGATTTTCATACACTTAGAAATATCTAAAAGGACTCCTGAATAAACAAGAATTTCAGATCATGCCAAGTAACATCATTCCACTCACTTTGTGAGTGATAAATTAAAGTTTAATGTATGAAAGTCCTAGGGCTGGTGAGGTAGTAATAGCCATCTATGTGTCATTATCCCATAGACCCATAACTAATAAAGTGATCCAAGAAGTTTATAAGTGCCACAGTGAGTGCAGCACTAAGATATATGCACATGTCATCATCTCACTCACCTAGAGCCTGTATACATAGTGATAAAATGGAGTATGATACTCCTGAGACCAGTCAATCAATGACAATTCTCTATGTGTCATGATATCACAAGATTGAGAATATAAAGGAACCATTTAGCAAAGAACAATCCTAGGTAGTGGAAATATGATGTTCTTTAGGGACACAAAATCATACCAAATGCCAAATAGAGGTGACAAAGAACTTGGTGTAAAAATAATATAAGCCGCCTAGTGCTGAGGACTAGAAAAGGTGATGACACTTTACCAAGAAAACCGATTAAGTGAATTCATTTTATTAGAGGTGAATAATATAAAATTAATATATGAAATCAAATAAGTCATTTAAAAATACATTTCCATCTAATGAATAATTATTAGTTTGAATTTGATCTCTCTAGTGAACAAAAACTTCTAAAATTTTAGAACATTTGAGCTTTTGATATAATGTATTCTAATTCATAATTTCCCTCAACTGTGAATTCAACTATTACTCTACTATATGGGAGGAAGTTGAACTAACAAAACCCCATGGCCCTAGAGATCAATTATTTAATTTGACATGAAGATATAGGGAGGACCTGGTGGTAGGAAAATCAATAGGCCTCTATAATGTTGTGGTGAAACCTGAGGTAATGTCGTGCATTGACTTGTTTCATTTATTTATGAATGCCTAAATTTATGGAAAAAATCTTGTATTTACACAAATGTATCACCCCGATAACATATATTAGTGGGTCTACCTTTGAACAATATTATCGTATCCCCCTCCTAAAATGGCCAATAATCAATCCCTAGTTTATTTTTGGATGTATGCAAGCAATGCAACCAAACATTTTCAAGAATGGGGACCCTAGTACCTTAAAAATTAGGGGCTCTATTTTTTATAGACCCATTTCCATATTTAGGCCTGGAATATATATTACTATGGATTTGATAAATAAAATTTATGGTTTCCCTAGTATAACCTACATTAATGATGTTTGGATTCCCATTTTAGACACCATATTCACTTTTACCAGGGTCATAGCTATTGGCAAGACCCCTAGTGCCAAATTGATTATATAGGTTCTCAATTTAGACAATAGACCAAATTATAACTTCTATATGATGTCATATCTCGTATATGCTATAATAAGAACTATTCACGTAACTTTAGAAGAACTATGGGAGCCATCAACTGAGTATCCTAAGAACTGAATTTCTGATGAATTTAATGTTATTCATATACATAAATTTGAGAGGAACATGACCAAAATAACAAATACCTTTTATCCAATAACATACCAATCCATTTATGATAAGGATATTCCCATATTGTGTGGCCAAATTAGAAGAACCATTGAAAGGATTGGAGACTATTAGATCTATTCAGACCATATGGTCATTAGAATAGAGGGAATCAAAACTCCCCTTATGTATCTATCCTAGTTGGTCTTAAGCAAGGTGGTACAGAAATAATTTTTGGCCCAGTTAGCTAATTCTATGGATGTTAGATTAATAAGTGCCAAACAAAGTGCTAGCCACCCACCTTTTGTTAGCATTGGTAGGATCTAATACACTAGGTGGGAACATTTCCATCTAGTGGGAAAAATAATAAACCTATATTATTTAAAGTGGTAACCTTACAAGTAATGGGATCTAAGGTAACAAGTTAAGAAAAAATTGAATGGAGTAAGGAAAAGGGTGAATATCGATTATGGCCATGTATCATATCCATCTAAAGAAGTATTCTTGAATGCTATGAATGATAAAGAAGGCCACACCATAATGAACTAGGGAAATTTGTCTATGGTGTGGTTAGGCACATATAATATTATTTTAAATTTTTTGAGGAAGAGGCCAAGAAAATTGAGGTAGAGAATTGGGTTTTAATACCCTCTCAAGGACCCTTCCCATAGGTTCAAGCCTAGGAATCAGAATAGGCTAGTCCATCAAAAAAATGACCTATGGGAAGTGGATAGTAAGTTAGCTAAATACCTCCCCAACATAATTTCCTTGTGTTCATAGTTATAGTAACCACCCTAGTGTCCATCCTTCCTCAGCTAGTGGCCACTACTCAGGTTGTTGCAATTATAACTCAATCCAAAAGAGTGTTCTCTATGTTTCCCTTTCCTTCACTCATAATAGTTCAATATGTGAGTATACCATATTTCCTCTCACCTATTTATAAGTTAGATATAGTCATGCCTCTTGCACAAACCATTGCACCATCACCTCCATCAACATCTCCTTCCCTAAGATAAACATTCACTTCCCAAACTTCACCCCCAACATTTACTGCTACCCTTACCTCATCACCACCTGCCACCCCATAAAATTCACTTACTATTATTTCATCCATTCCAACATCAAAATTTACTCCTATTAGATCCACCCTTTTATACAAGAGGAAGCAGGGAGTTCCTTTAGTTTCTCCATAGAGCACCCTAATAAATGAAACCTTACAAGAAAGGTTAGATGAAGGATTGGACAAAAGAAAATGTTCTAGTGTCATAACTTATATAAGTAACAAATAATGAAAAGTATTGGTTTACCAAAGAGGAGTGGGAGGATTAAATAGAGACATAATTATCTAAAACCATAAGTGAGACCACAAAAAGTGACCTCAATGATAAATGGTTATCATAAAAGGCTCAATCTGGTGACATCAAGATCTTGAAGACGACTTCAATCTTAACTAAACTACTTCAAGACCTAAATAAAGATAAGGGAGTTGAATTAGAGTCTATCCCCTTAGATTAAACACATTTTAAATCCATAGACCTATCTCTAATCTTAGTATCACCTAACACAACAATGACACGTACAAAAATAGTTCCCCTAGTTGCTACTTCTCAAGTGGTAAGTACACCAGATCCTCATTCTTTACCTACTATTGTAACTATTATTCTAGTCAGTGCATCATAAGCCCAAGTATTAACATTAGCTATCTAGGTTGTGGCACCCTAGCCATTCTTTAAAAGATTACAATAGATTCACTTTCACATCAATGAAGGATTACTTTCATAATTTGTTCAGTACCACTCTTACCTATTCATTCTTTGCTTTTTTAGGTCCTTTAGTCCTTTAAACTCATTAAACAAGTGCACTTTGAATATTTGGTCTCTACCACCATTTTAGATTACTCATTTACTCCCTCCAAAACATCCACTCATTTGAGCCTACCAATTGGTCATGAATCCCAAATAGAAGCTATAAACATTATAACACAAAAGTAGGTGGAGAAAAGAAATCTAGTAACTATCACAGTGACCCTAAATAAGGTTATTGGGTGGAGAAAAGCTATTCCCCCTTTCAATTAACTAAAAAACTCATCTCCAAATCTTAAGCTCACTCTAGGGCAATCCCCATATATCATTTATATATAAAAATTTGAAGCTTCACAATAACCAGCTACCTTGAACATCCCTGAATGGATCTAGAAAATGTAGTAGGCAGAAGAAGGTAGATGAGACTTAGCTATTATTGAATATCCAATATTTAAGTTAAAATTTTAGAGATAAATAAAGACTATTAGGAAGGTCAAGATTAAAACTATAATGGATAAGGGACATAAGATGGAATTGGATAAAAGGAAATATGTCTTCTCTTTGACAAAGAGAAGAAAATTGCTCCCTTTAGATATTTTCAATTACATAGAATACCCTTACACCTTTTTAGACTCTACAAGAGAAATAATAAAATAAATGTTCAGAGGATTTGATCAAGCCATGGAGGAACTGTAAGGAAGGGATACCATGCAACCTCTAAGAGACATTATGGATAATATGTAAGGAGTAACTTGGAAATTATATGACATTATCTAATTAATAAGAAGTGAAAAGAAAGATTCATAACCCAAGTGGGGAGATGTATTCACCTTTATTGATAGGATGAATAAAATGGAGGCAAAACTAAATTTATTAAGCCAAGCTACCTTTTTTAATGCCTATGACCATTTAAACTTAATAATAACTCCATATGCAACATGGGATTTGAACTATGTAGCTTTTAAGAGAGATGGATTGATTATATGGCATCAAGAAATGTGAAATTTAGTTCAACAGCTCACCATATATGAGGATTAGGCCATTATAATTTTGGGTGAAATGAGAATAAATGGTTTGGTTAACCCAAGTGGGGAATTATTCCTTTGGGTCATATTTGAAGATCCCCCTCAAATAACAGTAGATAGTTTTAGTGAGAGGTCAAGGGAGTTGAATTTAATACCTAGGAAGACTTTCTAAAATTGATAATTTTTTTAAGAATTATAGTTATTAACATAGAGACCCTTTATGTTGAGCTTAGGGATGAATTAAAGGCACATACAATTGATGGTTAGACTCCACCAGCTCTTTAAAAGTCTTCTATTATATTTCAAGGCAATTGAAATGTAATTTTCTGTAAGTCATACCCTTTATTTGAAAATTAAAGCTAGTAGGCAAGCATCTTTGGATACCCTAACTCTATCATTATTTATATTACAACTACTTCTCAATCACTCAGGCTAACCATAGCTACAACTCAGGTTACAACTACAACAACTACTACTAGGGCCCAAGTATCAACAACTACCATGGCCTCTTTATAGGAATTTCCACTTGTAGTTACATTAATTATTTATAATAAAATTTTGTTGTATCCATATTTTATCCATTGTGAATGATTGGCTATGTCATGGCTATGTATGTCCTAGTGATGATGAAACTTTGAGCATGTCTTGAAGGATGATCCATCCCTATCCTAAGACTATATATACATGTATCTCCTGCATTCTAAAAGGAGGAGAAATTTTGATATTCAATATAAAAAGATACATTTTAGATTTTTCTAAAAAATTTGTGTTGTGTACTTTTCTCTTTCATGTTTGTGTTATAGTTTTTATGCATTTTATCTAACTTATATGTTAGTTTATTGATATATGCTATAGCAGTTTCAAGTAACTTATGGTTATTTAGTAAGGTATTTTATCAATCAAAATGTGCAAAAAAAATTCTAGGTTGGTAGATCTTATTTTCTTGCAACAAGTTTGCTAGGTTACTCTCTAAATTTGTGTAGAAATGTCATTTGATGCAACTTACTAGATCGAGCCATAGTTAGTCAAAGGTGCTCTTTGGTATTAGTTATAACCTTTTGTTAAGAAATGCTACACTAGTCTTAATGACAACCTTTAGCTAGTATTCTTAAGACCTCTTTACTATGTTTATTAGTTCTATGTGCCAAAGTAACAAGCTAAAAACATTAGTCCTTTTTCATTTCTTCTTGTTTTGAGGTTGACTAGAAACAATCCATGTCTTTTTTTCACATATCCCCTTTCCTACCTTACCCTTCACTCTAATTATGGTTTCTTTGAATTTTTCCCACTTTAGTTAAGTCCATATCCATTCCATTTAACTGAATTGATCTAGGATACATATCCATGTCTGAACCATCTTGATTAACATTTGATTTACCCTCTGCCATTCTACCATTGGTCATTGCAAGACCCAATACATGTAACCCAGAGTAAAGTCAACCTTCACTGAGCTCCTAAAATATTAGAGGTTACCTAATAATTATTCTTAGGTGTGTATAAAACCCACATCAATAGATACATTATATACACATAAGGATTTCATCTAGAGCTAACTAATATTGAAGTCATCCAAGAATGGATTACACCAGAGAATCTAATAGAGATAGACAACTTATTAAGATAATAACATTTATGTATGAGATTTATGCATGGGTTTTCTCATATAAATTAGCCTTTGAATTAAGTTATGAAAAGTGGTACCAAGAAAGATTCATTTAATTAGTCACACAACATATATCATTTGAAGAAATGAAATGCATAATTTTTTACACATCATTACTTAATTTATACACCTTATTTTCACTTACTGACATTTTCTATTGACAAGAATCATTGACACATTAATCTCCCTGAGTGTTTATAAAAGGAGTACATTGGGATTAGGGTGGGTTAGTTTGTATTGATTTTTGAGATTTTGCTATCATGATCATCTAATATTATTACTTCATTCAGGCTATGACATCAAATTTATTTTCCTCTGATGGTTCATGTTCCCCTTTCTATTTCTCTTCTACCTATTTGTGTGCCTCTTCCTAATGTCATTATCCTAGTTGATGACATATTATGGTTCCTTGTCCTTATATAATATAATTAGCTAGGTTGATGATGTTTTGTGTTATTTGGAAACTTTTCAATCATATTAGATGAGTTAATGACATCAACAAATTTTGAGTTGTGACTTTCATGGTTATGAGTTGTATTTATATGGTTCATATTTATCATTTCTACAAATAAACAAATCTAATCTAATTTACTCACACATACAAATACACATTAGTAATAAGAAGAGGAATTAGGGATGAGGATCTTACACTTGAGGAAGACTTGTTTTCATAAAGACTTGAAGATATCATAAGGTAAATTTGAACCATCAAGGTGAACCTAGTCTTTGGAGTCCCCAACTAAGGTTTACATAGGTTTTCTTATTTCTATCTTGACTTCACCTATAACCATATTTCACAAAGTTCCACATGAGCCAAGATTGTATTCATGTGTTGACAAGTCAACCTAAGGTAAGTATCCTATCCATATAATCATTATTTTGTTTCTTGATAGAAATAACACCCATTGAGCATATAGATTTGCTTTCATAAATTTTTAGTAAAATTTAAATTCTTTATGTATTTGCACTATTATTTTGATAAATTTAGGGTATTTGGTTTGTTTTAAGAAACTTAGAGAATATTTCATATTTATAGATTAGTTGGATGTGTAATTAGATATAGATATTCATTCTCAGTCTAATATTTGTAAGCTCTCTATTTTTTTACTTATAGATTGAATCTTCCACAGGTGTGTTATGATTTATATATCACTTTAGTTTATATTTATTGCCTAATATGTTATTCATTTGGTATTAGAGATTGGTTTGAAGAGTCTAAGAACAAGTTGGGAATTCTATGAGTATTATTTTCATTGGTAAACTTGAAAATGAGTGAAGCAGTTGTGAAAAGAAGCACACTCTTAGGCACTATAATGAAATAAGTGTTAGTGTTTAATGTGTCTTAAAACATTGGAAGAAGTTTTTGGGTTGAAGAAGGTTTATATCTATTTTTTATTATTTATAGTGTTAGGTGCACCTATAAGAGATAAAATATGCAATATTTATAAAATGTACATACCATAAAAGGGATGTGGACCAGAGAAGGGGTATTTACCAGAGAATGAGCTTGGACCAGAGGAGTATAAATTTTAGGTTTTTAATGGAACTTGACACATTGTGTATTAAATTTGTTGTAATTGTGGATTATTTTATTAAAGTGTGACATGATGGCCTAGTTAGACACTACTTTGAGAAAGTGTTTAATGCAAAATTTAGATATGGATCCTAATTGGGTAAATAAGGTTCATAATATAGAGATGAAAATGCACAAGGGTGTTAATCAGATGTACATTATGCAAATTAAATACTAAACTCATACATAACATAGGCTAAATTTATTAAATTTAGATAGGATAAAATTATTAATTATAACTATACTAGATATAGAAATGATAAAGGATAATGTACTTAGTTGGTTTTGATGTTAATACAATTCTAGATTTGGAAGAGGTAAAAAGCAACCTGGAAGAAGATTCTAGAATACTCACCAAATTATAGATTAAGTGCATCTAGAGTTAGAAACACTAGTGTTAGCCTTGGATGGTTAAATCGACGCTACTATTTAAAATAGACATAGGTGTCCTATAATGAATACCTACCATAAAATGATGTGACCACTTGGATGATTATTGGCTTGTCTTTGCCTTCAATCTGATGCATTTAGATATGGGTCATGGACTATAACTCCTAATGAAATTATAAAACCCTAGTTCTTCATATTCATAGTGACCTTGGTAAAAATGGGTTAGTGGTCACATAATTTAATTTTACAACTATGAATTTGAATTATATAACTATGTCCTTTGGCCAATTTGGAAAATGTGTAAGTGTGGAGAACATATTTACAAATTCCCCCAATATACATGGAGAAATATAAAAATTGAAATAAGTGCCAATGTGGAGTGTGGAGAACATACATCTAAAGCATGCCCCCACTAAATTTATGTGTTTTGAATACTGAGTAGGTGTGTAAAACATGCTTACATGGCATTCCCTCACTTAATTTGGGTGTGTCAAAAACTAAATAGGTGTGGACAACATGCTTCAAAATCATGCCCCTCCTAAATCTAGGTGTGCCTAATACTGAATAAGTGAGGAGAACATGCTTTCAAAGCATGTTCCCAATGAATCTATAAACTATTCCAAATGTGGAGAACATGCCTCTATAACATGCCCCCACTGATATACCCCCCATTTTGAGGTGAGGGAAGAATATAAACAAGTAGTTACCTCACCTCAAAAGGATAAGATAATTATATAATTTGTTAATGGAACCTTATAACATATAAAATAACATGCCTAGGTAAATGCAACATTAAAGCACATAGAACAATGTGATCACACAAAGGCCCAAGATGCATGCTAAATATCATGGCAATGTCTAGATAGTAAGAGTACAAGATCAATAAAAAATAAGCACACATATAATATAACTCAAATCAAAGTCAACATACAATGGTCATAAGAGACTATAAGCTATTTTAGATTTATCAGTGATGCCATGGAGGTGTCCTAGTGAGTGGATGAAGTGATTTGATAACCTAAGTAATAATGACAATGTGTGTTATGTGTTTGTCCTAGTGTGCTTAAGGATACTTGGTTGATCTTCATTTTTGGTATGATTAGAGATGTTTAAAGAAGAGTATGGTAATTATAGCATGTGAAAGATGTCCCTAAGATGTTATATATGCTTGGATATCTTATGTGCATAAGTGGAATTAATATAGTAGTCCATGGTTTTCATCTAGATAGTTTGGGTCTAGTGGCAAAAAATCTAAGTAGGTAGTTTTATGACATCACTATTTCCACATGGGAATGAGTCAAGGGGAGTTGGTCATATGGTTGTGATCACATTAGTCCCTAGTTGTTATAATCCATATATTAAGTCATTCATCTAAGAATGGTCAAAGATATGGGGATGCAAAGTTATCTATTTAGATAGAATTCACTGTCTTCCCATACTTAGCCAAATTTGCAAAGAGTTCAAGTAAAGCCGAATAAGCATGTTGATAAGGTTATAATTCACATGAGTGAAGGTGTCAGGAAAAAGTGATCATATGGGTCTATATATGGGTCTATTAATTTTTTTTCCTAGTTCTTATGTGATAATTATCAGGTCATGCACTAAATCACATCAAAAGATATGCATAAGCAAAGCTGGGCTTCTAAGTATTTTGACAATGTTTTCCCATACTTAGCCGAATTTGCATGTGGCTAGAAAGAGTTGAATAAGCATATTGATGATGTTATATATTTTAGGTGTGAAGGTTTCATGAAAAATTGGCTATATGGGTTTCTTTAATTTTGATCTTAGTTTATTTACACTAAATTTTAGATCATGTACTAAAGCACATCAAAAGATATGCTTATTCAAAGTTGTCTTCCCAGATAAGTTTCAAGCATAGTTGGCTCTATGACAAAATATTTTGAGAAAGAATATTAATGGAATTATATCTCACACACACAAAGGTTTGAGGAGCAGTTTTTTATATGGATGGATTTTCCTTTGAAAGGTGATCGTGAGGTCCAAAGTAGGCCTTCGAAGAGGATGAACAATAGTCCCCATAATCATTTTTATCAATGTTAAAGATCTCAACCTAGTGGAGATCTAATGGCTCATGGGATTTTTTACAATGAATATATATGACACATGTAGAGTCAAATCAATCAATGTGATAGCTATTTAGTAGAGGTAAAGATAAAGCAAGTCGTAGAAGATCAATGAAACATGTGTGGTCCTAGATGTTAGGAAGATGAATGATGAGCATAAGTGTTTGAGTTTTAATGACTAAGAAAAAGGTACATGATAAGTATATAATGTCTCATAGGTGATCATATAGATTAATTTAATGGTCCATGGTGATTGATAAGGACCTAGTTGATCCATAGAGATCAGTAGTGTGTAATAAGTCAACAGTCCTAGAATGCATGAGATAAGGTCAAAGTGGTATATGTTTAACATTTTGATTTGGTAGACTATGCATTAAAGTTTAGACTAGATCGATGGTGTGATATTGATCCAAATTTTGGAGGAAAAAATATTCAAGAATTATGTTCGAAGGTTAACTGTGACCGTTTGTATTTGAATATTTGAATTTGGAAAGGAAAAACTAGTGTCTAGTTTTTGGGATATAACTTTTGATCAGGATAAATTTGCTCATGAAATAAAAAACAAAGTGGTACAAGATTCCAAGATGAATCTTGAAATATGGATTTTAATAATTTAAAGTATGTGTAGACAAAGATATTGAGATTTAAAGTTGATTATGGTTTCATGATTATTCTACAAGTGACCCAAGGAGAGTAATTAAGCTTATATATATGTTGTTTCAATGTTTCATGGTAAATTAGATATTGAGAAGTGTTTTAGACTTCATGAGGATGATATAAGTACATTTTTAATGTTTGTGTAATCATATGTAGTATGAAAAATGGTTTACAAGTTGATTGTATATTTGATAATGGTGTTTCTATGTATAAGGTCTCTATTTGAGTTGATTGAGCATACACAGATGTTAGGAAAGGTGACTACGGTCATTTTAAAATTTCCTAAGGGACATAAAGAATGTATATATGTATTTATAAGAGGTCCTATGTTATTATTATGCTTGAATAAGTATCAAAGAGTTGAATGGGTCTCCATAGGACCTAAAAGTGACTTAGGCCTATTTTGAAAGGGGATTATGCTTAAGTGTGACCCATATGAGATGAGTTAAGGGTGAAGGCATGTTTTGTGGCTGAAAAGGAAATATTTTTATTTTTTTAATTCATATATGCTCTATATATAGTGAAACCAAATGTGTTAGTTTCTATAATTGTAAGCAAAAGACTTTGTGTGGAAGATTTGTGAGAGAGACTTATGAAAGGTGAATGTGAGAGTTATGAAGTGAAGGATAGGTGGAGAATAATAGTTTGTTGACTATGTGTATGAACTTTGGGTAATGTTCCTAATGTCAAGATAGTGTTGTTACATTTTGAGTATTTGTAAAGAGGTTTGAGTGTGCATGCATATAAATACAATTTGAGTGAAGAAGCAAAATGTTTGTGACATGCCTAGGTGAGAGTCTTGTTTGAGATAGAGAGAGTTTGTGTAGAGGTTAGAAAATAGAGATCTAGAATCATGTTTTGAAGACATAATTTCTCCTTCTGAAATAATTTTTTTATGAAATACCTTTGGTCAAGAGGATATGATAAATGTTTATTGGTCTGAAGGATTTGATCAGCATCTTATTTGTGATTTATTATAGGATAGTAGTTAATTTGTTTTATAGGCTTGAGAGTGTGTTTTATTACCCATGATGGTTTCCCATAGGAAATATGTGTTATGTGTTTGATCTTGTGTATGCATTGAATGTATGAGCACTCTTATTAATAATTCTTGATTAAGTTGATATATGTTGATTAGTTATTAGTTTAAAGGACTAAAATTAAAATTAAAATTTGGGATCACTAATTCACCCCACTCTCAATGATTATACCTATAAAAATTGGTATCAAACCAGGTCCTTTGGTAAAGCCTTAACAACTTGAAGGTGATCCAAGGTACAATGGCTAGTCAAAATGCGTAAAATGGTTTCCCTACTAAGTAAGCATCTATGTTTAATGGATCCAATTATTCCTTTTAGAGTTCTAGCATAAAGACATACATTATGTCCCTAGGGTTTTATGCATGGGAATTTGTTTTAGATGGTTACATTTCTCCTGTTATTCCTCCATCTAGTATTATAAATAAGAAGCTATTTGTGAACAATTCTAAGGAAATGAATGCCATCACTTATGGTCTTACAGAGATTGAGTTCACCAAAGTAATTCATTGTAAATATGTTAAGGAAATATGGGATAAATTGAAGACTATTTTTGAAGGATATTCAAAGGTCAACCTTGTTAAGATGTAAACTCATAGAAGGCAATTTGAAAGTCACAAGATGAATGAAGAAGATAATGTGGCATCCTTTCTGTAGAGAGTTGATGAGATTATGAACACCATTAGAGGTCTTGGAGAGAACCTTGAAGAAGATAGTATAGTTCAAAATGTATTAAGGTCCATATCCCTAAAGTTTGATTTAAAAGTATCTACTATAGAAGAGAGTCATGAACTTACTCAGTTGAAGATGGACCAATTTCATGGTACCCTTACTGCTAATGAGATGAGGAAGAATTATGATATAACACCAAAGAAGTAGCTTTCAAAATTGAAATGAAGGAAAAGAAGAAGATCCAAGGTAATAATTTCAAAGAGGATGACATTCCTAAAATAGATGAAGATGAACTAATTACTTTGATTTCAATAAACTTGAGAACAGGTTTAGGCAAGTATAAAGGTAAATTACCTCTCAAAAGCTTCAATTATGGTGAGATAGGACATTTTACTAATAAGTGCCCTCATAAGTATAATAATAAATAAAATGAATAGCATGATAAAGTTTATGATGATATCAAGAGATATTTTAGATATGAAAATCCAAGAAGGGATTCAGAATGTTTGACAATAAGTAGTACTTCAAGGACAAAAAGAGTCTCTACACCAAAGAAAACTACATCTCATCAGATGAGAGTAAAGACTCTGACTCAGAGTATGATCATAAAAATAATTGTATTTTTAAAAATAGATCCCTTTTTATGTCTAAGGAAGGAAGTTTCTCATAACTAAATGATTCTACTTGGAGTGATTCAAATGATGATGAATATGAGGTGGATTATGAGACTGCATTGACTAATGCTCATGAAGAACTGAAGAGTGAGAAGAAGATTAATAAGAAGATGATATATAAAATCAAAGACTCTAAGATAAATTAAGTGTATTTTAAGGAGGATTGGATGAATATGCCAAGGAGCATGAAGATATAGTCAAACATCTCAGTTGTCAATTAGAAATTCTATCTACAAGCCTAAAAGCTAAAGAAGATGAATATGCAAGGTATGTAATTGAAATATGAGTTAGAGAAGGTACATAGTAAGGTAATGCCATTTTTGAGATTTTAAAATAACTCAAGTGATATAGACAATATTTTTAATGATCAAAAGCATCCAAGTGATAAAACTAGTCTTGGATACAAAGAAGAATTAGAGACTGTAACTCGAGATAAGATGAAGACTAATGTGTACAAGGACAATCAAAATTTGAAGAAAAATCATCAAAAAAGGAATGATGGTGAAAATATATTGAATAAAAATCAGATTAGATAACCTAATGGCATGAGTTATGCAAATTTTAATGGTTACTACTATACTTGTAATCAGTTTGGGCATAGAGCTAGAGAATGTAGAAGATCTATTAAGAATGAATTTGTATGGAACTATGATGGGGGTCATTATTCAAAATGTTTGATAAAGGTTTAGTACTTCAAATATCATGATATATGACACTTTGTAAAAAAGTTTCCATGTAAGGTAAGACAAGTTGAGTTTCCATCAAGGAGTATGGTTTGCTACATTTGTGAATAGAGAGGTCACATTGCTAGATTCTACAAGCAAGACAAAAGATAAGTTAATCATGGAGAAAAAAGGTGGTAAGTAGGAGTTATGATGAATATATAGGTATAATTAATATTTTTATATGGTGGAGAATGCTTCAGAAGTTGAAGAGTGCCAAGATCTCTCATTGACTACTCATGTTGTGATTAAAGAGTCCAAGCTCAAGGAGAAGACAAAACTACTGATTGAGGCTAGATTTGAGGTGTGTATGAACCCAAGTGAACATCTTGTTATTTTTGAGAAAGTATCATGAAAATAACATCAATTTTTTTTACCTAGTGATGAGGTTTGAAGATGCAAGGTTGATGTTTCAAATGAAAGGTATTTCAATATTCCATAGTTGCTCAATGTGTTATCAGTTCTATCTTTGAAGAAAAGGAGAGTGATATAGAAGAAATTTTTTTCGTCTTAGTTTAGACTACAAAGAATAAGAAAAAGATAAATAATTATTAAAGTTATAAGAGGATTCTAGTGGTTATTGAGGTGCTGTGGGTCACTCCTAGCTTCACTTTGTTTTAGAGCATTCAGGTGCAAAGGATGTCTTTGTCTATACTTCTTAAGAGACTCCTTTTAGTGGAGAATCAAGTGTTTTTGTGGCATTTTTGAGATGGTACTAGAAGATGAGAATTGAGTGTTCTCAGTTGGAATAGGTATGTCTAGATGGAAAATATGCTGAGGTGATGTCATAATGTTGATAACTGTATATGGAGCAGTCTGTAGGGTCAGATTGAAGGTTCCTAGATGGCAAAGGAGGATTTGTGATTTATAAAGATGGTATTTTTACATAGAAAGATATTTTTACATAGAAATGTCTTTTTAAATTAATCTACCATGCTCTAAGTGATTTTGTGATTTGAAGGTATGTTGAAGTCAATTTGGATATTTTTGTTAGCTCTTGGGTTTCCTTATTTGTGCTTAAGAGCTTGTAGGACCTAAAATGGGTTATAGGAAGTCAAGTTTCCCAATGGTTTAGAAGATAAAATATTGGTCCATAAGTGAGTAATGGTTTTATGTAGGTGTGTATGAAGTTTTAGAGGTGGACGTTGATTGGAAGATGTTGTGCTGACCTTGTTTGCTTTATGATTCTAGGTTTTAGGCTATGCTATAAAAGTGGTCTACCTTATGAGTTGAGGTCTAAGTTTTCTTAATTTGTTGAATGGGCCAAATGTTTTGTCAAATCAATATTCATATATATTTGAAGGTTTATGGTTCTCAAGTTATTAAAAATTTTGTCATGTTGGAGGCCTAATTAGCTAGTAAGTTTGTGAAGGAAGTATGTTACAGAGGATGAGATAGTTATTAAAAATTGGTTTGATTAAAGGGGAATATGAGAGTAATATAGATATAAAGTTTCACATCATAAAGATGCATTTACTAAATAATGTGGGCTCTGTAAGTTCTAGGTAGGGCTACAAAGAGGCTAAACATGCCTAGATTGAAGAAGGGTGATATTTACTCAGTTTGTCCAAAAGAGAAAGGTATATATATTTCAATAAGATTTATCAAGTTATTTTAGAGCTTTTTTCCTATTTGGTATGTGGCATGAAGTTATGTTGGCAGTCCTTGAGGTGGTTTGAGAGAGAAGGCTAGTAAGCCTGCATGATGGTTCTTAATGATGTGTGAAGATATGAATATGCTCAAGTCGTAAAATGGCTCATAAATATTAGGGTGAGTCTCTCTTGGATATTTATTGGTAAGCTCCATAAAATTTTAATTCTTTTGTGTGTTCTTTTTTCATTTGTTGTAGTGCTAGGTTGAAGACAGTGTTAGCATGGAGTAAGAGGAAGTTGTCAAGGCAAGAAGAGGATGGCTCAAGGTAAGTGGGAGTTTGTATAATCTTTATAATATGGTAATTTAATATTTAATAGTATTTTTAGTTTCTCAAGATCAATTGGTGCCCACTATGTCATTGTGTCAAAAGGGGAGAAAGTTCATGTTATGGGAGGGCTTGAAGAGAGAGAAGGTGAGCTAAATGATGTTTGTTGACATCAATGACAAAGGGGGAAATTGTTGGATAGTTTTAAATGATGTCATGGTGATTTCATGGAGGTGTCTTGGTGAGTGGATGAATTGATTTGATAACCTTAGTAAAAATGACAAAGTGTGCAATGTGTTTGTCTTAGAGTGCTTGGTTGATCTTCAGTTTTGGCATGATTAGAGATGTTTAGGGATGAGTATGATGATTGGATCATGTGAAAGAGGTAACTAAGATGTTATATATGCTTTAAGATCTTGTGTGCATAATTGGAATTCATCTGGTAGTCCATAGTTTTCATTTAGATAGTTTGGTTCCAGTGGTAGAAAATTTGAGTAGGTAGTTTGATGAAATCACTATTGCCACATGGAAATGAGTCAAGGGGAGTTGGTAATATGGTTTTGATCAAATTATTCCCTAGTTTTTATGTGATAGATCTCAAGTCATGCATTTAATAATGGCCAAAGATATGAGGATGAAAAGTTGGCTATTCAGACAAAATTCACTATTTTCCCATACTTGGCGAAATTTGTAAGGAGTTCAAGTAGAGCTGAGTATGCATGTTGATAAGGTTAGAATTCGCATGAGTGAAGGTGTCAAGACAAAATGATCATATGGGTATGTTCATTTTTGTGCCTATTTATTATGTACTAATTCTCAGGTCATATGTTGAAGCACATCAAAAGATATGCATATACAAAGTTGAGCTCCCAAGCATTTTGATAGTGTTTTCCTATAATTAGCCAAATTTATATGTGGCTACAAAGAGCTGAGTAATCATACTGATGATTATATATCTTACATGTGTGAATGTGTCAATAAAAAATGAACATATGGGTTTATTTATTTTTTATAAATTTCAAATCATGTGTTAAATCACATCAAAAGATATGCTTATTCAAAGTTTGCCTCCTAGACAAGTTTTAAGCATAGTTGGCTAAATGACAAGATTTTTATAAGACATTTTAATGGTGTTATATCTCACATGTGTGAAGGATCTAGGTGTAGTTTTTTATATGGATGGATTCTCTTTTGAAAGGTGTTCATGAGGTATAAATTTGAGATCATGCATCTAAGCACAAAATAAGTTATTGAGGTCCAAAGTAGGCTTTCCAGGAAGATGAGCAATGGTCCCCATACATAGTCGTTTTTGCTCAATGTTAAAGATCTAAACCTAGTGGAGATTCAAGAGATCAGAAGAGTTCATACAATGAATATCTATGGTATGCATAGAGTCAAATGGGTCAATGTGACAAATATTTAGAAGAGGTAAAGATCGAATAAGTCTCAAAAGATTAATGGAGCGTGTGTGGTCCTAGATGTTAGGAATCTATGTAATGAGGAAAAGTGTTTGACATTAAATGAATAAAAATGGTATATTATAAGGATATAATGGCTCATGATCAGTCATACATAATGATCAAATGGTAAGTGGTGCTTGATAAGGACCTAGTTAATCAACAAAGATTGATGGTGCACAATAAGTCAACATTCCCAAAATGCACGAGATGAGGTCAAAGTGGAAGATGTTTAATGTTTGGCTTTGGTATAATATGAATTAAATTTGAGACTATATTGAAGGTGTGAGGTTAATCCAAATTTGAGATGACATGAGATGTGAGAATTATGTTCAAAGTTTAACTATGACCATTTGTATTTGAATATTTAAATTTGCAAAGGCAAAACTAGTGTCTAGTTTTTGGGCTATAAATTTTAATATAGAACAAATTTTCTCATGTAATAAAAAGAAAGTGGTAGAGGAATCCAAGATACATAAAAAATATGGATTTAAAGATTTGAAAGTATGTGTAGATAAAGATATTTAGATTCAAAGTTGACTATGGGTTCGTGCTTATTCTGCAAGTGACCTAAGAAGAGTAATTGAGATTATATGGATGTTGTTTTGATATGGTGAATTAGCTATTAGAGAGTGTTTTATACTCCATGAGGACACTTTATGTGAATTATTAAGGTTTTTATAATCATATTTAGTATAAACAAAGGCTTACAAGTTGATTATACGTTCGGTAATGGTGTTCTTGTGTACAAGGTCTCTATTTTAGTTGATTAAGCATATACAAAGGTGAGAAAAGGTGAATGTGATAATTTGAGGATGTATTAAGGGAAATAAAGAGTGGAACTATGTATTTGTAATAGGTCCTATTTCTAATTATGCTCAGAGAAGTATCAAAGATCTGAATGGGTCTTCATAAGACCTAAAAGTGACTTAGTCCTATTTGGAAATGGGATTGTGCTTAAGTGTGAACCATATGAGATGCCTTAAGGGTGAGGGCATGTTTTATGGCTGATAAGGAAATATTTTTATCTTATTAATTCATGGATGCTATATATATAGTGAAACTAAATGTGTTGGTTTCTAGACTTCTGAGTAAAAGACTTTGTGTGGAAGATTTGTGAGAGAGAATTGTGCAAGGTGAATGTGAGAGTTATGAAGCAAAAGATAGGTGGATTAGAATAGGTTTTTGACTATGTGTATTACCTATAGGTCACATTCCTAATGTTAGGATAGTGCTCTTGTAATTTAAGTATTTGTGAAGAGGTTTGAGTGTGCATATAAGGATAGTTTGACTGAAGAAGGAAAAAATTTGTGACATGCCCATGTGAGAGGCCTGTTTGAGATAAAGAGAGTTTGTGCAGAGGTTAGAAAATAGAGATACATCATTAGGTATTGAATACATTATTTCTAAGGTGAAGGTATTCAAAGGAGGGTCTAAAATACTTGGTCTTCCTTAAGGGCAGTTATTCCTTGTGAAATAAGTGTTTCACTAAATACCTTTGGCTAGGAGGATATGATCAAGGTTTTCTAGTATAAAGGAGTTTATTAGTCTCTTGTTTGTAATTTTATATAGGATACTAGTCCATTTTTGTTTTTGGGATTGAGAGTGAGTTTTATTCCTTATGAAGGTTCCCCATGGAACTATATGTTATGTGTTTGATATTGTGTGTGCATTGAATGTATGAACACTCTTGTTAATGCTTCATGATTAATTTGATATATGTTTATTGGTTATTATTTTAAATGACTACAATTGAAATTCAAATATCTAGAATCACTAATTCACCCCTCCTCTTAGTGATTGTACCTATAACATAAGCAAGGCACATGTTCAAATGTTGCATAATTTAAGAGACATGACTTAGTCAGATATCCACAAAACCAAGGATGACATATTAAAATTTGCATATAATAAACAATGAAATGGTAAAATTTCAAATAAAGCACACATGGGCATGAGGGCTACAAATGAAGGAGCATATTTAAATGCTCAAATAAGAAAGACAAAAACAAGGCAAGACACTCAAGTAAGTGCATAAAGGAAATCACAAGCAACCACCATAAACATATCATAGTAACTTATGAATCAAATATGCTATAAAAAAAAATCTCAAGTGCATAACATATCAATTACCATGTATAAGATATAATCATGGATAAAGACACATGTACATGTATGAGCTCAAAACATGATAATGCAAAGTGACCATATAATGATATAACCTATAAGTATCATGATAATAAAAATGGATGTTGTATACATAATATTTTAAAACTTTATCAATTATTGATGCTTTGTCTCTTACAAGAACCCATCAGGTCTCAATATATCTAAGTGTACACCTTAAAGGGTACACTAGGAAAGGAGTGAGTAGACCATTGGTGCTTCACAAGATTTTTCTACCCTATACCACCAATTAAAACAAATGTAAACTTATCTTATACACTTCCTTAAGCCTTGACACCTCCCTCACACACTCTTACAAGCAATTCATCCCTCAAATAGCCCCTACCTAAGCCAAAAAGTATTTTTGACATTTACTAAATAATTTTATCCTAGGTTAACCCTTTAATTAAAACACATTATCAAGTTAGAGGTCTAGGTTAACCTTGGCCAACCTAGACTAAGACCTAATTGTTTTTATCAATTAATAATATAGGGTTGATTTGGTGAACACTGTTAGCTAAAATTTTAGAAGAGATTAGGGTTATATTTAGCTCTATATACACATCTTTTTCACCATTTATTAGAGATAGATTAGGAAAGTAACATCATAAATCATGCATTTATTTATCCACCATTATACCTTAGGAGCATTACTTATAATTTTAATACTACATCTAGAGATATAAATCTTGCCTTATGGAAAAGTCTTTTGGATACATAGAGAAGACATGTAGCCTAGAGCTGACTTATCCTCATTATCCTTACATACCATAAAAACCTCTTCCAAGCACCTTGGCCAAGGGAGAGATTGAGGCTTAATGGGTTCATCTTCAAAGGTAAGTATTACTAATTATTTCTCCTCCTTGTTAAAGTGTGTGTGTGTGTGTGTATATATATATATATTTACATTTGTTAGCTTATATGCTTATCTCTCCATACATTAGGATTTATTATACATTGGATTAAGTATATGTCTTCTATGCATATTTAATTTTATGTTTATTACCCCCAATTTATGCCATAATATTTGATGAGCACTAGGTTATATTTTAATTTAGTTTTATCATTTACTTTGTGAATATAAAAAACATAAGACCTAGATAGGGTTATTTCATGTTGTTTCTTGCAAATATATATATATATATATATATATATATATATATATATATATATATATATATTTGCATTTTTTAGCTTATATGCTTATCTCTCCATACATTAGGATTTATTATACATTGGATTAAGTATATGTCTTCTATGCATATTTAATTTTATGTTTATTACCCCCAATTTATGCCATAATATTTGATGAGCACTAGGTTATATTTTAATTTACTTTTGTCATTTACTTTGTGAATATAAAAAACATAAGACCTAGATAGGGTTATTTCATGTTGTTTCTTGACTAGAGGCTTTAGAACCCTCTCTAGTGATATCATTGTGGTGAGGGACCCCTTGGTTAGGTCTAACAGATATGTCTTGGTCATGAACCTAATTGTCTAAATTTACCAACAAGTGAAAGGGTAAGTATGATTTATCTTATTCTATGATTGATTTATAGATCATCTTCACTTTCTCTTGTATACATTCTAATAAACTCGACATGAATCTAACACTTTTAGGTTTTATTTCACACATTCACTTAGTATCATCTTATATATTTTTATTTTTATAATACTGTATTGAACCTATCAAAACAATCTAATAGTCTGTGCACATGTTTAACACATAGTCACTCCAAATCAAATATGTTTTCTTTGTGTAAATCTTCTCTAACAATAGGTAACTAGATAGATTAGCTTGACACATTTCTTTTTTTCAACCACAGGGTCGTAAACTTCATCGACCCAGTTGACTTTATTCACAACATATTTTTAGTATACAAGTTTTGTAGACTTTGTCAACCTATTTGAATCTATTAGTAGAATATAAAAATCAACATTTGGGCAACATAACATAAAATTAGTAAATAAAGCATCTTAAAAAATTATCAAGGTTCATTCTTACCTTCTTTGTCATTTCTATTTTTTAATTTTAGTCATGTTTTTCAAAGTTTGTAGTCTAGAAAATTATGAACCTATAATGAACTAGGTCAACTATCTCAACATATCTTTGTATCCTACTTTCTCTCTAGAAGACTTAGTTTACCTATTTTATTATATTCTTTTGGATATTAATTTTATAGAGGGTAATGACCCTATCGACTCTATTTTATAATGTTTGCATATAGTGTCACCTGAATTAACTTTGTACTCTTCATAAATAAATAAATTAACCTATCTTTCTAGTAATTAATTCACTTTTCACTTCTTTTGCTTACTTTCTAAGAGTAATAAACATAGACTAAATAGGAGGTTTTTAATTCACCAATTTAGCCACACTATGTTTTATCTTTTTCACACATTTTCCAATCACTTATCACTAAAAAAATTAAACATTTTCTTTCCAAGGTATCCCTACTTTGATTTCATCACCAAGGGGAAAGCCAACTTGGTTTTATGGTAGAGTATAAACATGTAGTTGATGCTTTATATTGGCAAAACACCCAACACCCTTATCATTATAAGATTGCGAAGTTAGGGGGTAGGTCCAAATACCAAGATAGTATCATCACCAATACAGTTCCATTTCAGCCTAAAATACCTAAAACTATCCATATATTTCCTTTCTAGTTCATTCTTATAGCCAACTCCCTATCACATTAATTTCAAAATTTACTATAACTTAACAACATTTAGGAATGACCATTTACCTTAGAATTTACATTCCAATTTTATTGCTTGTTTTTTTATCATTGTATTTTGTATTATAAATATTGTACTATCCAACTTAATATAAAGTTTGTGCTATGTGATACAATTAGATCAAACACATTGATCTAATTGATTGTGTGCTCAATTATTTTTTCTTAGTTATCTTTTTTAAAAATACCTATTTTTAGGACATAGTCACCCCTATCAAGTTAGTCTATTATAGGCTATTTATTTTATTTGTCTTTAGTACATAGTCACCCTATCTAAAAGTGTATCTTTTTAGTTTGTTCAGTTTCTCCATCTATAGTACATAGTTGACATGCATGACAATGCCCTTTATAACCCATTCTATTTATTGTCTTATAGAATAATGTTGATTGGGTAAACTCTGTATCTTACCAATTGATCCTTATTTTCATCATGTTTTTAATCTCCTTATTACATCATGAATTTCTTGTTTTATGATAATACATAATTAAATCAAACAAACTTGATGGTTTTTATGAACTCAGATAGGTTCCCTAAGACATAACTTATGGAACCCACCATGGATGAAAGAAATGTCCATGTTGCCACTTGCACTACCAACTATGTGATTCCTCCCCATTCATACTTAGCCCTTTGTTTTTATTATAATATGAGTTTTATTTAGAGTACATAATTGGAGTGCTCTTTTTCATCAATGAATTCCATCAACATAGAGGAAAAGATCCTATAACCATTTATAATCTCATGATGGGTACTCATATAGGAGAAACCCATTCACCCTTTCCTACCTTTTCTCATGGATTGGGGAACCAAATTCATTTCATCCCAACATTTTCCTTTTATTATGTCTCTTTCACACACCATGACATCATCTTCTATGTATTCTTCAACCTCCATGCCAAGTATTTCTACCAACATTGTAGGTTCAAATTTTAGTGGGCCTCTTCAAAATATCCATCCCCTTAACCATGCCACAAGTTCTTCTTTTGATAACAATTCTACTCATGCCACTAGTGCAGTGGATGCTACTACTCATAGTGAAACTCAATCTATTAATACTCACACTAATGCAGCACATGTTGCATCCACTAGTCAAAATGTTGATCCAACTAAACAACTTATTTTTAAAACACTTGATCAAATGCATACCTTTTAAACCAATAATGTAAATCAAATGATGCAGATGTAAAATCATCTCATTCATCTTAAAAAAAAACCTCAACATGTTTCATGGGGAATGCAAAATCCTAATGACTCCACACCCATCTTAGGGATTCCCATGGTAACCTTATCCCATAATTTCATCTCATAAATAAAACCATTAACCATCTAAAAAACAAACCTTTAGTACCTCAGATTGCTAACATTGACATATGACGTATCACACCCACCATCACCTATAATGGATCCACTAATCCCACTTTGCATTTAAAAACATTCGGTAACCTTTATAAATATTAGGCCAAGCTTACCACCTTTTTTTCTACCAAAATATTATCTAAAACACTATCACAAGATGCTTTAGATTAGTACAATGAATTAAAAACCTATTCTAGCACTAGCCTTGAAGACTTGGTCAACTCACTAGTCTAAGAATTCTAAACTAGTGATCTTCCTAAGAATAACTTATCCCACTTTATAAATTGTAAACAATTTTAAACTAAAATGAGACAAGCCTTCATCAAATTATTGAAAAACTTGTCTAAGAAATGTGAACATAATATGGTGGATGACAACCTCTTCCACATATTCAATAATGATCTATAGCCTAAATTTTAATATTAGGTTAGGGTCCTCTCTCTAAAAACCATAGAAGAAGCTCTTGAACAAGCTAAATAAAAATATTTCCTCATGGATCAATTTGAACCACCTCAACCTAAAATAGACAAACATATTTTCATGAAAAATAAAAACCGTCATACAACCAAAGATGGTGTTATCAACACCTATGAAACTATTCATACCATCTAATAAATTTATCCAAACAACATAATGGAACATGCTCCCATACAAATAACACTCCTAGTTCCACATTTTCTCAACCCAACCACACTAATGTGCAGAAACCATTATCCATAATATAACTTTAATAAAATCTTCCAATACCTCTACTATGAGATCTTTAACCCACTTATCCTATGAAATCATGGTATGATCCAAACAATTTTTTTTTGGTTTCAGGCAAGTTGGGGCCATTCTCATGAGACTTATAGACAATTACACAATCTTGATATGGATTTTCAACAAGCATATGACATATCTTTTAAATATAATTAAATGTAAAATAAAAACCAAGATTTAAATCAAGATAATGCTCATCTTGTTATCTACAAAGATCCTCTTGCTAACCACCAAGATAACATCAAAAAACCTACTCGTATAAAAAATGTTGAAATTCTTATAAACCTCACTACCAATGAATAAAACGTGGTTGATATGACTAACATGAGAAGAGTATTTCTTTTATTGACTCTAATCTAACACCTACACATCATACCTCTTAACCATTCCATGTTATTCAGGACATTTTTCCATCTTATCTAACATAATTGGGACAAGTGGAAATCATAACCTTTCAAGCATCACATCTGACCACAAAATTTTATTATACCTCTCATAACATCTTTACTCTTCCCCCAACATCCACACAACAAGATAACATCCCCCAAACTTCCAATAGTATATATTCTACCCAATCATAATAAATACTTCAACCAACCATCACATAACCTAAAGTAACTCAATCCATTTTAAATCAACCTAAACTAACCATACCCTATCAAAAAAAGTTCAATTTTACATCTAATCCTCCTTCCCAAGAACTCTTGTAACACTATGCACATATATCTAATAATCCTCCCATGGGTTATGATGAATGCGATCCCATTGTATAACTTTCTCATCTCCCATATCAAATACCTTTCTTAGAATTAATATGAACTTATCCTTGTCATCAAAACCATCTAATACAATTGTTACTTGAAATACACATCCCTCATCCTCCTTCAATAGGATGCAAAGATACCTTATCTAGATCTGAATATAGTGTACTTAAACAATGTCAAGAGATGTCCATCCATGTTGATGAAATAGTGGACACTTTTCTCACATTTATGTTTCCAATCACTTCCATGATTCACAATGAGATACTACTTCGTGGATGATCTTCATCTATTCATTAGCATCCAAATCGGTGATATCCAAGTTAAGTGTGCCTTACTTGATGAAGGTTAAAGAAATTTTGTTTCCTCTCTTAAATTCATTAGGAAACTTTGATATTCTAAATAAAACCTCAAATACACATGTAGTACTTGTCAAGGATACAACAAAAGGTAAATGCCTCCTCTAGGTTGTGTTTGGCTTCCCATTACCACTCTTCCTATTACCATCTATGTGAAATTTATAACATTTATGTTTCCACTTTATAACAACATCTTACTAGATTGACCTTGGACTCATCATATGAGATAATCCACCTCATCTGCATACAAATAAGTCAAATTGACTCATAATAGAGCTATTTAAAAGATTCAAGGAGACATGAACCCTTGGAATTTCAAATAATTCAAAGAATGTGGTGTCTTTAAAATCCCTACCCCTAAACATTTTCCTCGTATCCCATTTCAATAACCCCAACTCTTCAACTATCCAATCAATTCTACTCAAGGTTATAATGGTCACCCTAAATTAATTGGGAACATTCCACCTAACCTCTTAGATTCTAATGATGATGATCTAGATGAGAAAATCCTCAATATCAAAACCTCTAATCTTTCCCATCACATCATCACCCAAATTTATCCTTATTTATAACCTCAATCCCATCAACCACCTTATGATGACATACCTGTTATCATAAACAAGACTAGACACTCTATCCATCATGCATCCTCTAATGACAAAGTCATTCTTACATGTACCATCAACTTGTATACACTTGAATATGATTATGGATATCCCTTAGATGACTCATTTTTATCTAGACTCATCTAGGATAAAAATGCCAAATTTCTTTGATATCACTCTTCTTTATTTTAGTATTTTTATTTATCTTTTATCATTCCTTCCTTTATAACACCTTATACTAGTCTTTTACTATTTGTCATAGGGTAAAGATGGAACACTCAAATGGTACACCTTTAGTTTCAAAAGATACCCTTGGGATTATGCTCATGGATCATGCCATGGTAGGACCTTATGAATTTGATAGATATTATGACCCTTATAGTCTGCTTCCTCTAGAGATGTTAGCCATTGTACTTAAACATACTGCATTGTTAACCTCACCTTTAAATGAGCCTAGTCGGGTTTTTGATCTAGCCCCACATTTACTTATTGATGGACTTATTCTTTTACCATAGCTTGATTTCATGCTTATCTGATGGAAAAATCAACCTTATTTTTATATTCTCAAAGTTTTTAATCATTGGACCAAAGATTTCCAATTATATTAGCTACATTAGGCTTCTCCTTCCACCACTTCAACTAGTAATCCCCAAAGTCTACTAACAAATATATTCATTTATTTAAAGGGAAAGATAGCCACTCTTCTACCCATTTCCAAATAATTTGGAAATACATCAACACATTATGCCTAGCCACTGATCAACAAAAAGATAAAGTCATACCTCCTCCTAGGTTAATACCAAAGTATGGGTAAGTGTACTATCTTTGGCACTAGTGTGGTACACATCATACTAATCACTATTGAATTCTCTAGTAGCATCTTCATGACTTTCCACACTCTACACCTACACCAACCATTCCTCATTTGATAGGTCACACATGTAAGAAGGCTTATCTTTCTCTACAGGTTGCACCTCATTGCCCTACAGATTCTATTCCCATAAATACATAAGTTCCTAACCTTAAGTATCTTATGAAATATATCCCACATGAGCATTAATATTAGTCAATTACACCTATTTTTTTATTTGAGATGATACAAAAGCAAGTATTTGCATACCTTTCTATGAAGATGATGTGACTCTGGCTATTATTAGAATTCATCTTCATAAAGATGTTTTGGATGTTATGGACAATATTTGTGGTCAAATTTATTAGTATTTGTGAACATGTCATGGTGTTCTTTAACATTTTTCTATGTTATGATTTAGATTTGATTTTTAATCCATTTTTATATCTCTTATACACTTGACTATGAGTCAAATTTGAATTCACTTATCTATTTTACATGGATCATTATATAATGTTTTATGTGTTTTATATGGTTTTATTTAATTTCATATTTTGTTATGTATTACTATCATTATTTTCATGAATGCAGACATATGATTATGAGTTCAATTATTTCATGGATTCCTTTTCTTTTACATTGATTTTTTGTTATCTTATCTCACTCAAAAATTAGATAATTATTATTGTGACTTGGTTATACAACCTTAACTCTCTTAGTATTATATCTCTACCATATGATTAGTTAGTAAACAAGAATTATCATTGTACTAATACCATATACTGATATAATTTGGATATCCTTTCTTCCTTTATTTTCCTTTCACATACTAAACATACATACGGTTGAAATTTGTGATTCCATACGTGTTCATTGGTAAGCCTAAGTGTTTAGTCAGTCATATATTTGGTTACTTAGTCTCCTTTAAACCAAAGTCTAAATCTCATTCATGTGTATCAATTATATCACTCATGTTAGTTATTCTAAATCCATATGGAGGAGGAGTCATAAAATCCATAAAAAAATTAAAAGCCAAATCATTTAAATAAAATGCAATGATTCAAAAGTAAACATACAAATTCAAAATTCTAATCACACAAAAAGACATGATTCATATCACATACACTATTCCTAATTGAATCTCAAAATCCACAATTGGCTTCATGATATAGTCAAGGTTCATTGGGGTGTGGTAGGCCAGTAGATTGAGATAGAAGGAAAAAATAAAAAACAAATCCGTAAGTGTTACCTAATTTCTCATACAAATACCCAATCTTCACAATAGACTGACAACTCTACAAGGGGTCCTAAGGAATGGGGAACATGTTGTGGGAAGGTAGGTCCATTTCAATTTTCTTGTTTGTATCACCTTCTTGAGTTAATCTTAGTATATCACTTATTTTCATATATATTTTTGTGCTTATTGTGAGAAGGTATCCTTTATATTCTAATGGTCATTAGACTCTTAGTTCCTCTCTTTTGTAACTAATATGCCTCTTGTTTACTAAGGTCTTCTCATAGATGCCCATGTAATGCTTTTACATTTCTTACTCCATTAAAAAATAATAATATTTCCCCTTGAGAAATATTGTTTTATTAACTAATAATTCACCCTAGGGTTTCTCTTTGTGAGTTAAAGTGTTAGACCATGGATAAGACTAGACTCTCCTCACAAATTATCATAATAAAGCTTTTCCTTATTTTTATCATTATTACCATTCACCTCATTTGTGTTCCTTTATGAGTTGTAGTGTAAGACCATGGATAGAACCAGGCTCTCCTCACAAATTACCACATTAAAAACATCTTTTAAATTATTCCCATAGTTATTTCTATCTCATTGGTGTTCCATTTGTGAGTTATAGTGTAAGACCAAGGATAGGAGAAGGCCTTCCTCACAAAATATTCCAATACCTAGTTCATAAAATAACCAAGTCACAATAAAATTACATGTATCAAATTTGAGATAATTTAAGTTAGATTATGATTTGCATATCATTGACATACTTCTGATCTTGATTTAGTATGTTTTATGTTTACTTCGTAAGCACTTCACTTTTATCTTCTTATTTTCTGATTGCATGTATGTTACAACCATTTTATTTAAATTATCATATTTCATAGCTTGATTTAGTATGTTTAATTTTATTTATACTTACATTTTATTTTTCTTTTCATACTTCCCATCTTGATTTGGCATCATTGATTGACTTTATTACTTATTTGTTTTTATACCATTGGTTTTCGTGTGTATTCCATTTTATTACAAATTTTCATACTTTCCAATGTGATATAGTATGAATTTTATTTTGTTTTAACTTGGTGCAAATATTTTTACATGGTTTAAAAACATTTGTTAACCTTTTTCCCATTTTGGTTTATTGTACTTATTCATCTTTTGTTTTTACACATTTTCCATCATGATATAGTGTGTTTTACATTTGTTTTAATTATTTATACTTTTCCAAACCATTTTAGAATTTTATTTTTAACCATACATAAACTAATGAACTATATATATATATATATATATATATATATATATATATATATATATATATATCATGAATTTGATATAATTCAAGTACAAAATAAAATAGCTACAACTCTAAGGCTATGCTCTATCATGCTTACCATGTGGCTTAGCCATGATACCCATCAATGCCTATGAAAAACCCCTATGAATGGTGTGTTGTAAAGAGGTAGTTAAGATCTCAAGATAGTAAAATGACCCTATAGGTTGGCTACTTGAGCCTATACCTATCCTAGATGTATAGTAGTCACCATGTGCATGGTTTACTCTTATGCTAAATCTTGTTAGGCCTGAGCCTCTCCAACTCCTATCCTTGTACATGGATAAGAACCATCACCTCATGCTTATAACTATCATGAAACATCTCCCACTAGTCTAAATTATCTAGCATGAGTTGGGGTAGATGGTACCACATGATCAACCAAAGTGGTAGGGCCATAATATGATAGCACCCCATCCAAAATATCATGGTGCACAACCATAATCAAGGATCCCCATCTAATCTCCTTTGTAATGGTAGTATCTATAAAACTAGAAACTAAATATACATAAAATTTCTTGTATATATCTCAAATCATATATCATACATAACTATGCAACTAATGTTATATATAGAAAACTTAAACCAAATCAAAACATTTCTCACTAGTGATGATATTACTGACCATAATCTTTGGGTCTACTCGCCCACCAAACACCTCTTTTATTATCTACCTTTACACTAGTGCAAGCATAAGAGTCACCACTCATGCCCATCATGTCCCCCTCTTTAATGACCTTTTTATAGACCAAATATGTCTTATAGTCACTTTAAGATCCCCCTATGTGATAGGTATCACCTATGTATCCTCTCATTGATGGCATCTCTATCTCTGATGGGCTCATGATGGATGTTATCACCTCTATTACGGTCCCTAATATGTTACCACATCTCTTGCATCCACATTAATGGAATTATATCCTCTAGGACTTGATGCTTTTTACTATCATGCCTGACCAACTTGTAGTTTCTCTCACTAATGCTATCACCTCTATTACGGTCCCTAATATGTTACCACATCTCTTGCATCCACATTAATGGAATTATATCCTCTAGGACTTGATGCTTTTTACTATCATGCCTGACCAACTTGTAGTTTCTCTCACTAATGCCTAGTCATAGGTATCGTAATAGGTACCCCTACACCTCCTTTCCCTATCAACTCTCTATCATGCCAGGACCAATAAGTAGGTAATACTAGAAGGGTTGATAAATGTGGTATCCCCAAATTTTTAGGTATATGAGACACTAGATGAGGCTCCACCATGAAGTATAGTGGCTCATGATTTGTAATCATACCAAACTAGTAGCAATAGTGACCCAACTTGACCATATAATACTAATATGAGTGTATGACTACCACATAATATGCCCTCTTGTAATAGTATAAAAAGTTAGTACATGGGGAATGACACATGATAGATGGTCCTACATCCATTGAACAATTTGAGGTAACCTATCATCAACCTCATGGAGAAACCTAGTTAGTTGGTATATAGGTAATCTCTTATAGATCCATGCACTTAGTAAAATGATGAGGACCATCATCTTCTACCCTTAAATTAAAATCCTATAAATATCATGTATGATCTGGACCCAAATGATAGAACCAAGATCATACAAGGCACACTGATCTAGGATAGAGTAATACAAGGCTATCATGTATAACAATACCTTAACATCTGACTTATGACATAACACTCATACTACCAAAAGCCCTATCATGATCTTATAGATATCCAAAATGGCTATGATATAAAAATTAAATAGTCCAACTTATAGAATAAGATATATCATATCCAAGCATGTTGTTCATTGGTCTAGGGTTTATCTCTCATCCTTAGACTCTGGTGTATCACATATAACTAATGTCCTCTCAACAAGAAGTTGAAGGAAGGCATGGACATTCTCCAAGGTGATTACCAGCTATAGAGTATCCTCCTCCACCTCCCATAAATATTATTCCCATTTCCATGATCATAAGAACAATACAATGAGATCAACACTCAATGAGATCCACCTCATCTCCATGATGCCTTCAAAACCCAAGGCAACCATTCAAGCTTTATCCACATCTAAAAAATACTTTGATAAATTTGGTAGCCAAGATGCATCCACCAGATGCTAAAATATCTATTACATCTAAAAAATATCAAATAATAGAGTATGTGTTAGATATCTATGTAATAATAATAAAATACATTCTTAAATATTCTCAAATAATTACGTATTAACTACTTCATCATCTTATTTGATATATTTTTATTTTTTCCCCTTTTTATACACCATCAACCTATTTAATACTAAATTTAACCTATCACATTTTTTCCATACCATATTGACCTTATGTTACATATTTTTCCCATTCCTACAAACACAATCAACTTGTTTAATACTAAATCAACCCTTTCCTAGTTTTAGCATACTAAATCAGCCCTATAATGCATAGCCTCATTCAACATACTATATCAGTTATATAATATGAAATATATCAAACATAAGGTACTATGTCAACCATTTCCCTATTTACAATTGGATTGGCCCACTACTATGTAGTCAGCCACTTCTAGCAGTACTACATCATCCCACTACTACATAGTCAGCCCCCTAGATTTATCTTGCATTAAAAACTAAGATGACAAGTCTAACTCTACTCTTAGTATGTGGTTACTTTTTAATCATTTACCATAAATTATTTAGGCATTTATCAGTTAATTTTTTTCCTACTCAATACCCCATTCTACCCCTAGTCTACTTAAAAAATTCATATGAGCAATTTCGATGTCTACATTTTGCCTAGCATGTAATTTTATATATTTAACTTAATTTTAATTAAAATTTCTCAAAAAATTAGAATTAATTTTTCCCTTGTGATGCACCTTTCATGAATTCTAGGTGTCTTCCATGTCATACCTATCATCTCCTCATTATAATCGCTCTCTAAGCTCAAACTAGGTCTCTTAAAGCAATATTTTCTTAGAATAGTAAAATAACAAATGAATTAATTTTCACCCTATTTATATTTAATACTTAAAATTATTTACCTATTAAATATTTACAATTAGATTCCATTTTTTTACCATAAATTTATTTCTACTAGCTCTTTTTTGAACTGCGAAATGTTCAAAAATCTTGACATCATAGAGAATATTTTCACATATTACATGTATATTTTGCAAAAAATTCAAAATTTCACTAATTTTCACAAGTTCACCTAATTTTTCATAAATTAGAGACCTTCATATTTATTTTACTTCTTTCCTTTTATACAACACTAAGGTAAGTAAAGGTATGTATCTTTTAATGTTGTCCTTTCATTTATTTTATTCACTTATTATTGCAATTTATTTAGCTTCAATGTTATATGTTACTATGTTAATTTATTGAAACACCATCCCATGTGTGTGACACGTGATGATATTTGATTGGGGCATATGTATATACACAATTTTTTCAAAATTTATCAATTAATGATGATTTTTCTCTTATAGGAACCCATCGAGTCTCAATCTCTCTAAGTGCATGCCTTAAAGGATGCATCAAGAAATGGGTGGGAATACCATTGGTGATTTTTAAGATTGTTTTTCCCTATTCCACCATTTTAAATCCACAAAAAATTCTCCCATACACTTCCCTAAGCTTTTACACTTCCCTTACACACTCTTCCAAGTAATTCACCACCTCAAATAACCCCTACCTAAGTTAAAAACTCTTTTTGACATTTACCAAATAATGTTGGCTTGGGTTAACCCTATGATTAAAACATATTAGCACATTATGTGTCTATGTTATCCTTGGTTGACCCAGACTGGGACCGAACTTGCTTTTATTAATTCATAATACAAGGTCGACTGGGATGACACTATTGACTAAAATTTTAGAAGAGTTTAGGGTTAGATCTGGTTATATATACACATCCTTTTCACCATTTATTAGATAGATACAAGAATAATAACATCATATATTACACATCTACTTATCCACCATTTTACTTGAGGAGAATTGCTTAAGGTTTTAATCCTATACTTAGAGATGCAAATCTTGTCTTGTGGAGAATTGTTTTGGATGCATGGATAAGTCATGTAACTGAGAGATGACTTATCCTTTTTATCCTTACCTACCAAAATAACCTATTTAAAATTACCTTAGCCATGGGAGATATTAAGGCTTAATGGGTTCATATTCAAAGGTAAGTATTCCTAACTCTTGCTCCTTATTAAATTAGATATATTTTCATTTGTTAGATTATGTGCTTCTCTTTCTATGCATTAGGATTTCTTATACATTGAATTAAGTATAGAATTTTTATATTTATGTTTATTACCCCTATTTTGTACCATAAGATTTGGTGAGCACTAGGTCAGATTTTACTTTAATTTTTTCATTTACTTTATGAATATATAAAAAATAGGATCTAGTTAGGGTTATTACATGGTTTTGTTTTACTATAGGTTTTATATCTCACTCTAGTGATATCATTATGGTAAGGGACCCCTTGGTTAGGTCTAGTATATCCATCTTGGTCATGAATCTAATTGTCTAAATATACCAACAAGTGAAAGGGTAAGTGTGATTTATCTTGTCTGATATAGGATTGATTTGTGGATTAATTTAACTTTTCCTTAAATACAAATGCCCTCAATGTCCATATGACATGAGTAAACAGAAGGCCCAACATCCAAAATAATAATAAATCATGTATTTGTATATGCCTATATCACTCTTAAATAAAATAATGACACACATGTATATAGGAGTAATTGATATGCCATCTATTAACATGGAATAAACACATAAATGACAAGGAGCTAATAGAGTATGTAGATCCCAAAAATATTTTTTAATTTTTTAACATTTTTTTTTGGTATTTTTGGAATATGTTAAGCTTTTCAACCTTAATTTGGATCTTTGACATTGTTTGCATCTTGATTAGATAAGTTTAAAATGTACATTTAATGTTCCTCATCATGCTCTACATGTGTAGTATAAGAACAAATGCTATCGTTTCGAATATGTATTAATTTACCTTCATGAAAAAAGGAAATAACTTGTTGATTTGGATCAATTTTAGTTTCTATTTGGCATAAATAAAGATATACTAATGTAAATTAATGAGGAAATTGGTAGGCATAACCCAAACCCATATTTTAATTTATTTAGGACCACAATAAATTGGTATTATTATGTTTCCCAATGAGTCTTTCCAACCTCCTTTATTTTGTAAGTTTTTAGATCAAAGTCAATTTGGTGTAAGTGTTTTAATTTAAATTTTTTGTTATGTAGGATCAATATGAATATTACAAAAATAAACACCACCGATGAATAAGGTAATTATCAATTCTTGTTGATGTGGATGCTTTTTGTGTCGTTTACTTTGGGATTTTTGCATAGGAAATAGAACTTGGATTGGCCCCATGTTAATTAACCTTTTCAAACTAGTCATATAAAGATTAAGAATACTGTATTTTTGTTCATAATGCTCTTTTGGTATTTCATCTCCATCCTTTGTGTGAGGAATACAACTTTGGTACTTATAAGGGGATATGTTAAGCTAGTTTATATGAGAAAGGATGAATTAATAAAATTTATACACATCCACATATAAATGTGTAAATGACTTATATTTTTTATGCAATGCTATTTACTTTTGGGGGAATAAGCCCTCTACTAAAAATAAATTACAATTCTAAATATGAGGTTCTAAATGTTAGCTCATATGACGTATTTTTGAATTGATAAGTATAATCTTGAAGGGATTCATCATCATATTTCTTGAAATTATGGAAATATGGTAATGTAAGTTTTGGCACCTTGTGGATATTGAAAGCCATGAAGAAAGCATATTCCAATTATAAAAAAATGGTTAAGGAACCTTTTAGTAGGCTATAAAACCAATTTCGAGTCTCATAAAAAATGCTCATGTGGAATACTTTTAGCAATAATTTGTCATATTTTTCCCATTGACCAAAAAAATGTACAAAGTTAATCATGTGGTCGAATAGGACCTTGTGACTCAAAAAGAGAGTTAAATCTTGTAGCTCAAAATCTTATGGATTAGCATATTCAAGTATACATTGTGCAAGAGGTTTATTTTTGAATGAGGTAGCATTTGCATTAATATTATGGAAAGCCATTTGAATTTTAAGTATATAAACATATTTTTGAATATCCATAATAGTGGTGATCATAGAAATAATATATTTTATGGGAAAATTTGTGTTTTTCATAGGTGTTATCATTGATTCCAACCCACTAACTTTTTTGAATCTAGGAATATGAGTATCATCATCCTCATGTATAATAAGTGTAAGTTCATAATCACTAAATTTAGGATATTTTAGTAGTGGTATTGAATCTTTGAATGTTGGTACTTTTAGTACATAATTTGAATAGTTTGGACCATTATAATAATTTGGATCATTCCCTTTTGGCAAGGATATAATAATTGGAATTTTATGATGATTTTGTAAAGTCATTTCTTTTGGTATAGTAGGAACATTTTATAATTTAGGTTTGTAATGATTTATTCTTATTTATGTCTTAAAATTACTTGGTAAATAGGTCATGATCTCTTGGTTAACCTTTTGAAAATTTTAAATGTCAAATTAAGGGAACAAATAATCATCACCCTTGACAGGGGGACATTATTTTGAAAATTTGAAATTATGGGAGTTTGAATTAATTCATTGAAGGAATATCCCCATTATAAGCAATTTGTAAATCAGTCATAATTTCTTTATGATTTTTATTAGAACTTTTGATGATCATATGAAGGAGCATCTTGGTTATATGTACCCACTTTTGTGATAAAATGTGTAATAAAGGCATGATTAGATGACTTGTCGCATTGGTGCCTCATGGATTTTTCTAAAAATCCTAAGCCTTATCGATATGCATTATTTGTTTGAGACATAAGGTGTGTTATACCTTGATCATGTTTTCCCAACCCTTGTATTTTGTATCCATATTTCAGAAAATATCAAAGGCAAAAATAATTTTATGGTGGTTTAGGAAGTATGGGTAAAGGATCTTTATCTTCCTTAAGATGGATCAAATCATCTCTTGAAATGGTGAGAACATAGCCTTGATTAGAGGGATAGTAGCTACCACCATTCAAATCTTTCATATTATATGCTTTTTCACTTAGCATAATGTAATATTAATAAATTTTGATTCCTTTTTTGAGGGAGAGTTAGATATTTTCATAATCATAATGATCAAATAAATCAATATCATCTATGATAAGAGATATAAATAACACAATTATTAGGACAAAGTAGGTAAGAAACATCGTAAATGGTACACTTAAGCATGAATGATGTTCAAAGAAATGTTTAACCCTAGGTTTGGATATGGATACTACTTGGGTAGATAGAGTTAAGAATATATAAATAAAAGATTTTAACCCAAGAAATATCATTAATGATAAGGATGAAAGTGAAAAAAAATAAGGATGCTTGAAAAAATAAATTACCTCTCAAAAGCAAACCATAGAGACAAGATATTTAAAGCGGAAAACCAAACGCATTAAAGAAAAATCCATGTGATCTTATTAGAAGGATTATAACAAATATCTCTACAAGTACAAGATTTGATAAAATTCATAAGAGAAGAATAGAGAGAGATAAATGTTTTTTAGTGAGGAAAAGAAGAGAGGAAGAGATCTTTTATATAGTTAGAGGAGGAAAATGGGAGTTACATAGAACCCCATTATGACATTACAATCACTCCAAATGTGTAACATTTATGTCATATTACCTTAAAAAGGGAAGGAAGGTGTGCAACATATGGGGAAATAGTTACTCATTTAATGAACTCCCAAATCCTAGAGGAGAACAAAGATGTGAGTGACACCTCATGGAATCTGAATTTATGTGAATTAATAATTCAAATAAATATAAATTCCTCATAGTTGGAAAAAAACCTACAATAAAATAAATTATCCTAAATAAAGGATAATTCTAACACTCCCCCTTAAACTTTATTTAGGGGTTTTAAAAACAAAAAAGAAGGGAGGACATATCACCAACTCTCCCCCTTGATGAGAACTTCCTTTAATCCTAACTTGTTATAAAAGAAAACAAACTTGTCTTTACATAGATGCTTCATGAAAATATCAGCCATTTATTCTTCAATAGAACATAAGAGTTAAGAATTTGATTATTTTCAAGAAGTTCACACTAAAAGTGATGTTAAATCTTAATGTTCTTGGACCTTGCATAGAAAACTGAATTTTTTGCTAAGGCAATTTCACTTTGATTATCACCAAAATTTAGAGTAGTCAAATGTTATGGGTGGCCCAAATATATAAGAAGATTTTTAATCTAAATAAATTCCTTTGAAACATGATTACTAGATTTATATTCAAATTATATGGAAGATAGAGATACAATTGTTTGCTTTTTAATATTCCATGAAATAATGCCAAAACCCAAAGAGAAGTAATAACCACTAGTGGATCTATGATCATTAGGATCATCATCCCAATCATAATCTAAATAACCTACCAAAGAAAAATTGTTATTTGAGGTATACTTGATGTCAAATGTTAGAGTACCTTGAATATCATGAAGAATTCTTATAGTAGCTTTAAAATGAGTAGCTTGAGGTTTAGACATAAAGTGAGAAACAAATCCAACATAAAAAGAAGTATCAGGAGGATTATGAGTAAGACAAATAAAACTACCAATTATTGTCTATATATATTTGGATCAATATTTTCTATTTCCATGTCATTAAGTAATTTAACACAAAGTTCACAAGGAGTAGCAACAAGTTTACAATCTAACATATTAAATCAAGATGATAAATCATAAGCTTATTCAGATTGAGAAATTGAGATGCTATCCTTTTCTTACCAAACTTGAATGCCTAAAAATTAATGTAAGAGACCCAAATCAATCATTACAAAGGTATTATTCAAAGCATTTTTAGTAAAATAAACCATTGAACTATTACTACCAATTATGATTAAGTTATCAACATAGAAAATAATAATAATGATTTCATTTGGAATATGTTTGACAAAAAGATTAGGATAATTAGAACTATGAGTAAAGCCTTGAGCTATAAAAATTTGATAAATTTTAGAGTATCATTCTGTAGGAAATTATTTTAAACTATAAATAGATTTTTTTAATTTTCATACAAGATGTTCATTATCTTGCTTGATAAAACCAGGAGGTAGAGACATGTAAATTTCTTCATGTAAGTCACCATTTAAGAAAGCACTCTTAACATACATTTGATAAACAAGCCAATGCATGTGAGTAACTAAAGTTAAAATAAATTTAATAGTGGGATTTTTAGCAACAAGAGCAAAGTGTAGACACCTAAATTTGGCCACTGATAACCTCCAATCAAGCTTTTGACCAATTTCTACCTAAAATGCACAATTTGGCATAAAAACACTAAAACATGATAAATGATATGAAATTGACATATTCAAGTGCCAATTTTGGTCAGGGTATCCTTAAATGGGGCAATGCAATTTATGGGATAACTGACTTTGATCAGATCATTTTGAGTCAAAATGTCAATTTTGCACTTAGGTGCTCTAGATTTATCTTTCCTATCAAACCTCTTTCATGAGACATGTGCCTTTGTTATTTATTGTTGGTAACATCCTAAATGGAAAAATAGTTCTAATGCATCTGACACTGACTTCTAATTCTAATCTAGTCAAATTTTAGACCAATAACAAGGCATTCTAATTAATTTGAGTAATTTGTGCATAAAGTGCTTAGTCATGCTTTAGAGTTAATTAGACCAAATCAAGGCCTATTCAATAATTCCATGGAAACTTTTTAAAAAATTATTCTTGGAAATGAATATTAAATATCTGCATCATTAGGTGACCTCATTTCTTGGGAAGACATCCCTAGGCCATAAATGCCACAAATATCAAGATTCATGCCCTCTATGCCTCATCAATGCCTTCTATGATGCCCTCCATGCCTCTTAATTTACCCTTATTCCAATATAATGATGAGTATAATTAAAAAATTAATTCCAAAAATTGGATTAATCCTCAACCACACATCTTAATCTTGAGATGGACGGTTTAGGTTGATTCCAAACATTTACAAAAATCTATAAATAAGAGGCCTCACAACATCATTTCTAAGCTATTTTGGTGAAAAGTTTATGCTCAAATATCTTTAAGGATTTTACTATGCAAAGTTATAATTCCAAATTTATTTCAATCTAATCCAAGCCACAAGCAAAACTAACATCAGTTAGATCTTAGAAAGTTAATTGACATCGATGGTAATAATCAACATTGGTCACTGTGTTTTTTCAAAAACATAGACCCACGAGATATTTTTTCAAAGTTCATTATTTCAAGCTAAAAAGATATTCAAATATAAAGGACATGCTAATAATTTTGTTGTAAGACCAAGCTTGATATTTGTTCAAAAAATATTTAAATCACCTTTGCATGCTTAAAAATAAATTTGGAACCTTGTTTTGGTGTTTAAACAAAGAATTTAGATGTTTTGGTGAATGTCTTCAAAGTTTGTAGCTAAGACCAAGGGGTTAAATGAACACCACTAAATTTTTCATTTTGGGTTTAAAATTTAAAACACTTGTCAATTTTTGTTTGTAATGGTTATTTAATCAAATATTTGTTTGGAAAAAAGAGGAATGTTGCGTGTATGCTCTTTCATTTGTCTCCTATAGGGAACCCTTGGAATCAAAAGCACTATTCCTATTAAAAATAGCCTAGTCCAAGGCTTAGAAATAAATTCATCTAAAACAATCCTAAAAAACTCATCAAAGTTTGGGTGAACTTGAAAATGACCTTAAAGTCTTTCTATTAGTATTTTATTCTTATGTAAACTTGGCTTACGATGGGGATGTCATTACCTCTCACAAGTTCTTTAGGGAAGCTTTGACCCAAGGTTTCATCTCCCAACATTTACTTCACTTTCTCCATTGGAGTTGCACATGGGATGTATCTACATTTGGACATCACACTACACCAAGCGAATATCAAGAAGTAGTGGTTGTAAAAAGGACTAGACCTTTTTATAAGTAGACAATCTCATGGTCACTTAATTTCCATGATTTTCTTTTGCATTGTTTGATGTGAAAGTCATTGTCTAATTGATTCCCATAGAGACATTAAAAACTTGATAGTTTAGTCAACCCCACATGCCATACCCTTAATAGGATTTGGATGATTATACTTAGTGTATTTTTGGATCATTTTCTCATTTGGTATGTTTTGAGACTAAAACTTGTTTGTTTGTTCATAAATCCATGTCAAAACTAATTTGTCTATACGTCACTCTTTTGTTTAAAGAGGCATTATGATATCCATTTTACACCACACTTGTGCCTTGAACTTTTTGCTAAACTTATTTATGTGTGTGTCATTTGAGTTGTAGAGGGTAGTGTTATGCTGCCCAAATCATGTCAAACCATTTTGCCTTTGAGTCTTTAAAACATAGTATTGATCACATCATTTGAGCATGCTTACACCATTAGGCTACTCAATTTGTTTCAAGACTACTTTACCTTGCACCAAAAACCATTTTTTTTCAAACCATGTCATGTATACCATTTAGACCTTTGTCTTGTACCATCATATTGTCCGATCTTATCTAGATTGTTTGGTCAAATTCTAGTTTTCAACATTGAGTTTTCAATTAATCTTGTCAAGTTTGGATTCAAAAATTGATTGATTTATATTTAAGATTCAATTTCTGGGGCTGATACACATATATTTCTCTTTTGGGTTGTATAACTTTAGTTAATCGATTACCTAAATTTGAAAACTATTGATGGTTTTTTTGTTTAAAGCCTATTGTCATCATTGTTTGTGCCTTTATTTGGGAGAACACAACCTTTCTCAAAGAGCCTTTTTTTTATGCCTTATGCCAACTAATCATGTTTATGTTTGATTCTATGTGCTAGGTCTATGCCAAATTTGTTTCCAAACTTGTTATATTAAATCAAATCACATCATGTTTGTTTGTTTGAGCCTAGCTTTTGATTCCATGTTTGGCAAAAAGACTTAGCAACTCAACTTTTCCATTTCTTAGTTTAGGCCTTGTTTGGAACACTTTGACCCAGACCTTTGACATGCTAGTTTTTATTTAGATGCTTGACCTTTTATACATACGATAGTTGACATTAGAAATTTGATGTTAGGTTATTTTATGCCAAGTCTTAGCACAAATCATTTTAGAGATATAGGTCCACGTTTAGACCACATTGGAGATTCAACTCCACCCCTTCAACCAAGTTTGACCAAGTTCAAACCATTTGTCCTTTGGATCATTTTGCAGAGTTTGTAGAAGTCTAAGCCATTTTGTTTTTAGAGATTTCATCATTTATGTGGATATGTCTCACTATAATTATAGTAGAGTCACTTAAAATCCAACTTATGATAAAATGGCTACACAAAATGATTTTTATACCTTTAGTCAAGACCCCAATGATGTTAATATGGTTTGTGAGATAGATTTCTATCTACCTCATATTAATCATTCATGGGAACAAAGTCATGAAACAACTTATGATCCAAATCAAGACCTTGATTGGTATGAAGAGGCTTGTGAGGAGGACTTTAAAGACCCAACTATAGATACTATTTTTTAGGATACAAATCCATACCCTCTTTTCAATAATTAGTATGTGGAATATAGTCAAAAACTAACTTATGAGCTAAGTCATGATTGGGATGATATGGTTTATGAGGAATAACTAGATGATTTGGCTTATGTGAGTAATCAAGATCCACCACATCATACCATTTCTATTCTAGGACCATAATATCGCACCATTACCATACCAATATCTCATCCTTTGGTTTTACAAGAAATCAAGTTCCATAATGCCAAACCATTTTTATACCAAGACCTCATCCTTTGGCTTGTGAGAGAAATCAAGCTCCATAATGCCCCTTCATCATTATATTACCTATTCATTTAACTTATATAATAAATCAAGCCCCATAATGCCCTATCGTTACCATCTCAGGTTTTTATCCTTTGGCTCATGAGAGTAATCCTGCTCCTTAAGGCCCTACCATTATCTAACAAGTCATTCCTCATATAGTACCAATCCCCACCAAACCTCAATCAATACAATCATTTAAAGACCGAGCTATGTTTAAAACTGGTATTTTCCAAATTATTGGAAACTAAAGCCAAGAGAACCAACCAAACCAAGATGTTTTTGTTGAATCAACAATTTGTGATAAGTTAGCCTATGATAAATTGCCTATTGATCTTATACCAATTGTCAAAGAGTCTCACTTTGATGTGCCAGTCTTTGCTAAGTCACTTCTTAATGATTATAAATACCTTTGTGAAAATCATTACCTTAACCATGTGCCTATTTTTCAAGAGCCTCTTATTGACAAGCCAGTCTCTGAGGAGTTGTCTCTTGACATTTTTCACATCCTAGAGGAGTCTCACTTTGACAAACCAGTCTTTATGGAGCCCATCATGCCATTATAGGTTGTTACTTATCCAATACCAAGAATTAAATAAGACGTAATTGTAATAGATTACTCATCAGATGATAAATCAAAATTAAATTCAGGTTCTATTTTTGAACTAATATTGGATTTAGAATCAGAATCAAAATCAACATTAGTCTCAACATTGAATTTAGAGACCCTTGAGTTAAAATCAGATTCATATATAGAATATGTTCACAGCTATTATAATATTGGTTATGCATGACTTTAAGATCAATTTAGATACATTTGTGATCATTCTATAATTTTTTAGGATGAGTACTTCATTTTTGATACAAGTTATCTTAGTATCTTTTACAAAGATTGTGTAACCTCTCCCCATTCTATTACCATTCCACAAGCCATTACTATCAACCAAAATAGCCATATCATTGACATTCCATCTCCCTCAAGTTTTGATTGGGATTGATAGAATCACACTTTGTTGAAATGCATCCATTGTGACATAGCAGTTAAAGAAGAGCAAGGAGGCTAAGACCACATTCATGTAGTAGAAGAGCACTCTCCTATTGAAAACTGTTCAAAGGTACTATGAGATAATAAAAGTTAGAACTCAACATATTATAGTGAAACTTTTTTAAAAGTGCTAGAAGACAATCAAATTCAAAATCCAATGTTTATTAGTGAAACCTTATCAAAGGCACTACAAGACAATCAAGATAACTTCATTGGTAAAAACCTCATTGAGGCATCAATATTTGAGCATAAAAAATTCTCACTACTTTATGAAGACAAAATCAAAGATCAAATCCTAATTAGATGGTATCTACTCTCAAGATCAAACAAAAGAAAAATATAGTTGTCCTCTCGAGAGAACAAGTCTTTGGACCCACCACAACAAAAATTATGTTAAATCTAGGATTAATAACGTTACGTGTGACTAAAAGTCTTGATATTCATTTGTTTCTCCATCATTATACATTCCATTATCATCCACCATTCCATTTCACAATCAAACCTACCATCCATTATTTATCCCTATTTACCATCCATAGCTACACTTTCCTTTATAGAGGCTACAAAGATACCTTGTCTCGACACTTGAAGGAATTAGAATCAATGACTAGTGAAGATCACAAAAGCATTCTTAGCAACTAAATCTATAGGCTATTTTTGATAGAGCATCTATTCAGATGAGGTGTGGCATAGAAATTAACATGATCATGTATTCTATTTATATCATTTTTTTGATTAGGACATGCATCTCCCCATCAATAGGAACAACAAAATCAAAAACCATACTCAAGACAAAAACATATACCATACCATTTTACATTACCATACCATTACCATTGTTACATATCCATTTGCCATTATTGTATATTTTGGCCATTCACCCCATCACTTGGGGGCAAACCCTCTTACCATTTTATCCAATCTATCTAGACCATCATTATCCTAAGCAATACCATGCCATCCTATTATTCCATTCCTATCTAGACCAAAACCTATTTTTAATCATCCTACCCAATCCTATTTTTATCTTGGTTCATTTGATTCTTCTTGTACCTTTCATAAGGGGATTCCAATAAAGTTTCAATAATCAATCCAATTTATGTTTACAATGATAGTCTATGAAAGCAGTGTGATAGTTGATCTGGTAAGATATCTTTCATCCTATTATGTTTGTTTATATGAGCCTAATTATAACCACTTATGGGAAAATCAATGTTTCACCAATCTTTCTACTAATTATAACCGCCTATGGGAAAATTAGTATCATTGACCTATGCCACTGTATCCTAGCTATAAATACCTATGGGAAAACTAGGGGCAACACTTGTTTATCATGCATTGGCGTATCACCTTGCCATTACTATTTACATTTGAATAGCCATTTATTAGATTAGAGAACTTATTGGGACCTAGTTGGTTTTTCCTCACCTTTTTTGTGGATGGAATTACTATGACTTGAATTCATTTTAGGATTGTGTGGGTCATGCTCAATTCATGTTAAGGTCACCTCAGTCCCCCTTTCCATACGCTCTCATCATTTTTTGAGCAAACTAAGCTAAATGCTCTCATCATTTTATGAGCATGTATCTTGTCATTCTCTAATGAGTTAAGATACCTCAAAATGCCAAAAAAATTCATAACATTTCAAAAATTCAAAAACATCTATCTTGTCTAAGCCTAGTCAGTTATCCTCAATTTGCCTGACTGGGGCATTGTCGTTGTTAGGATGTTTTCTTTTGCTTTTGTTTTTAGGATTTATATTTGATTGTTTATTTTAGGTTGTTTGTTTGTTTTTTTGTTTGTTTGTTTTTCTATTTGTTTATTTTCAACACTTTTGCCTTGACTTAGTTTATATGTATTCGTTGAGTGATTCCTCAAGCACATTATACTTGAGTCTATCCATATTCATTGATTAACATTGTCATCATGGTTTTTATCATTGTTGCATTATTTTTGAGTGTTTATCGGATATCGAGAGTCAGTCCTTATGCCTTTTTTGGCCAAGTCTTCATGATGTTATATCATGATGCCTATAATCACATTCTATCATAAAAATTAGCTTCAAGAAGGTCTATAATTAATGAAGATGAAAAAGTTTCTCCTTGGTACCTTAGCAAATCCTCTTGCCCAACTTGATCAATGTAACTCATTTGACCATTCTAGTTGTATTATTATTAATCAGGATGAGCATCTTCTCATTGGTAGGTACACTTGAATCATTCAAATTGATCAATCTTAATCTTCTATTCATCTCTTTCATCAATTTGCACCTACTCATCTTTAATCTATATTCTAGGTTATATCCTTGAGTTATGGTTGTTAACCAACTCTAACTAGGGCACAATCATCTTTAGCCAATCTAGGTCCTCTTAATGATTCTAACTGCCTATGGGTAAATCATTATTTTGACTTTTAATCTTTATTATAACCACATTTAGGAAAATTAGTATCCTTTTTACATCAATGCATGCAAGCATTTTCTCATTTGGATTAATCTCAACCATAGGTTAATTTCACCTTTCTTTTTATTTCTTTTCGAGGGACCTTCCATACATAAATGTAATGACCACTCCCTCAAGGGGGCATCATCATAGGTTTCAAAAAACCATTTGGAGCTTTGTTCTTTAGTCATCATCTTCTTCTTGGCATACAAACCATATCTCATTATCTAAGAAGACATTGCTTTGCCTATAGTTTGTAACATCTTCCCAAATAAGGGCAAACTCTAGACACCTAAATCTGGCCATTAATAACCTCAAATTAGGCTTCTGACTAATTTCCACCCAAAATGCACAATTTTTCCTAAAAACACTAAAACATGCTAAATAATGTGAAATTGACATATTTAAGTGCTGATTTTGGCTAAGGTATCCCTAAATAGGGCAATGCAATTTATGGGCCAGCTAACTTTGATCAGATCATTTTGAGTTAAAATGTTAATATTTCACCTAGGTGCTCTAGATTGCTTTTTCATATCAAACCTCTTACATGAGACATATGTCTTTGTTATTTTTTGTTAGTAACATCCTAAATGGGAATATGGTTCCAATACATCTGACATTGACTTCCAATTCTAATCCAGTCAAATTTTGGACCAATAAAAAGGCATTCTAATCAATTTGAGTTATTTGTGCCTAAAGTGATTAATCATGCTTAAGAGCTAATTAACCCAAATCAAGGCCTAATAAATAATTCCATGGAAACTTGTTGAAAAATTATTTTTGGAAATGAATATTGAATATATGCATCATTAGGTGAGCTCATTTCTTGGGATGACATCCCTAGGCCATAAATGCCACAAATATCAGGATTCATGCCCTCCATGCCTCATCAATGACTTCCATGATACCATACATGCATCTTAATTTCTACTTCTTCTAGTGTCATGATGAAGATAATTAAAAACCTAATTCCAAAAATCAAATTAATCCTCAACCACATATCTCAATCTTGAGATGGATGGTTTAGGTTGATTCTAGACATTTGCAAAAATCTATAAATAAGAGGCCTCACAACATCATCTCTAAGCTATTTTGATGAAAATTTATTATTCTCAAATATTTTTAAGGATTTTATTATATAAATTTATAATGTCAAATTGATTTCAAGCCAAGCCAAGTCATAGTCCAAAGGTACCAAGAAAAGATGGAGGTAGCCATATTTCCATTGCCAAGGAATTCATGAGCACAAGCCAAGTAAGCCACTACTACAAAAGCATTTGAAACATCTAGGGAAGGTGAAGGAATTATTTTGTTTTATTCCATACTTTTTATTGTGCTTGTCATTTATTTTTGTTAACTAATCTCTCCCTAGTGTCTAGGCCAGAGATGTTATGCTATTAATGTGTTTATTTTATTTTATTTTCATTTACGAACTAACACCATACTAATCATCCTATCTTGAGTCAAATTTCTAGATCACACAAATATTTAATTATATTCAATTCCTTCAATTTGAAAAAGACCTCTATCAATTAATCTAGATTTATATTTTTCAATTTGATTGTCAAAATTCAACTTAGTTTTAAACAACTATTTACAACTTACCAAATGATTCCATTTAAGTAAATGAACTAAGTCACAAGTTTCATTAGAAATGAAAGAGTTGTATTCATCATGTAAATATTTTTCCCAGTTAAGGTGACCTTTAGCTTGTTTTAAAGTTTGAGGATCATTATTTTGCATAAGTTTATACATCAAAACATAAGTGCAAAATTATTACCTAGTTCTATGAGTGTCATTAAGATTGACATTAATTCCTAAATATTTTATACTAGTCTTGGCACATTAGGCATATATTTAGTAAGAATAGAATAAGGATAAGGAATTAGAGGATCAACATTTTTATGCAACATATGATCATCACTAGTTTCAAAAAAAAAAGCAGAAACAATATCAAAAGAATCAAAATTGGAAGCACAATAAAACACACCATTTTTAGTAATATTAACATCCATTTTAATTTTTATTTCATTAGTTTGAAGATCATTAATCCTATAATATTTATTTTATTAATCATAACCAAAAAATATAAAAGTATCTACTTTAGAATCTAACTTCTTACGTTTTTCAATTAAAATATGAACAAATGCATCACAAGCAAAAATATGTAAATATTTTAGATTAGATTTTCTACCACTCCAATATTATTTTAGATTAGATTTTCTACCACTCCAATCTTATTTAGGTGTAATATTTAAAATATATTTAGTGGTAGTCTTATTAATGAGATAAAAAAAAAATATATGGCTTCAACCCAAAATTTATAATGCATATTTTTAGCATGCAACATACATCTAGTCATTTAAGTGATAGTCCTATGTTTACATTTAGCAACCACCATTTTGCTCAGGTATGTAGGAAATAGTTTTCTCAAGATTAATTCCATGTTACTTACAATATAAAAGAAAATAATTGTTAATAGATTTAGTACCATTAATAGAGCATAATATGCGTAAATAACAATGGGATTATTTTTCAATAAAGATATAAAACTCAAAAAAAGTTTATAAAATTTAATCTTTAGTTTTCAAAAAATAAATCTAAACTTACCTAGTGAAATCATCAACAAAATTTAAATAATAATTATCACCATTAATAGAAGGAGTTTGCATAGGGACTAAAATATCACTATGAATTAAATGAAGCTTTTCAGTAGCATGCCAAGAGTGATTTTTAGGAAAAGATTCTCTATGAATTTTATTAGCTATACAACCATTAAAAGTAAAAGTAGTGGGAAAATTTTTAGGTAAACCTTGCACCATATTGAATTTGTTCAATAGTTCAATAATTTGGTAATTGATATGCCCTAATATTTTATGCCACAAGTTAGCATCATTAGAAATAATCAAAGCATGAGAAGATGAGGGAGAAGAGAATCCATTAAATTTGAATAAATTATCATTGTCTAAAAAAGTAGTACTAACTACTTAAAAATCATGCTTAGTAGATTTAACATAACAAGTATCATTAATAAAATCTATCTGCATAATTGAGGTACAGAAAGTAAATTCAATTTTAAATCAAGAACAAATAAGACATCATCCAATTTACCATTAGGGATTTTAACATTTCTTATGACTTCAATATTGCAAGAAGCATGATTTACAAGAATTAAATTATTGTTAGAAATATATAGTTCTAAATAAGTAAAAAATTGAGAATTAGAAGTCATATTTTGAGTATCACTAGAATCAACAATCCATTCAACAGGAAAAACAAACAAATTACAAGTAAAAACAGTTCTATTATTAAACTTTTGTTTTGCTTGAGTCTTATTGTTACTAGTGCTAGCATTGTATTTAAATTTAAGCTTTTCATTTTTGATATCACATTTTTTTTAAATCAGTGATCTTCATTATGAGTGTTTTTATCACAATAATTACACTCTAACTTTTTCTTAAGTTTAGAGTTAGATTTTTTTTATCTTTTTTATCATGTGTATTATTGCACTTAACATATTCTTTGTCATTCTTATTTTGGTGTTTAGAAACAAAATCATATTCACTAGTCTTAAAACTACCAAATTGAGTCAACTTTTGTTCTTTTTGATGCAATAAAGTAAAAAATAATTCAAATGTCAACATAGTAGATAGAGTATGAAAAGCTAGTTGTGAATGAATATTAGTAATAAATTGTTGAAAAGGTTGAGGAAAATGTTTTTTCATGATAATAAAAATCAAATTAAAATATGAAAGTTTAATACCTAAACCAACTAATTGAGAATGAAAAGAGTGAACTTTAATCAAGAAATCATCCATAGTTTTGAAATCATTATACTTTAAATTAGATAATTGATCCTAAATTTGAATTTTAAGTGATTCATTCATAACATCATAAATAGATCAAGTTTAGACCAACTAGTGGAGGCAAATGAAAAACTATTAATATGGATATGCAATTTGGGTGTCATGGCCATGCCAATCAATCCTAAGGTTTTGTCATTTTTTGCTTGCCATTTCTCTTGAATTGTGATGGAAGTAGTCTTTGTATCCGGTTGAGGATCCATATTATCTACTATGTGTCAAATGTTTTAAAATCAAAATATATTGCATATGTAATTTTCATAAATGGTAATTGGTGGATATGAGTTTACATTTGGGCAAAAATTAAGTCATTATGCCATAAAATCTCACCTAATAATCAAACATTTACTTAAATAATATAGGCATAGGAAGGACAAGAAATCAAAGGATGACTTGTCAGAATACAAAAGAAATAACTAGGAAAAAAAGTGGGAGCCAAAAACGATACTTGAATTTTAAAAAAGAGATGGTTTATTAATTTTTTGAAAAAAATGTCTAATTAATTTTAAAGTTTAAACTGAATGCCTCTCTCTCTCTCTTTATATAACTTTAAACAATGATATTAATTCGAAACTTGGATAATTTTTTAAGAAAAAATTCCCTTTACATAAATTTTATATAAAGGCAATTAAAAAAATTTCCCTTTGCGTTTTTATAATAAAATACAAATTAAAGTAAATGACACCTGGAATAGAAGTGTAAATATTCCTTAAAAAAGCTCTTAAAGCTCTTAAATAAAAACATTAAATTATATAAAGAGCTTGTGATTGGTTTTAATGATTTGTTTGGTGATCTTTTTTTTAGATTAAAAAAAACTAAACAAATCAATAATCTTCCATACTAAATAGTAAGGAGGAATATTAAAAACTTGAATTGAATATTTTTAAAACTTTGAAGAGAAAAAAGAGATAATGAGACTATCAAAATATAAAATGGAATGAAACAATCACATGGAAATGAAACCATCTTTTGATATTCAATAAAAAATCACCACTTGGAAGCCAATAATAAAAAGAAAGGTTTAACAAAGAAGAAGATTTAAAAAAAAAAATTAAGACTCCTCATGCAAATGAGGCATACGACTAGAAGAAAAAAGAAGATTTTTTTAAACTAAAAAAAAGAATAATGCCTTACCACAGATAAGGAAGAAGGCGCTTAAGGTCTAATTTTTAATTTCAAAAAAGAAGAGAAAGAAATGCCTTTAGTAATAGGGCAGTGACTTGGAGAGAGAATGTGATTTTTTTTTTTGAAAAAAAACTCAGCTTAGTTTGTCTAGAGGGACGGCCAGGTTATGGTGCCTAAATGAAAAGAATAGGGGAAAAAAAACTATGAACATAAGTCTAATAATGATAAATTTATTGAGATGAGAAACCAAAAAGCTTGGGGCTCACAAATAGAAAAATAAAGGCTAAATATTGGGGTGACTCAGAAGAGCATAGGAAAAAAAAAATAATTAAATTAAGTCTAACTTAGTATGAGAGAGAAAAATGTAGTAGAAGAAAACAAAAAAGACTTGAGTTTTGACTAGAGATGCTATGAGGTAATGCCTTGAGATATCTTTCTCTTTCTCTATATAAAGAAAATAGACAAAAAAAATAGAGTAGATCTCTATTTATGGTTTAGATGAAATAGAGAATGAATTTTTTGTTTGGAAAGATTGATTTTTTTTGAAAAGATATTGAAAAAAATGAGTAAAAACTTTCTTTATATCACTCTCCCTCTATAAAATAAATTATATGGAGATTAAAGAAAGAGCATAAAAAAATTATATAAAACAAATATATATTAAAAGTTGTTAATGCTTAAAAAAAAAAAAAAAATCTATTTTTTTTAAAAACAATGTGGCTAAACAAATCTGTAAGAAAGAGTCAGGAGCGACTATAAAAAAATTTAATCAAGGAGAAATAGAAATGGATTTTTTTTTAAAAAAAAATTGAGAAAGGGTTAGAGCCCTTGCAAAAAAAATCTGTCAATATTCTTTACAAAATTTGCACATTTAAAAAAAAAAGGTCATTAAAATGATCATATCTCTAATATAATGAAGTATTTTAACCTAAAAAATATCATTAATGACAAGTATGAAAGTGAGATAAAAATAAGAATGCATGAAAATCTAAGTTACCTAAAAACAGAACCATAGAGATAAGAGATTTAAAGTGGGAAACCGAATGTATCGAAGAAGAATCCATATGATACTATTAGAAAGATTGCAATAAATATCTCCACAAGCACAATATTTGATCAAAAGCACAAGAGAATATTAGAGAGAGATAAATGATTCTTAGTGAGGAAAATAGGAGATGAAGATCTCTTTTATATAGCTAAAGGAGGAAAATGAGAGTTACATAGAACCCCATTATGACTTTACAAGCCCTGTAAGTGTGTGTCACTTCTATCTTATTCCCTTACAAAGAGAAGTGAGGTGTGTCCCATGTGGGGAAAGGAGTTACTCATGCAAGTAACTCCAAAATTATAAGGGAGAATAAAGAGGTGAGTGATGCCTCATAAAATCTAAATTTATGTGAATTAATAATTCATATAAATATAAATTCCTCACACATAGAAAAGAAACTTACGATAAAATAAATTATCCTAAATAAAGGGTAATTGTAACAATAAATGGAAATGCATAAGGGTGATAACCATATCTATAAAATTCTAATTAAATGCTAAACTCATATACAACATATGCTAAATTTATTAAATTAAGATAGGTTAAAAGTAGTAAGTACATCTATACTAGATATACAAATTACAAATATAAATGTACTTACCTAGTTCTAATGTTGATATAGTTATGTATATATAACATGTATAAATCTGACTAAAAGAATATTTTGGGACAATCACTAAATTATGGATTAAGTGCCTCTAAAATCATAGACACTAGCATTAGCCTTGGATGGTTACATCGATTTTACTGTCTAAACCATACATAGGCGTCATGTATGAAATACCTACTTGAAAAGGATGAAACCACTTGGATGTTTATGGGTTTATCTTTGTTTTCACGTTGGTGTATTCAAATCTGAGTCATGGACTATCACTTATTATGAAATTGTAGAACCTTAGTTATTTATCTTCATAGTAATATTAAAAAAAGTTGATTAGTGGGCACACAATGTTGAGCTAACCCCAAATACCCTTCTATTAATGAGTACTACCTACATATATAATAATATAAAGAGGGTGTCAAATTGATGTAGTTATCCCCTATGTAGTGTCTTATGTGTAAATCATGTAATATATGGAAGGCAAGTACAATAGTGACATAGCTTGTAACTTTAAATATCAGTATATTATGCTTCTCCTTTAGTAATTTAGACTTGTGTATCTACTATCTATATGAATAATATGAAAATAAGATAAAATAGGGAAGCGTTACTTTATCGAGTGTTTGATTTAATTCTTTGATAAGTTGCCTTGGTCTGTGGTAGGTTTAAAATGAATGAGTGATTGTAAATATATAACACTATTATCGAGAAATATATCACATTAAATTACTCAGGCCATCCATTAAGATACATTTTATTTTAAAATTATATGTCTTTAGGGTACTAGACACCTACATCAAGGTAGGACACTAGCAGTGATGTAGGGGTTTAGGACTGGCATTTATGCCCTGGTAGTTAGAAAATAGTTATAGGATCAAAACTTGTAGGGGCATAAGATAAGCATATTTTAAGCATTTTGGGCAAGATAGAAGGTTTGGGTCATCAACATAAGACTAGTTAGATCAAGATATATGTCAAGGGGTACAAGATAAAGTATATGTGAGAATTTTAAAAGTAGGAAAGGTCCATAATTGAGAGTAAAATCTAAGGTCTGATTTTTCTAGGTGTACAATATTGAGGTGTTGTATAATCCATAAATATTATCTACATAAAGTTGATACTATTTTTTATTGATAAGCTATGATGTTTTCTTAGAGAGAAGTTGAAGTGTAAAAAACATTTGAGGGGAAAGGAATGAAGCATATCTATTTCAAAATGAATGATAAGACATTTTTTTGGACATAAGGTGCTGTTATTTAATTAATAATGTATCTATTTTATTTCATTTTTTAATCCTTTCTAGGTGATTGATGTGGAGGACCCATCATGTTGAGATATGAACAAAAAAGTGCATGTATGATTTTTTTAGTTGTATCCCCACAATTATTATTTTAAAAAAATGGTTACAAAGGTGTTTATGATGTGAGAGCTTATTTAATGCTAATTTTTATCAGCCATTATAATCAAAAAATTATAAAAAAGGGATTTTTTTTGTCAGTTCCATTTTATAGGGTAGGGGGAGTATCTCAATTCAAGGATCTCTTTGGTATTGTGTTGAGCATTTGTGTTTTATTGCACCTATTTTATGATGGTGAATATTTGTGTAAATTTTATACCTAATAATATAATTCCTATCTTTGAAGGATACAATATAAATTATTGGATGGGTAGGATGAAGGTTTACTAAAATGTAAAGATATGTCGAAAATTGTTCAAAATGGGTAAACAAAACCTATAGATGTGAATCATTTGAATGATCCACAAATAAGGGAATACAAGTTAAAATAAAAAAGACCAATGACATTTTCATTTATATTTAGGGTGTAATAGATAAAACCATATTTCTTAGAATAAGTGGTGTTGATCACTATAAAGCTACATGGGATATACTTGTATATGCTTATCAAGGTGCACAAACTACAAAATTAAAAACTTTGTGGAAGAATCTTGAAAACTTCAAAATTTCAAAAGAGGAATCTACTAATGATTTTTTGACAAAGTTAGAAGGCCTGGTTAGTCAAATGAATGCATTGGAATAAAATAATGTCATTGAAAATAATTTTAGAAGAACAATCTCCAAAATTTAAAATGGATTTTATACAACTGATATTTTAAAAGATCTCACAACCGTAAAAATGAATGAGTTAAGTGGGATCTTATTAATGATAGAATAAAGAATGAAAATTAGTGAGGAAAGTCTTAAATGAGCATTTGAATCTAAAAAAACACAAAAGGTAAATGAAATCAATTTCCAAAACACTCTAATATAAATGAACCAAAAAGAGAATTCATCTATTTTATAGGCCAAGGCAATGGTAAGAATTTCAGAGGAAAAAGTGGAAACTTTAGAGGAAGAGAAAGAGGGATGAATGACGGGGAAGATAAAAGGAATGTGATAGGTTTTTATTCAAATATGATTTTACATTATGAGTTATGTTCTTAGTTAAGAAAGAGGAAATGGAAAATAAGAATGACCACAACACTATTTAAGATAAAATAATTTTGTTCATTTATTACTTCAATACAAATGCAAGTGATAATAATCCTTAAAATATTGATTTTGGATGTTCTTTTCATATGACATATAATGAGAGTTTTTCATCAATTTGATAGAAAAACATAATAGTTCAATTGTACTAGGAGATAATCAATCTTATGGAACCAAGGGTAAAGACACTATTCCAATGATAACAAAATATGATGATGTAAAAAACATCAATGAAACTTTATTGGTTCCTACACTCAACAAAAAAATGTTATTTTTGTGACAAATGTTGGATAAACATTATTAAGTGACGTTTGATGGAAATGAATGCATAGCCATGGAATAATAAATAAGAATGAAGCTATGTCAAGAGATAATATGCCTAGTAATAGAATGTTTCATCTTTAATTTTCATAAGGAAATTAAGCATTGAAGTCGAGTGAGATGAATGATAGTAAAATTTTTCACCAAACATATGGAAATCTTAGTTTCAGTGGGTTAATTTTTCCTAAGAAATTAAAAATGGTTGAAGGGATCCATTACATTGAAAAAATAAATGAAGTATGTGAATAATGTTTTATGGGGAAAAACCATAGATCAAAGTTCCCAAGAGGAAAATCTCAAAGAGAAAAAAACTCTTGATATTATTTAGAAAAATATTTCTTTGAATAAATAATATCAAAGTAATTTCTAACCTCCATTTATGATTACTCAAGAAAAACTTGGGTATATTTCTCGACTACAAAATTAGATGTAGTTGAAAATTTGTAGAATCCAATAATTTGGCTAAAAAACAAACTCAAAAGTAAATCAAAGTGATTAGATAAAATAATGAAGGTGATTATATGTCAAATAGGTTTCAAAATTTATACAAAAATCATGGAATGAAGAGGGAGTTCACTACTTCCTATACTCCACAAAAAAATGGAGTAGCCAAAAGGAAGAATAGGATAAATGGAAAGGAGTATGATGAAAGAAAAAACTTGGATAAAATCTTTTGGGGTGAAGATATAAATACTTTAGTATATATTTTGAATAAGAGTCCTATAATGGTAGTAAAAAAAATGACCCCTGAACAACCATGGTTTAGATACCATCCAAGTATTGATCACTTGAGGGTGTGTGAATATGTTTCTTATACACATACCAAATGAAAAAAGGTATGAATTTGATGACAAAGGCATAATGAGAATTTTCATTGGATATGGATAAATAAAAAGGAATATGAGTTGTATGATATAGTAAGTAAGAAATTGGTAATAGGCAGAGATGTGTAATTTAAAGAGGAAGAAAAATATACTTAGGAATTAGAAACAAAATGAAAAAAAAAATTATAATCAATGAAGTTATAAAATCATGAAGATGATCTATTAAGGTATAAAAAAATATCAAAGCAAGATATAAAATAATCATCCACCAACTTAAATGTTGTTAGAAATATTGTCATTGATGTCAAAGGTCTATCATTGGTGATAAAGGCCCCATAACATTTATTGTCTAAAAGTGTTTTTAATGTTCATATTTTAGCTAAAATGTGTTGATATTTATTTGATATTAACAAATATATTTTTGGTTGCATAAAAGTCAAAATAGGGCCCATGGAGGAGTCAAAGAGTCATGGGGCAAAGACAAAAGAGGAATGGGATGCATTTTCCCATGAAGAGTCATCTTGAGGAATTCTAAGGGTCATCAAGTGAAGACAAAAGAGGGTATGGTGAATTTTTCCATGAAGAGTCAGCTTAAGGAATTTGAAAGGTCACCAAGATAAAGAAAAAAGAGGAAAGGATGCATTTTCTTATGAAGGGTCACCATATGAATTTTCAAATACAAGGATTCAAAGGGTCATGCAAGTTTGGCACCATTTTTAATGAGGAGTGAAGAATCACAAAAGGTGAATGCCAAAGGTATTTTGGAAAGTTATAAAATAAGTCTCTAGAAGACATTTGTAATATGCAAGAGAGTGCATGGTTTGTAATTGTTTTATATAAGAAAATAAGAGAGAATAGAAAGAGATATTGTAGAGTTCTATCATTTGTTGAGAAAGCAACATAGAGAGATAGTTGTGTTTTATATACAAGAGGGGTTAGTGATCCTATGGGTTGGTGCTTATGGACTTTGTAATTTGAGTTGGTGCTCTTTCATATACTTGAGATTGTTCTCTATGGTTTTTCTCACTTTGGGTTTCCATGTAAAAATATGCTCTCTCTCTCTCTCTCTCTCTCTCTCTCTCTCTCTCTCTCTCTCTCTCTCTCTCTCTCTCTCTCTCTCTCTCTCTCTCTTATGTGGTGCATATTATTTTAGTTTTATTGAATATATTGAATGTATGGTTAAGTGGAGTTTGATTAAGTAAAAGATTTATAATATATATGATATACTAATTTACCCCCTCTCAATATATCCCATGCTTAACAATTGGTATCAGAGAAGGTTCTTTTAGAAAGAGTTTTACAGTTTGAAGGTAGATCAAGGAAAGCACGATGGCTAGATCACATTATGGTTTTTATACAAATAAGGCACCTTTGTTTGATGTGAAAAACTATGATTTTTGGATCATAATGATGAGGACTTATTTGATGTCTCTTAGATTCAACATTTGGCAAGTATTTATGGAGGAATACAAAGATCCACAGATACTTGTGATTACTCTGACATAAAAGAAGGCATGTGAAAATAATGCTAAAGCTTTAAATGCTATTTTATGTGGTTTATGTGAATCAGAATTTATTAAAGTTATGAAATATAAATCTACTCATGAGACTTGGGTAAATCTTAAAAATATTTAAAAATGTGTTAGAAAGGTTCAACTAACTAAACTCCAGACTTTTAGAAGATAGTTTGAGAATTTGAAAATGGATGAGGAAGAAAATATAGTGAGTTATATTTTGTAGGTTGATCAAATAGTTATTCATATTCAAGGCCTTAGAGAAAATTTATAAGAATCAACGATGGTGCAAAAGTTTTTGAGATTACCAATGAGATATCATGTAAAGGTTTCAACAATCAGGGAGATGAAGGATATAGCCAAGCTAAAGATGGATGAACTACATGGTATTCTTATGGCATATGAGATGCAGATTAAATAAGAGAAAACCTTAAAAAGGGAAGATTATTTCAAGACATAAAAGAAAGACAAGGCTTATATTGAAGAATCAAGTGATAGCTCTAGCAATGATGAATATGACAATAGAGCTTTATTCATCTACAAGTAAAAAAAGGGCATAGGTAAATATCAAGGAAAATTACCTTTTAAATGTTTTAATTGTGAAAAGATTAGACATTTTACAACTAAGTGCCTAGATAAGAGTAATGGTAACAATGAAGAAGGAAGATATACATACAATAAGAATTTCAAATTCAAATTCAAGAAGGGATTCGAGAAGAAGAGTATATACTCTAAAGATCCTAGCTCAGTTCAAGATAGTGGAGTCTAGATTCAGATGAAGAAGAGATTCTATTCATGACCATACATGAAGATGCCTCCATAAGTAAAAGTATAGATGATCAAGAAGAAGAAAAAGATGAAGTTGAGGTGAATTTAGAAGGAGAACTCATTTGTGCCTTAGAAGAATTAAAAGATCTTGAGAAGAAAAATCAAAGATTGAAGTGCCAAATCGAGAAAAATAAAAAAGAGTCAAAAGAAATAATTGAATATCTATAAGAACACATTAAAAAAGCCAAAAAGGCTGAAGAAAATATAATAGCTCAGTTACAAAAAATAATTGAAGAATGTGAAAGGTATATTGTTTAAATTACCTCTTTAAAAGTAGATCTTGAGAAAACAAATAAAGCATTCAATGATATAGAATGCAATGATTCAAAATTTGAGAATAACACTAATATGTTGAATAAGATATTAAAAAGTCAAAGATTAATTTTAGATAAGATAGGTATTGGATTTGAAAAAGAGAAAGGGGAGGCCACTACTTTCATAGACAAGGTTAACACAAAGAAAAGGAAAGAGCTATGTTGAAGCTCTTACAAAAGAAGAAATAAAAAAGGAAGTTAAAAATATAGAGGACATCTCAAACAAAGAAAGATGGAAAGAATAGTGATACAAAAGGAAATTAGGTCAAATATACACAAACAAATTCTATTTTTATGGTTCCTATTTTTATTGTAATGGATATGGTCATAAGAAAATAGAATGTTAAAAAAGGGATAACAATTTCAAAAATAAGGAGAAGGAAACTCATGTAGTTTCAAGCGAAAGCTGCAACTCTTTTACTCCTCTATTAGGATTTAATGAAGAGGCAATAATATGTTTCAAGTACAATAACTTTGGACACATAGCCCAGTACTATAGAATCATGTTTGAGTCAGTCAAGGACTAGAGTTTCAAGGCTCCATTCATTAAGAAGAAAGTTTAGACAGGTTCATAGCAGAAGAAATAACCTAGATTTTTTATGTTAGTCTAGATAGTTTTGCATGCAAGAAATGAAAAAAATCCATGGTTCACTAATAGTAAGTGTTTGAGGCACATTAAAGGAGACAAGAACAATTTCATAGGATTGAAGAAGATCAATGGTGGCACAATGAAATTTGAAGATAATACTTCTACCAAAATTACTGGAAAAAGGTACATAAAGTTTGGATAATGGTATAACTAAGAATGAAAATGTTCTATATGTAGAAGGTCTTAAGCATAATATCTTGACTATAATTCAAATGTGTGATCAAGGACACACACTAAAGTTTTAATTATAAGGTTGTGAAATTAGGATAAAATATTCAGATGTGTTGATTGTAGATGCTCAGAGGACAAGAAACAATTTCTATATGTTATCAGATATAAAAGGTCAAAAATGTTGTTAAAGTCAAATTGAGGAAAGTTGGCTATGGCAGAAGATAATGGGACACATAAATTTTGAAAATCTTATCAACATAGAAAAGAAACAAATAGTTAGATATATTCCAAAGATTACAAATCCCTCCAACACACTTTGTGAACCTTGTCAACATGAAAAGTAGGTCAGAAGATGGTTCAAAACAAAAGAAAACTCGACCACTCAGATGTTAGAGCTTGTTCACACTAATTTGTGTGGACCTATGAGAACTCAAAGAAGTCAAGGTGAGAAATATTTCATGTTGCTTATTGATGATTTTACACATATGACTTGGGTGATGTTTTTGAAGAAAAAATCAGAATCTTTCAACCACTTCAAAGCATTCAAGGTTTTTATTGAGAATGAAATTGATTTAAAGATTAAGTGCCTAAGATCATATTGAGGAGGAGAATTCATGTTAGATGAGTTTATTGAGTATTATGAATACCATGAGATAAAGAGACATTATTCAACAACCATAACTCCATAGAGAAATGGAGTGGTTGAGCAAAAAAATAGAATAATTTAGGAGATGGTGAGGACAATATTAAATGAATCCAAGATATCAAATAAATATTAGAGAGAGGTAGTAGGTATAGTAGTGAACATCTAGAATAGAGTGTTGTTAATAGTCAATAGTGATAAGACTCTCAATGAGCTATAGATAGACAAACTAGCTACAGTTGATTATTTTATAGTTTTTGGTAGTAGATGCTTTGTAAAGAGAATTGATGAAAATTTGGGTAAGTTTGAATCTATAATAGATGAAGGTATATTTTTTGGATATTCTATAAAAAGTAAAGATTATAAATTTTATAAAAAAATAACCAAGAAGATTGTTTAAAGTGCAAGTGACATGATACATGAAGATGTAACATAAAGAGCCAGTGATCTAGTGGACACTCCTGAAATTATTGAAGAAGAAGATTTTGAATAAATATATGAGTATGTGAATAAGGAGAAAAAGGAAACCAAGACCCCATCCAAATATGTTCATATAAATAATAATAAGAGTGACATCATCAAGAACATAAATAAAGGAGTTTATACCAGAAGGATGATGGTAAGTGAATCTGAGCAAGTTAATTTTTCATTGTTATCTAAAATTTAGCTTAGAAAATTTTCAAAGGCTAGACATCATGAGCATGTGGTTAAGGCAATGGCTGAATAATTAAATTAGATAGAAAATAATGATACTTGGAAATTATTGCCTAGACAAAAAGATCAAAATGTGATAGGAACAAAATGGGTATATAGAAATAAGTTGAATGAAGATGGTGAAGTTACAATGAATAAAGCAAGGTTAGTATGTAAAAGATATGCTCAGATTGATGGTATAAATTTTGAAGAAAATTTTGCACCATTGAAAATAGTAGATGCTATGAGAATATTTCTTGCATATGCAGTGTTTAAAATTTTTAAAGTGTTTCATATGGATGTCAAGTCTACCTTCCTAAATGGGAATATAGAAGAGGAGGTCTATATTAAGTAGCCTGAGTGATTTATTCTCTTCAAATTATAGTAGCCATATATGTAAATTTAAGAAAGCACTGTATGGATTTAAATAATCTCTTAGATCTTGGTATACAAGACTTGATAAGTAGCTGCAAGATCAAGGTTTCAAGAGAGGTTTTACTGATAGTAATCTCTACATCAAAATAAAAGGTGAACATCAATTGATTGTTTTGGTATATATTGATGACATAATTTTAAGAGGAAACATTAACAAGATGACAAAATATTTTTTTGATAATATCTAAAAATAATTTAAGATGTCTATGCTTGGAGAATTGTCATTTTTCTTAGGGTTGCAAATAGTTTAGTCAGATAAAGGAATTTCATATCTAAAAGTAAGTATGCTAGGGCAATGTTGAAAAAAAATGATTTTGAAGATTGTGAATCAGTTGGCACACCATTGAGTACAAGGAAAAAAGTGAGTAAGGATGAAGACTCACCTATTATAGATCAATCTTTATATAGATCTATGATTGGTAGTCTTTTATATTTAACAACATCGAGGCCAAACATCATGCATGTAATAGGCATGGTTGTAAGATATCAGGGAGCCCTAAAGGAAAATCATGTTCAGTTTGTGAAGAGAATATTTAGATATGTCAAAGAGACATTGGATTATAGTTTGTGGTATCCTATAGGCAAATATTTCACTTTGGTTGCTTATATAGATTTATATTGGGTAGGTTGCTTAAATGATAGAAAGAGTACAAGTGGAGGAGCTTTCTTCCTCAGTGATAACTTAGTATCATGGCTAAGCAAAAAGTAGAACTTAGTATAACTTTCTATAGCTAAAGTAAAATATATTGTAATAGTGTTGTGTTGTACTCAAGTTCTTTGGATGATGAAAACTCTAGAAGACATCAAGGTAAAAAATGTTGAACCTATTTCTATTTTTTGTGACAACACAAGTGTTATTAATAATTCCAAAAATCTAGTGATGCATTCAAGAAAAAACCATATTCCTATCATATATCATTTTTTGAGAGAGAAAGTGGTAGATCAATAGGTTAAAATGAAATATATCAGTATTCTAGAATATATTGTAGATATTTTCACAAAGGCACTACCAAATGACACATTCAAGTATCTGTAAGAGAAGTTGGGAGTAATTTATTTTACTTCCTACCATTGAGGATCAACATTAGTTGAGGGGGATATAAGTGTTAGCTCTAGGATATGCCCTTTTCCATTGATGTTAAAGGGGGAGAAGAATAGAAATAGGTACAGGAATAAGTATATGGAATAGATGTAGAAATAGGTATAGGGAATAAGTACATGATGCTATAGTAAGGTGGAGTTATTGTATGATTTTTAGTTTAACTATATATGTAGGTTGTCATGTACAGTACATGTCTTTGGATGTGGTAATTTTAGTTTGAGGTTACCATCAATAACAAAGGGGGAGATTATTGGAAATATTGTCATTGATGTTAAAGGTCTAGTATTGGTGATAAAGGCCCCATAACGTTTATTGTCTAAAAGTGTTTTTAATCTTCATATTTTGGCTAAAATGTGTTGATATTTATTTAATATAAATGAATATATTTTTGGTTGCATAAAATTCAAAAGAAGGTCCATGGAGAATTCAAAGAGTCATGAGATAAAGATGAAAGAGGAATGGGATGCATTTTCCCATGAAGAGTCACCTTGAAGAATTCCAAGAGTCATCAAGTGAAGGCAAAAGAGGGTATGGCACTTTTTTCCATGAAGAGTCACCTTAAAAAATTTGAAAGGTCACCAAGATAAAGATAAAAGAGGAAAGGATGTATTTGCTTATGAAGGGTCACCATATGACTTTTCAAATACAAAGATTTGAAGGGTCATGTAAGTTTTGTGCCATTTTTCATGAGTGAAGAGTCACAAAGGGTGAATGCCAAAGGTCTTTCGGAAAGCTATAAATAAAGGTTTGAGAAGCCATTTGTAATATTCAAGAGAGTGCATGGTTTATAATTATTTTATATAAGAAAAGAAGAGAGAATAGAAAGAAATATTGTAGACTTCTATCATTTATTGATAAAGCAACATTGAGAGATAGTTGTATTTTATGCAAAAGAGGGGTTGGTGCTCTTATGGGTTGGTGCTCACAAATAGCTATTGTGTTGGTGCTCAACAAAGGGGTTGGTGTTCTTACAAGTTGGTACTTGTGAACTTTATAATTTGAGTTAATGATCTTTTATGTACTTGAGATTATTCTCTATGGTTTTTCCCACTTTGAATTTTAACATAAAAATATGCTCTCTCTCTCTCTCTCTCTCTCTCTCTCTCTCTCTCTCGTGTGGTGCATATTATTTTAGTTTTATTGCATATCTTGAATGTATGGTAAGTGGAGTTTTATTAAGTAAAAGTTTTATAAGATATATGATATACTGATTTATCCCCTCTCTTAGTATATCCCGTGACTAACAATTGTTATCAAAGTAGGTTCATTTGGAAAGAGTTTTATAGTTTGAAGATAGATGAAGGAAAGCATGATGGCTAGATCACATGAAGGTTTTTCTATAAATAAGGCACCTTTATTTGATGGGATAAATTATTTTTTTTGGAGCATAAAGATGAGGACATTTTTGATGTCTCTTAGATTTGACATTTGGCAAGTAGTTGTGGAGGAATACGAAGAGTCATAGACACTTGTGATTAATTTTATAGAAAAAAAGGCAAGTGAAAATAATTCTAAAGATTTAAATGCTATTTTATGTGGTATATGTGAATTAGAATCTGTTAAAGTTATGCAATGCAAAGATGCTCATGAGACTTGTGTAAAGATTAAAAATATTTACAAAGGTGATGGAAAGGTTCAGCAAGCTAAACTCTAGACTTTTAGAAGATAGTTTGAGAGTTTAAAAATGGAAGAGAAATAAATATAGAAGTAATATTTTACATGTTGATCAAATAGTTAATTATATTCAAGTCCCTTGAGAAAAGTTAGAAGAATCATTAATGGTGCAAAAGGTTGTAAGATCTATACCAATGAGATATGATAAAAATGTCTCAGCAATCAAAGAAATGAAGGATCTAGCCAAGATAAAGCTGGATGGACTACATGGTTTTCTTATGGCATATGGGATGCAGACCAAACAAGAGAAACCCTAAAAAGGGAAGCTACTTTCAAGACATCTAAGAAAGATAAGGCTAATATTCAAGAATTAAGTAACAACTCTAGCAATGATGAAGATGACAATAGAGCTTTATTCATCTACAAGCCAGAAAAAGGTACAGGTCAATATCAAGGAAAATTACCTTATAAATGTTTTAATTGCAGAAAGATTAGACATTTTTTAGCTAAGTGCTCATTTAAGAGTAATGGTGACAATTTCGAAGGAAGGTCTACATACAAGAAGAATTTTAAAGGCAAATTCAAGAAGGTATTCAAGAAGAAGAGTTTATACTCTAAAGATCCTAGCTCAGTTAAAGATAGTGGAGTCAATGATTTAGATGAAAAAGAGATTATATTCATGACCATACATGAAGATGCCTCTGCAAGCAACATTATAGATGATCAACAAGAAGAAAAAGATGAAGTTGAGGTGAATCTAGAAGGAGAACTCATTTGTTTTCTCAAGAAAAAGGAAAAGAAGTCAAAATAAATAATTGGAGATCTACAAGCACCCATTGAAGAAGTCAAAAAGACTGAAAAAGATATAACAACTTATTTATAAAAAATAAGTAAATAATGTGAAAGGTATGTTGTTGAAATTACCTCTTTCAAAGTAGATCTTGAGAAAACAAATAAAGCAATCTATGATAGAGTAGGCAATGATTCAAAATTTGAGAAAAACACTAATATGTTGAATAAGATATTAGAAAGTCAAAGATCAATGTTAGATAAGATAGGTATCATATTTAAAAAAGAGAAATGGGAGGGCACTAATTTTATAAAAAAGGTTAGCATAGAAAAAGGAAAGAGCTATGTTGAAGATCTTACAAAAGAGGAAATAAAAAAAGAATAAGTTAAGAATATAGAGGACATCTCAAACAAAGAAGGCTGGAAGGAGTAGAGCTACAAAAGATAATCAAGTTAGAGATACAAAAATAGGTTCTATTTTTGTGGTCACTATTTTTATTGTAATGAATATGGTCATAATAAAATAGAATGTCAAACAAGGGCTAATAGTTTTAGAAATAAGGATAAGGAAACTCATGTAGAGTCGATTAGAAGCCACAACTCTTTTGCCCCTTTATCAAGATTTAATGAAGAGGCCATAATATGTTACAAGTAAAAAAATTTTGGACACATATCCTGGTACTATAGAAGCATGTTTGAGTTAGTCAAGAAGGACTGGAGTTTCAAGACTCCATTCATTAAGAAGAAAGTTCAGACAGGTTCATGGTAGAAGAAACAACCTAAAAGTATATGTTAGTCTAGACAAATTTGCATGAAAGAAATGAAGAAAAGTTGTGGTTTATTGATAGTGGATGTTCAAGTCACATGATAGGAGATAAAAACAAGTTCATAACCCTAAAGAAGATCAATGGTGGCATAGTGAAATTTGGAGACAATACTTCTACCAAAATTGATAGAAAAGGTGTATTAAATTTAGATAATGGTAGAACTAAGACTAAAAATGTTCTATATGTAGAAGGTCTTAAGCATAATCTTTTGAGTATAATTCACAATGTGTGATTAGGGATACACACTAAAGTTTTAAGTATAAGGTTGTGAAATTAGGAGAAAAGATTCAGATGTGTTGATTGTAGATGCTCAGAGGATAGGCACTAATTTGTATATGTTATTAGATATCAAAGGTTAAAAATATTGTTTAAGTCAAGTTAAGGAAACTTGGCTATGGAACAGGAGAATGGGATATAAATTTTGACAATCTTGTCAAAATCATAAGGGAGTAAGAAGTTAGAGATCTTCCAAAGATTACAAAGACCTTCAACACACTTTGTGAACCATGTCAACATGGGAAGCAGGTTAGATGATGGTTCAAAATAAAAGAATACTCGACCACTCAGATATTAGAGCTTATTCACTTGATTTGTGTGGAACTATGAGAACTCAAATTACTCAAGGTAAGAGATATTTCATGTTGCTTATTGATTATTTTACACATATGACTTGGGTGATATTTTTGAAAAAAAATCATAAGCTTTTAGCTACTTTAAAGAATTCAAGGTTTTTTTTAAGAATGAAAATAATTTGAAGATTAAGTGCCTGAGATCAGATCAAGGAGGAAAATTCATGTTAGATGAGTCTATAGAGTATTGCAAAAATGATGGGACAAAGGGACATTATTCAGTATCTAAAAATCCATAGCAAAATGGAGTAGTTGAGTGACAAAATAGAATAATTTAAGAGAGGTGAAGACAATGCTAAATAAATCCAAGATATCAAATAAATATTGGAGAGAGGCAATATGCATAATACTGCACATACAAAATAGAGTGTTGTGAAGAGTCAATAGTGACAAGACTCCCTATGAGCTATAGAAAGACAAATTAGCAATAGTTGATTATTTCAGATTTTTCTATAGCAAATGCTTCATAAAAAAACTGATGAAAAATTGGGTAAGTTTGAATTTAGAATAGATGAAAATATATTTCTTGGATATTCTAGCAAAAGTGAAGATTATAAATTTTATAACAAAAGACACAAGAAGATTGTTGAAAGTGCAAGCGTAAAGATAGATGAAGATGTAGCACAAAGAGTTAGTGATCTAGTAGACACTCCTAAAATCATTAAAGAAGAAGATTTTGAGGAAATAGATGAGGATGAGAAGTAGGATAAAAATGACACCAAGACCCCATCCAAATATGTTCATAGAAATCATAATAAGAGTGACATCATTGGGAACATAAATTAAGGAGTTAGAACCAAAAAGATGATGGTAAGTGAATCTGAGCAAGTTAATTTTTCTTTGTTATCTAAAATTCAGCCTAGAATTTTTTTAAAAGCTAGACATGATGAGCATTGGGTTAAGAAAATGGATGAAGAATTAAATTAGATAGAAAAGAATGATACTATGGAATTAGTGCCTAGACCAATAGATCAAAATGTGATAGGAACAAAATGGGCATATAGAAATAAGTTGAATGAAGATGGTGAAGCTACCAAGAATAAGACAAGGTTAGTATGTAAAGGACATACTCAGATTGAGGGTATAGATTTTGAAGAAATTTTTTCACCAATGGCAAGACTAGAGGCTATTAGAATGTTTCTTACATATGTAGTGTTTAAAATTTTTAAAGTGTTTAGATGGATGTCAAGTCTACCTTCTTAAAAAGGAATCTAGAAGAGGAGGTCTATATTGAGTAGCCTGAGGGATTTATTCTCTCAAATGATAGTAGCCATGTATGTAGATTGAATAAAGCACTATATGTATTAAAACAAGCTCCCAAATATTGATATGCAAGACTTGATAAGTACCTGCAAGATCAAGTTTTCAAAAGAGGTTTTGCTAACAGTAATCTCTACATCAAAATGAAATGTGAGCATAAATTGATTATTGTGGTATATGTTGATGACATAATTTTTAGAGAAAACATTGAAAATATGACAAAAGAATTTTCTGATAATATGCAAAAAGAAATTGAGATGTCTATGCTTGAAGAATTGTCATTTTTCTTAGGGTTGTAAATATTTAAGTCAAATAAAGGAATTTTCATATCTCAATGTAGGTATGCTAAGGACATATTGAAAAAATTTGGTTTTGCGGATTTTGCATCAGTTGGTACACCAATGAGTACAAGGGACAAAGTGAGTAAGGATGAAGATTTAAATATTGTAGATCAATCTTTATATAGATCTATGATTGGTAGTCTTTTATATTTGATAGCATCGAGGCCAAACATCATACATGAAGTAGGCATGGTTATGAGATATCAGGAAACCATGAAGGAAAGTCATGTTAAGTTGGTGAAGAGAATATTTAGATATGTCAAGGGGACATTGGATTATAGATTATGGTATCCTATAGGCAGAGGTTTCACTTTGGTTTCTTATACATATTTAGATTGGGAAGGTTGTTTGGATGACAAAGATAGTATAAGTAGAAGAGATTCATTCCTCGGTGATAGCTTAGTATTATGACCAAGTAAAAAGTAGAACTTAGTATCACTTTATATAGCTAAAGTAGAATATATTGTAGTAGTGTTGTATTGTACTCAAGTGCTTTGGATGAAGCAAATTTAGAATACATCAACGTAAAAAATGATGAACCTGTTTCTATTTTTTGTGACAACACAAGTGATATTAATCCAGTGATGCATGCAAGAAAAAACCATAATCCTATCAGATATCATTTTTTGAGATTAGGTGGTAGATCAATAGGTTAAAATGGAATATATCAATACTAAAAAACATATTGTAGATATTTTCACAAAGGCACTACCAAAAGACACATTTGAATATCTACGAGAGAATTTAGGAGTAATTTCTTGTACTTCTTGCCATTGAGGATTAGCATCAGTTGAGGGGGAGCTAAGTGTTAGCTCTAGGATAGGCCTTTTGTCACTGATATGAAAGGGGGAGAAGAACAAATATAGTTACAGGAATAGGTGCAAAAATAGGTATAGAAACAAGTACAAGGAATAGGTATATGATCCTTCAATAAGGGGGAGATATTGTATGATTTTTGGTTTGGCTATATATGCAAGTTGACATGTGTAGTATAGGTTTCAGGATATGGGAGTTTTAGTTTGAGGTTGCCATCAATGACAAAGGGGGATGTTATTAGAAATATTTTCATTAATGTCAAAGGTCTAGCATTGGTGAGAAAGGCCCCATAACATTTATTGTCTAAAGGTGTTTTTAATGTTCATATTTTGGCTAAAATGTGTTGATATTTATTTAATATTAATGAATATATTTTTGGTTTCATAAAAGTCAAAAGAGGGCCCATGGAGAAGTCAAAGAGTCATGGGGTAATGACAAAAGAGGAATGGGATGCATTTTCCCATGAAGAGTCATCTTGAGGAATTCCAAGAGTCATCAAGTGAAGATAAAAGAGAATATGGCACATTTTTCCATGAAGAGTCACCTTAAGGAATTCAAAAGGTCACCAAGATAAAGACAAAAGAGGATAGGATGCATTTACTTATGAAGGATCACCATGTGACTTTTTAAATATAAAGATTTGAAGGGTCATGAAAGTTTGGTGCCATTTTTCATGAGGAGTGAAGAGTCACAAAGGGTGAATGCTAAAGGTCTTTTAGAAAGCTATAAATAAAGGCTTGAGAAACCATTTTTAATATGAAAGAGAGTGCATGGTTTGTAATTATTTTATAGAAGAAAAGAGGAGAGAATAGAAAGAGATATTGTAGATTTCTATCATTTGTTGAGAAAGATAGTTGTGTTTTGTACACAAGAGGGGTTGATGCTCTTGTGGGTTGGTGCTCACAAATATTTGCAAGGGGTTGGTTCTCACATATATTTTTTGTGTTAGTACTCAAAAAATGGGTTGGTGCTCTTGCAAGTTGGTGCTTGCAAAGTTTGAAATTTGAGTTGGTGCTCTTTCATATACTTGAGATTGTTTTCTATGGTTTTACTCACTCTGAGTTTCCATGTAAAAATATAATCTCTCTCTCTCTCTCTCTCTCTCTCTCTCTCTTATTTGGTGCATATTATTTCAATTTTATTGCATATCTTGAATGTATGGTTAAGTGGAGTTTGATTAAGTAAAATATTTATAATACATATGATACACTGATTCAACCCCCCTCAGTATATCCTGTGCTTAACAAATGCTAGATACAAATTTTAAATAAATAAAAAATAGGTTAGAAGTAATAGTGATCTATGTATTAATTACAAAAGTTATGAAAAAATATGATCCACAAAATTTTGATCAATCTCAATAAAAGGAAGAGTGGGTTGAAGATATGAAAAGTGAAACAGAAACAATTAAGAGAAATAATAGATGGGAATTAGTTTAGTTACCTCCTGGTAAGTAAGTTATTGGTACAAACTAGGTGTATGATACTAAGTAAAAGTTAGATGGAAACATTATTAAGTATGATGTTAAACTAGTTTCCAAAGGACACACTCAATAAAAGGGTTCTAAATAGACTAATACATTTTAACCTATAGAAAATATGGAGACTATTAGACGTTGATTAGATATGGCTGCTTAATAGGGTTGGACTATTTATCACATGTATATAAAAAGTGTATTTTTTAATGAATAAATTGATGAAAAAGTATGAATGTCATAACCTAGATGCTTATAAATAACTTCTAAGGAACATAATGTTTACATATTGAAGAAGGCCATGTATAGTATTTAGTAGGCACCTATAGCATGGTATTTCATGATAAATGAATATGTATATAAGAAATATTTTATTAAGAGCCAATAATATCCAAATTTTTATATCAAGAGTATACATAATGGTATATTTATCTTGGTTCTCTATGTGGATGATCTTATCTACATTGGGAATAATACAACTTTGTTTGTAGAGCTTAAATAAACAATGTTTGCTTAATTTGAGATGATAGATTTGGGGAAAATATACTACTTTCTTAGTATAAAATTATGGTAAAGTGAAGATGGAATAGTCATGTCTCATAAATATTATTATTTAAATATTATGCTTAAAATATCTTGAAAAGATTTTAGATGAAGGGTTTCAAATAAGTTTTAACACTCGTTGACATTGGAATTAAGTTGTGTTGGCATGTTGTTATCATTGATATCAAAAAGGGTGCATCTTATGAAGGTACATGGTGAGTGATCACTGAGGTATGTGACAAGGTGAGTTTGTAGTTGCAATTGATGTCACTGAGATTTTCATTCATGTCATTAAGGTTATTTTTTCATCTTTTGAGTCTTGATTGTCACAATGAGGTATGATGGTCAAGTGAGCATTGAAGCATGATTATAAGGCTCTAGGTCTACATGAGGTCATGAAAGATGTTTGAAGACAACTAATGTCTACATAGGAAGCCATGTGATAAGAGAGAATTTGAAGGAATGATATAATTTGAAGGCAAGAGATAATTTGAAGGCAACTAATGTATTATGGTTCTATGAAGGCTCAAGTCAAGTTGTCAAAGGTGTTCAGGTGCATTGAATAGAGATTTCATGTGGTTATAAGTTTGTATGAGGTTGTGAAATATCATTGTCATCAAAAAAATAATGGTACAGTGATATGAGTGATTTTTAATGTCTTATATCTACTTGGTTGATGTTTTTTTGAGGT
>JARHVA010005717.1:0-125000 GCA_037957365.1 Torreya grandis
TAGATTATCCTCACTTTTGTCTAGGATCCTCATTTCCTCCATCACAATCAATACGAGGATGGATCTCCACTTAAAGGTACTCTTGGATCGATGGCATTCTAACATGTTCTTAACCAACTCCTCTACAATTAACTTCATGATATTGAATTGTATGCCCTACACTATGTGATAGGCAATGCAAAGGTACACCTTAGAAACATTTATCCACTAGCCACTTGGATATAACTTGAAAATCATGAGGTGAACCATTACCCTCATGTCAGGGTCCTCATACTTATTTATGGGGAATGTGAAGCCCCCCTTGAATTAATTTAGGAGATTAGTAATGTGCTCGACCTCTTTGACATCATCCATCATTTGATGGATGTCTTATCTATCATCTTGAATCCCAATTATCTTTTTGATTAGTTGTGGTGAGATCTTCATGTGCCATCCTACAAAATAGAAATGATCCTTATGGATGCATGAAATAAGGAACTAGATGAGTTCCTCTAACTTCTTGAATTAGGGCACTCATAGAGCTGAGTTGCATCTTAAGCTTTTAACTTGTGTTGAATTGAGACATCAAATGGGGCATCACCTTTTGACATCTTGCACCCTATGTCTACCATCTAGTCCTACACTAAGTCTTGGAAATGACTTGATGTTCAATGGTTATACTCCTTAAGTTGGCAATTATGTGCAAAATAAAACTAACTTTCCCATACCTAAACCTCTACAGGATACTAAAATTTTTGTTATCACCTTAGTGTCTACCACAATGATGTTAACTGATTCAATTGGCTTCACTTTAGTCTCGGTGGCCATTATCTCCTCTATGATTTTCACCCATTTAGGTTTTTACTATTTTTATATAGAGCTTTTTGACTTTTGCTTCTTCATCATCATCAATAATTTTTTTTTGAATCTAGGAAGATGTGGATTGCCAAAGCCTCTAATGGTGTTTGGCATTTTTATAGTCTGAGGTCTATGACTGTACATTCAGATCCCAGTTTTACTAGCCATTAATACTAACCTAGGTGATAGCTTCCTATTTTAACTTGATTTTATAAACAATCCTCTTTCTCCAACCCTTCAAACTGGATTTGATGTGAACATGATCTTTCTCAATGTGATTCCTTTCACTCTACATGCCTAAACTACTCAAGTTCTCCTTGTGATGGTTATTTTTCTTCGACTCTTTGTTTCTTACTTATGCTTGACTCTAATTCTAAGTTAGTGTAAACTTTGTAACCTAATCAATTTTACTTCTTGATCATTTATAGCCTTCTCTTGTCAACTACTATTATTAATGTCAGCTTTATAGCATAGGCACCTTGATTTTTTAGAAAATGAGAAAATCTATGAAAAAATCAAAAATATCTTATCTTGTATGCATTAAATGTTTATCTTTGTGTCATCACTACCACCTCATTGAATGATCCTAACAACTTTTTTAACAAAGTGATGTGTGGTTTAAATGGTCACTTCCTTCTCATTTCTAGATGGATGCCATTTATTTTAGATGTTTTCCTTATAAGCTTGTACACTTTGGCATGACCTTTACCTTCCCTATGGCATCCTAGGCATAGTGCCTCACATGTACATGATTCATCCTCCTTAGTTCCATTTTATCTTCTAGGCTAAACTCATATTTCAAGTGTACTTCTTTGCCCTAGCTGATTTATTACACATCATCTTTCCTTGGCCTATCCTACCCCATAAAAATCCATTGCACTAGTCCTCTAGTGTTTTGTTTCTTGTGCATCATCTTACCTTGGTATATTATCTTATTGTTCTAAAATATTTAGTCTAGGAACTCCTGTGTGCCTAGGAACTTAGGTGTCTAGCCATAGGTGCTTAGAAAGTGAATGGGATTGACTCACCTGACTAGTATTATGCATGGAAACTCTAGAGTAGTTTATTTTTATCCCCCATGAGCTCTATACTATTCACCTTGCACACATGGATCATATGCATCTTCTCATTTTGTCTAGCAAGTCTCACATGCCCATGACTTAGATGTATGGTCTCATGCACTTATACGATGCAAGTGATCTACTTACCTAGTTGAAAATATGTGTGAGAGGGTAGATGACTTTAATGGAGCTGGTAGAGATCCATGTGCCCATAACTTAGGTGTTATGGCCTCATGCATCTTGAAAAAAAATGCAAATGCATAATTCACCTAGCTAAATTTATGCATGAAGTATCAATAAGTAATTTCATGTAACCATCAAGCACCACTTTTGACCTATATACAATGTATAAGGAATAGAAAAAAAGAAAGCAAAAGAATGGTTTGGCTTGTGCCAAACTATACTCTAGTTAACTCAACTTCAAACTGACCAGTGACCAAGAATTTAGAGTTTTCATGACACAAGCACCATCCTACTACCTATAAGGCTTTAGTTGGTTGCCATTGAAATACTCAGGGAGTAATTTATTGGACAATGGGCATAACTTACATGCACCTATTTCCAATACAAGGTGGATGATGTAAGGGCCCACCCATTGTATCTATAATTTTCCTAGGTGCTTAAAGCACTTGGAATTATCAAATATTAACAATACCCCTTCAGTCAACCCCTTGTGTTTGATATGCTTGTCATGCCAAAACTTTTAGCATGCCTTCTTAATTTTTTGACTCCATTTTGCTTGGGTACGCTTTTCATCCAAGCGTTCCAAGTTTTTCAACCTTATGTTTAAACATTATTGGTTGTTTAAATGACTAATACATAAAATGTGAAATGAGGGCACCATGAATTCCATGGGTATAACTACTTCCATGACAAACACTAGTTAAAATGGTGTAGCCTTATTTAGGTACTTGTAGGTTATGCAATATGCCCCTAATACCACTAAAACCTGATTATCCTAATATTTGAAATTGACATCTTATATCTTGGTTAGGCACGTACCTAAGATATTTTTAAATGCTTCAAAAATGATATTAGATTATGATGATATAGGGTGGTCTTGTGGTGTGCTACCACATATTCAATCAAGAGGATACACACCATCTCATTGATGAAATGAGTGCCCCTATCGCTAGTTAGACATAACAGGCACCCATACCTACTAATAAAATTCTCCCTACTTATTTTATACATATCATCCTCAATAAGATGGAAGGGGTGGTGCAAACCACTATCTATTTCTTTTCCTTAGTTGATAAGGTCTGGGGTGAAAACCCCAATGTTAGGAAATAATTTTTTTTGCTAAATCATCAAGGATGTGATGGACTCTATTTAACTATGTGTTTTGCATGTCATCCTCAATTAGAACCACCTCATTAATATAATTGATGTGAGATAAAAGGTTTGGACCCAGGTTTTTATTTCCAAAATTGAAAATAATAAAAAACTAGAATTCTTTGAACAAAACAATCTATTTTCATATACACCCATGTAAAATAGGCTTATTTATGAGGTACTTGAGTGCCTCATGATTAGTGAAAAATATGAATGGGGTTGACAATAGGTATTTCCTATTTTTTTTCAAGTTATAGACCATTACCAATGCCTCACACTTGGTGGTGGTGTAATTCTACTATGCCTACATCAGTTTCCTACTTGTGAAGGAGATAGGGTGGTCCATCTTGCCTTCACTTAGTTGCACCAATATGGCACCAATAGGAGAGATGGAAGCATCAACATAGATGTGGGAAGGATTAGTCTAGTTTGGAATTTTAAAACTAGTGTACTATCCAACTTCAACTTTAAGTTTTCAAAATCCTCCTCCTGTGCCTCACCCTAATAAAATGGGCCATCTTTGCACAAGATCTCCTCTAGAGGCACTACAAAATTTACATAGCTCTAGATAAATCTCTTATAATAGCCAGAATGGCCTAGAAAATCCTAGATGTATATTTTTGTATTGAAGGAGTCTAGAGCTAAATGATGATGGCTATCTTCATAGGATCAATAAGCAAACTATCCTTGCAGATGATGTGCCTGAGAAATGTCTTGAAGGTGGTCAAGGATATCTAGAGCTATTTTCACCTATCAAACATGAGGTATATATTGTCATAGTGGTATTTCATAAGACCATATATAATCCATTCATCAAGATAAAATTGGGGGAACTTATGGATAAAGTCTTTGAAAGTAGTGATGACTACACTAGAGAATATGACTGGTATGTTTTTGAGTCCAAAGGGAATCACATTGTAAGAAAAATAACCCAATTTAGTTGTAAAGGTTGTTTTGAATTTATCCTCCTTGATTTACACCTGTTGGTAACCTGAAAAACCATTAGTGAAGGTATAGATTTTGTATCTTGTGACTCCATCCAAGACCTCATCAGTAAATGGGGTCTAAAATGGGTCATTGATGTAGGTGGCATTTAAGAGTTTGTAATCGATGTAAATCCTTATGCACCCATCCTTCTTGATGATAATAACCATTGGGATAACCCATTTAGATTATTGTATAGGGTAAATAATGTTAGTTTCTAACATTCCATTAATCTCCATCTTCACCTTAGCATGGAGATTGGGATTCATTTGATATGAGTGCTTCTTGACTAGCCTCATGCTATCTACTAGCTTGATGATCATTTTACCAAAGGAAGGGTGAGTGACCTTCATATCATGGTAGGTGTGTGGGAATTATTCCTAAAATTCCTTTAGGAAATATATGATTTATACCATCTTTGCTTCAAAATAGTAAGCACCTATGGTAGAAATCTTTAGCTCACCTTTTGCACTGACATCTACTTTGGTGGTCTTGAGTGGTATGTGGTAAGGTTCATTATTCTCCTAATGAGAATATTCAACTTGTCTTGTCTCCTTAGTTGTGTCAATTCAAAGATGCATCATATCTTCTTCATCTAAGGTGATATCAACCATAAGGTGCTCAAGTCTTTATCTTCTTATTAGAGCCTTCCAATTAGTCTCTTTCTAGGTCTCATTAGCTTCCTCACTGGTTTCACTATTGAGTGCCTAATATTCAAAGAGCATTGAGAGTGATAAGCCTTTCTCCCTAAACATTTCACATAGGTGATCTTTTAGAATGGTGGTGTCCTCAAACACTACCCTATGAATGACTTATAATGGCTCCAATAGATCTAAGTTTTGTGATGAAAAGGAGGTGTGTATGAATGTCTCCTTGAGTACCCACAAGCTCCTTGGCACTTCTCACCATAGATAGTCCATGTTTCTTCACATAGTCATACATGCATGATTAGGTTATAATTATCTAAGTATGCAGGTATGTCCAAGTCCTCATTACTCCTGCCAATCATAGTGCATATCTATGCCTTCACCTCTTTCTAGGTTAGAAAGCTAGGTCATTGTATTTCCCACTAACAAGTAACAATGCTCTTCAAGATATGCATTAGTGCACCCATCTGATCTATTTCTTTGGGGATGCATATCTCAAGGTTGAGTACATATATTTATATGGGTTGAATCCCTTCACACTTCATGGGTAGCATTGCAAGCTTCCCATTACTTATTCAAAACACCCTTTTCTCTACCCTTCTAGCATGGGGAACCCATTTCTTCTTTAGGCACTCAATCCTAACCAGTACCATCCTAGCCAGCCTTGGTTCAAATGCTTACACCACATGACACTTTGGGCTAGTGACTTCATGAGCCTCTTCAATTCATTGATCACATGCTATGTCTATTGTATCAAAAGCTGATTTCTCATCATCTCATTCAAGAACTTCATGGCTATTAGGGTTAAGATTATTAGTTATTTGCACCATGATGTTAAAAATGTGATTGATCTTATCCTCAAGATCAATACTTTCCATATATAAGGTCCCTTGGTCACTTGATAGAGGGATCACCACCCTCTTTTCACAATTTTAAAACATCATGTAGTACTTTTTAAAATAAATGTCTATGTTATTAACATATCCCCATGGCCTACCCAAGAGCATGAGATAGTTTTCCTACTCTACCAACTTGATGGCCTCAAAGTTAGATCAAAATTTGATTCCCATGACATATATAATGGTGCCCTTCAACATCCTGATAGGTTGCATTTGGGTTTTGTTATCCATGAACAACATGTGAGGTGACCATCTTCTCTCAAGTAGTTTAGGTTAGAATATTAACCTCAACATCGATGTCTATAAGTAATTCATAAATTGACCATCTATTGATGGTGGCATCTATCAATATATTTTGGTAATACTCTATGATTTGAGTATGCTTTACTTCATATACCTACTCCATATGTGGTGTAGCAAATTCAATCATCAGAGGCATAGCCTCTTCTTCTAGTTTTTTCTTGAATGCTTCAACATCAAGTCCTTCAGCATGGGTAGCATCCATTTAGTTTGAAAGAGGTACAAGATCTCAGTCAACTCTTGCACTTCAATCTCCTGATTGTATTATCTTTTATGTGAAGTGGTGTCCTGTGCTTCTAGATCTTTGGATAGGTTGAGTTCACCTTATAAATTTTGTATAACATTCGTGGCTTATTACAGGATGTCATTTTTTCATACATGGTTAGGATAGGGTGTAAATTGTCTCAAGTCATGTTATGTGCTCAGTGTGGCTTAATTTACTATATTCAAAGTGTAGTTCTTAGGATGACACAATGGGTAGTTGAGTGGTGAATCCACTTTCGGTTTTGGCCTGCACCATAGGTGACTCCTTATGAGTTTGATATGGATTGGGAACCCACCTCTCTTCTTTATAATCATGCCTAACCATTATAGCCCCTTTATTTATGCTAGGCTGACCTTGAGTCAACTTTTTATACAAGTCTATGTAGTCTTCAAATGAATGTGGTCCTAAAAAATACCCACATGCTGGGTACATGGGGAAGTCACACTAATAATTCTTAAGAAATCCACACTTATAACACAATCTTGGTGGGAATATTCCTCTACCACGTGCTCCTCACCCACATGTGCCTCACTAGCTCTCATAGCCCATATTATGCTAACAATAGCTTTATTAATTTAACCCACCTGACCATCAATTGATGTTATCACCTATAACTCTTTCCATGTTTTATCACATCTCATCAATGACTCGATAGTCTACTATTGAATGCATATAGGCATTATATAATTTATAGTATATGGTAGTGTTCACCTAGCTAGTGCATTGTAATAAACAAAAATTATGAGAGTCATGCAACCCATGACAAACTTCACAATAGAGGAGGGTATGTTCATTTATTTTTTGGTAATTATTCTTATTATGCCCCTCCATCTCACACTCAGTGTACCATAGCCTACTATGAGTCTTATGTGCTAAACTAACGTTAGCTTATATAGTTGGGAGACCATTGACATGATATGTGCCTCCATAAATAGGTTGATCTTGGTGTCGGTGTTGCCTACTACCTCAACCTATAAGGTTGGATTCAAGTGATTGATGGGGGTTAGTGAAGGTCTTCATGAACAATGCTCTTTTAAAGTGTACTACTAGGCCTCCAACAAACCATTGGATGTGTTATGAGGGGTGGATGTCAGAAGGATGCTTCAAGAGTATAGTTTTAAAATATGCATCATATAAGTACACACTTTGAGATAACTCCAAGTTGATTTCCTTGAGCATCATGATGCTCTACTACTCTAACTCAGGGATATCAAACTCCTTCAATAAGGCCTCATTAAGTATGTCATAGTCAACCATAGCCTGGTTTGAATCAAATTTGTGATATCAGGTATGGGTGCAATCCAACAAGGTGGTCATGAATTGAGTTGACTTACACTTAAAATAAGTGATGTCCCAAGTGTGCCATTAGACCTCACACTTAATCACATGCTCTGTGGCATTATATACACCATGAAACTTGGGCAAGTGCATCATTATTTTGTAGTAAATCTGGTGAAGGGGTGGTGCCAAGTTTTGAGGTAATTGCCTTCCTTGAATTTATGTTAGAGGTGGCCCTCCCATGCCCCCAATTTTAGGGTTGATAATTAACCCTATCATTATAGGCTATGCTATCGAGCTTATCAATATAGTACTATTCACTTGTGGCATTTTGCCACTTCTTATGGGTTTTTGCCTAGTTGGTATAGCTGACATCCTCTATATAGGAATGCTTATCCCTATGTTTAGGTTTCTTAGGTTGGTACTTGCTTGATTTGGCTCAACTTCACTTAGTTATATATATGGACTCACTTGATCAATCATGATGTCTTGATCCAAATCTTGAATCCTATCAAAGTCAATGCTGATAATAGGGTTAGTTATCATTCTTTTATCTTCTGATGGAGAATCCAGTACATGATCTCACACTTCTAGTTCAAAAGGGGTAGGTAATTTTATTACATCCACATTCACCACATCTTGTTGGGTCCCAAATCATTTTACACCCAACTACTAAGATTGATCTCTTACTACCTCCTCTCTCATTGTGCTACTACAATTCAAGGGATCCTTCCCCATGCCCTTCCCACTCACAACGGGTCCTTTCAACACTTTCAAGTTTTATATCCTCTATCAGCCTATGCCTTCTCTTATTTTAAATTTGCCTTTTGAGCTCTCGAGTGTCAAGTTAATCATCCCTTTCCATTATGCCTCACCTACACTTCCTATTTTCACCTTAGACACTCGTTCCTATGCATAAGGATTTTAGCCTTCCATATTTATGGTTTTAATACCATAATCAACTAGAAATTTATTCAACTTGGTACTGATCCCTCTTATAAATGTGCCCCTTGGTGCATGAAAGAACACATACTCTGATTCTTCAGGGAAAGATAAGGTCAATACTATGAACTCCAACATGTAGCTATTCAATGTGCCACTCCACCACTTATCCAACTCGTGTATCCAAACATCATCTAGGATCTCAAGCCTCTCTAGGCATTACTATGTTTTTTCAATGCACTATCCATAGCTTCACCTTATATAGGTAGTATAAACAACTAGCCATTGGTATACATGCTTAGGTATCTCAAAAAAGAACACCTCATATAGATCATTATATGGATTGGCTTAAACCCATTTCTTTAGATTATATCTTTTGTATGTAGGATTTTTCTACATAAAAATATCTTCTAATTAATCAATCTAATGATTGATGTTCTTGACTGAGAGTTAGAGAATCATCCTACTATACCATTACAACAACTAAATTCAACATGTGTCCAGGAAATGGAACCAAAATGTTGTAAAAAAGTCCACTAGTTTAGATTTTGGACTTAGTCATGCACCTGGTTGTCAAGCCAAGTTGGTTATGGAATTGATAAAGCTTAGTAAGAGCATATTGGGGTCTAGCACATAACATTTAACACATTATTATGCTAGCATCAGTTTTACATAAGGCACAAGCCTTGTGCAATCACCAGAAGTGCAATAATGAATGAACTAGGCTCACATTGGGCTAGTTGATGTATGATGCAATGTGGGTTTCAACATGGAACTTAGTCATTAATAGGATGGGTTTAAACAACCTATTAGTGTTAGGATCTTCTAGGAGAGCTTAAAATGTGTAAGTCTATTATGACATAAAAATCTCATGATATAGGTTCATAACTAGCTAGTGTAAGCTATGGGATAACCTATTATGGGTCACTTAGATGCTCAACATAGTCATGGGAATGGTTGGGTTCAAGTACTAATTATTTAGGTAACTCTCTAGGCATGGGTCTTAGGGTCTTGGCACAACTAGTTTCTAACACTTAGCTTAATTTCTAGGTAAGTCAAAGTCACTATATGGCCCAAGGTCAACATTAGCGACCAGGGATAAACCTTTATAGAATAATAAATTCATTTAAATAACTATATAATTTATATTATAACTAATAAATAACCATAACACTATGCTATCTATTTTTCAAGGGTCAACTCTTTAATGTTTCAACAATATTATTCATTAACTTCACAATTTATCATACAAAGTTCAAGATATAGAATAGAGCATCAATTATTCCTATTGCCACTCATACCCATGGGCTTATAGGTGAGCTTGGGATATACATTTGAGTGCCTAATCTATCAAATTCAAAATATAAATTACTAAGTATCATTCTTTATTTCAGTAGAGCTTTGCTATAATAATTACCTCTCTCAATATTTAGGTTCAAGCCTCCTTAAATAGGTGAAGGGGTATCTTCTCACATGGATGGACGGGCACACATCAGATGATGAGTTATTTATAGAGGTTGTTACACCACTAAATCCATAACTCTAAAACCTATGCTCTCTAATGGAAATGTGTAATCACTCAACATATTCTCCTTAAAATCTAGGTGATAATAAACTACCTACCAGATGGTAGTAGATCACCTAAGATTCCTCTAGTTGGCACTAACAACTTTAAAAAGGAAATCAGTTATAATGAATTCCATGTGCTAAGATGTGTTGATTTGGCATGTTCCACTACCTAAGTCACAAAAGGGGACCTAACAACTCTGCATATGAGAGAGTTGGTCTCATAGGTACATGCCTTATAATGTGGAAAATAATTTTTCAAATTCTAATCTAGTTAGTGCTTAGGCATTTTGATGGTCTAATTATTGAACCTAAGGATTTTAGGGCATAAATTTTGAAATTGATGTCCAATTTTAGTAAACATATAATCATTTTTTAGGCCTTTGTGACTTTCAAAATGCTTCCTAGCATTTATAGGAGTCCTAGGTTTGGAAAAATTGAAGTTTATAAATCACTCAATTTGAACTTGATCTAAAGTGGTGTGATTGGGGTAACATAGGTAATATTGATGACATTCACACATTAAAAGACCACTTTGTGTTAATTTCACTTGTTCATCACCCTTCCCTCATCCCTTATCACTTCATACTCATCCCTCATCACTCTCTCATCATTCTTCATTATCTTTAATCACTCCCTTATTAAACCTCACCACCCCTAGTCATCTCTAATCACTCCCTTATCATCCATAATCACTCCTCCATTGAAACTCACTATACCTTCTTGGATGGTTTTAACAACACTCTTTTCATCAATAAAGCCTCTTTTTATTTTGGCTCTTCTATATGAATTGGAGACCCAATACTTTCATCTTATTGAAAATCTCTATGAGCTATTGCTTCAAAAATATTACCATTATTTAGAGTGTTTTCTAGATAATCTTCCCACTTATGACTAGCATACTTGTTGTAACCAAAACACTTACCATGAAAATCTATGCCTCTACCTCATCCATATGAACCTCTTCTTCTTGAAGAGTTTCCTATTCTCATGCCATAGTTATTATTTTGTGAATTTATTGCTTCTCTACCATTCTTTTATTGTTATCTTCCACCACCATGATGTCCTTCTCCTCTTGAATACAATCCTATACTTATAGAGTTTTATTGATACCTCCTTATCATCTTCTCCTTTTCCATCAATGAAATTTGATAGGCTTCTTCTATGGTTTGTAGGTTCAACAAATTTATTTAATCTTGGATACTAAAACCTAGTCCATTCACATACCTCACCACATTCTCAGGATAATACTCATTATGTCCCACTCATATTGTGAGTCTATATAATTATTCCATGTAGTCTTTGTTATATTATATTAAGTATAGGGGCATGTTCAGAATATGATAGGGCCACATTTTGGACTTTAGGGCCCACTAGGCCATGCCCACGATCTAATTAGTCCCTCACTAATACACTATATTAAGAAATATGATCTTCATTCCCTTCATATATCATGTTTGGTATAGATTGGGTTGGGTATAGATTACGTTGGGTCAAGAAACACACTCTACTATTAAGTCTAATCTAAGAAACTACTCCTTCCCATGAATGTGGGATAAAACAAAATGCTCACAGGATGACTTACAAAGCATATGCATCCATAACAACTAATATACTAACAAATTAATTTAATCTTGGATACTATAACCTAGTCCATTAACATACCTCACCACATTCTCAAGATCATACTAATTATGTCCCACTCATATTGTGAGTATATATAATTATTCCATGTAGTCTTTGATATATTATATGTAGGAATGAGGCATGCTTAGAATATTACAGGGCCACATTTTAGACTTTAGGGCCCACTAGGCCATGCCCAAGATATAATTAATCCCTCACTGATACACTAGATTAAGGCATATGATATTCATTCCTTTTATATATCATGTTTGGTATATATTGGGTTGGGTATAAATTACATTGGGTCAGGAAACACACTCTAATACTAAGTCTAATCTAAGAAACTATTACTTTCCATGAACGTGGGATAAAAAAATTCTCACAAGATGACTTAAAAAACATATGCATCCATAAAAACTAAAATACTAACAAATTAAAGATAAGGGGTCACATAGGTTCCTAACATCCCCTCCATCTTCAAAAAATCTTTGTCCTCAAACCTTTAGATGTGGGAATTAGTGCTAAATTTAAAAAAGTGGTTCCCATGTTGATCCTCTAGTTGCATTCTATGCCACTGAATTAATACCTCAGTGATAGAGTGGGAGAAAAGTTGGCATGTGTGCCTATCCAATATTAACTTTGGTTTAATAAGGCTGGATCCTTCATTATCAAGTTTTGGTAAAATAGTTTTCACTTTGATGTTTATGCCAAGATCTTTCTTTAGACACGAGACATGAAATAATAGATTAACTTGATAAGAAGGTGGGAGCTCTAACTTATAAGCAACTAACCCAATATTATAGAGAACCTTATATGGCCCATATAACTTGGGAGATAACTTATGACACCCTTTAAATTTTAGGGAGGATTGTTTTTATGGCTATAGGTGAAGGAAAACATATCACCTACTTAAAACACCCATATATTATCTTTGCTTTTATCTGGGACTCTAATTTCCTCCATCATAATTAATAAAAGTATGGATCCCCACTTGAAGTTACTCTTGGCTCTATGGAATTCTAATGAACTCTTAACCAACTCTTCTACAATTAGTTTCATGATATTGAATTGTATGCCCTACGCCATGTGATAGGCAATTTAGAGGTACACCTTAGAAACATCTATCCACTAGCCACATAGACATAACTTGGAACTCATGAGGTGCACCATTACCTTCATGTTGGGGTCATCACAATTATTGATGCGAAATTTGAATCCCCTTGAATTAATTTAGTATCTTAGTAATGCACTCAACCTCTTTGACATCATCCATCATTTTATGGATGCCCTATCTAGCATCTGGAATCCTAGTTATCTTCTTGATTAATTATGGGGAGATACTCATGCCCCATCCTAAAAAATAGAAATGATCCTCATAGATGAGTGAAATAAGGAAGTGGATGAGTTCCTATAGCTTCTTAAAATAGGGTAACTCATAAAGATGAGTTGTGTCAAAAGATTTTAACTTTTATTGAATTGATACATCAAATAGGGAAACACCTTTCAACATCTTGCACCCTGTGTCTACCATCTAATCTTATAACAAGTCTTGGAAATGACTCAACATCCTATGTTTATACTCCTTAATTTGGAAATTATATGAAAAAGAGAACCAAATTTCCCTGACCTAAACCTCTAGGGGATAATATATATACTAGTAGGACATCTTGGTTAGCACCTCAATGTCTACCATAATGATGCTAACTACTTTAATTGGTTGTACTTTGGTCTTAGCAGACATTATATCCTTTATTATTTTCACCTATTTAGGTTTTTTTTGTGCTTATGTGTATATTTCTACCTTTTACTTATTCATAATACTCAATTGACTTGTTTTGAATTTAGGAAGATGTAGCATTCTAAAGCCTTTAATGGCGGTTGGCACTTTTACAGTCTGGGATCTATGACTATACATTTAAATATGAGTTTCACTGGATATTAATGGTAACCTGGGTGATATATTCCTATTTTAACTTGATTTTATACACAATCCTCTTTTTCCAACCCTTTAAACTAGATTTGATGTGAATACAATATTTATCAATATACTTCCTTTCACTCTACATGCTTAAACTACTCAAGTTCTCCTTGTGATGTTCTTTTTCTTTGACTCTTTGTTTCTTGCTTAGGTTTGCTTCTAAGTCAAAGTTAGTGTAAACTTTATAACCTAATAAATTTTGTTGCTTCCTAATTTATAGCATTCTATTATCAACTACCATTATTAATGTTAGATTTATAGCATAGGCACCTTGATTTCTTGGAAAATGCAAAAATATATGAAATCCTCAAAAATATCTTATCCTATATGCATTAAATATGTATCTTTGTATCATCTCAACTACCTCATTGAATTCTCTTGAATTTTTTTTGGAAAAGTGATGTTTGGTTCAAATGGTCACTTCCTACTCATTTCTAGGTGGATGTCAATAGTCTTAGACATTCTCCTTCTACACTTGTAAACTTTGGCATGACCTTTGCCTTCCCTATGGCAACCTAGGCAAGTGCCTCACATGTATATGATTCAACCTCCTTAGTTCCATTTTATCTTCTAGGTTGTGCTCCTATTTCAAGTGCACTTATCTTCCTTGGTTAATTTATTCCACATCATCTTTCCTCGGCTTATCCTACCCTATATAAATCCCTTTCACTAGCCGTCTAGTGCTTTGTTTCTTATGCATAATCTTGCCTTGGTATGTTGTCCTATTGTTCTAAAATATTTAGTCTAGGAACTCCCATGTTCCTAGGAACTTCGGCTTTTGACCTTAGGTTCTTATAAAGAAAATGGTCTTGACTCACCTAATTGGTATTGACTCACCTAATTGGTTTTATGAATGGAAACACTAGTGTAATTTATTTTTTGGCCCCCATGAGTACTTCACTATTCACTTTACACATATGGATCATGTGCATCTTATTTTATCATCTAGAAATTCTCACACACCCATGACTTATATGTCTAGCCTCATACACTTATACGATGCAAGTGCTCAACTCACCTAATTGGAATTATGCGTGAGAGGGTGGATGACTTCAATGGAGCTGGTAGAGATCCATATACACATAACTTAGGTGTTGTGGCCCTATGCATCTTGAAAAAGAATGTAAGTGTATACTTCATCTAGATAAATTTATGCATGAAGTACCAGTAAGTAATTTTTTGCAACCATCAAGTGTTAATTTCTGCCTCTATACATTATACAAGGAATAAACAAAAAGAAAGAAAAAGAATGGTTCGGCTTGAACCAAATTATACTCTGGTTATCTCAGCTTCAAACTGACTAGTGACCAAGAATTTAGTGTTTTCATTGAAAAATCACCATCCTACTACCTGTAAGGATTTAGTTGGTTGCCATTGAAATTCCTAGTGAGTATTTTGTTGGAAAATGTGCACAACTTGCATACACCTATTTCTAATACATGGTGGATGATGTAGGGGCCCATCCACTATTTCTACAATTTTATTGGGTACTTAAAGTAATTAGAATCATAGAGTAGCACCAATGCTCCTTCAGTCAAATCCTTATGTTTAATATGCTTGTCATGCCATCACTTCTAGTGTGCCTTCTTAATTTGATGACTCCATCTTGCTTGGGTGTGCTTTTCATCCAAGTGTTCTAAGTCTTGCAACCTTATGTTTAAATATTATTGGTTGTCTAAATAACTAATCTATAAAATTCATAATAAGGGCACCATGAATTCTATGGATTGAATTAATTACATGACAAACACTAGTTAAAATGGTGTAGCCTTATTTAGGTACTTGTAGGTTATGCAGTATGCCCATAATACCACTAAAACCTGATCATCCTAATATTTGCAAATGACATCATATATCTTGGTTAGGCACATCCCCAAGATATTTTTGAATGATTTAGCTATGCCATTAATTTTTGGATGATATGGTGTGGTCTTGTGGTGTGCTATCATGTATTTGGTCAAAAGGATGTGTACTATCTAATTGATGAAATGAGTACCCCTATCACTAGTCAAATGTAACATGCACCTATACATACTAAAACATTATCCCATATAAAGTGCATGGATATCATGAATATGTAGTCCTTGGTTGGCATGTCCTCAACACACTTTGGGAAATAGTCCATGGCCACCAAGATATATCTTGCACTTGTGTACCATGCTATAGGAGTAATTAGCCTAACAAAGTCAATGGACCATTTCTCGAATGATGCCTAGGAAAGAATGCAAATGAGAGGCATCTCATCCCAATGGTTGGATTTTTTGGTGTACTAACATATGTCACATGCCTTATGTACTCATTTTCATCTTGAAATAGGCTTATCCAACATAAACCTGACTACAATACCTTATATGCCGTCACATCTCCAGTAGAATGGCCTCCTGTGATCCCTGCATACAATTATTGTAGGATGGAGTCTCATTCATGTTCTAAAATACACTAGTGAAATAATTCATCCCTACTTAGTTTGTACATATCCTCCTTAATGTGCTAGAATAGGGTGGTGCAAACCACAATCTATTTCTTTTCCTTAGTTGACAAGGTTTGGTGTGTAAACCCCAATGTTAGGAAAGCAAATTTTTTTGCTAAATCATCAAGGATGTGATAGAATATATATAAATATGTGGTTGTAATTTCATCCTCAATTGGTGCCACCACATCAATATAACTGATGTGGGACAAATGGTTTAACCCCAAGTTCTACTTTTTAGGTTTCACAACAACAAAAAACTAGAATTCCTAGAACAAAACAATCTATCCGCATATACACCCATGTAAAATAGGCTTGCTTATGAGGTAGTTGAGCACCTCATCATAAATGAAAAAGATGAATGGGGTTATCAATATGTATTTCCTAATTGTTTTCAAGGCATAGACCATTGTTAATGCCTCATGCTCAATGGTGGTGTCACTATACTCTACCTACATCAGTCTCCTGCTTGCGAAGGAGATAGGGTGGTCCATCTTGCCTTCACCTAGTTACACCAATATGGCACCAATAGTAGATATGGAAGCATAAACATGGATGTGGGAAAGAGTAGTCTAGTTTAGAATTGTAAAATTGGTGTAGTAGCTAACTTTAGCTTCAAGGTTTCAAAATCCTCCTCCTATGCCTCACCCTAATAGAATGGGCCATCTTTACGTAAGAGATCCTCTAGAGGCATTGAAATATTTGAATATCTCTAGATAAACTTCCTATAATATCCATAATGTTCTAGAAAATCTTGAATATCTTTCTATGTTAAAGGATTATATAGCTGAATGATGATGTCTATCTTCATAGGATCAATAAGCAAATTATCCTTGTAGATAATGTGCCCAAAAAATGTCTCAAAGGGGTTTGTGAAGACACACATTTTTAGATTAAAGGATATCTAGAGCTATTTTCACATCTCAAACATGAGTCATAGATTATCATAGTGGTTGTTCATAAGACCATATATAGTCTAGTTGTCAAGATAAACTTTGAGGAACTTATTGATAAATTCCTTGAAAGTAGTGATGACTACCTTAGAGAATACGATTGGTGCATTTTGAGTCCAAAGGGCATCACATTATAAGTAAATAAACCTAATTTAGTTGTAAAGGTTATTTTAGGCTTGTCCTCCTTGATATGCACCTGATGATAACTTGAAGAACCATTAATGAAGTTATAATTTTTTTATCTTGCAACTCCATCCAAGACCTCATTGGTAAATCGAGTATGGAATGGGTCATTGATGTAGGCAGTGCTTAAGAGTCTATGATCGATATAGATAATTAGGAATCTATCTTCTTAATGACGATAATGATTGGGATAACCTATTAAAATTATTGTATAGGGTAGATGATGTTGGTTATCAGCATTCCATCAATCTCCATCTTCACCTTGGCATGGAGATTGGGATTCATTTGATATGAGCACTTATTGACTAGCCTTGTTGCATCTATCAGTTTGATGCTAATTTTTACAAAATAAGGGTGAGTGCCCTTGATATAATGATAGGTGTGTGCGAATAAGTCATGAAATTCCTTCAAGAGATCTATGATTTATGTCATCTTTGATTTAGAATAGTAAGCACCTATGGTGGTAATCTTTAGCTTGCCTTCTGCACTGATGTCTACTTTAATGGTCTAAAGTGGTATATGATAAGGTTAATTCTTATCCTGATGAGATATTTGACTTGCCTTGTCTCCTTATTTGTGTTAATTTAAAGATGCATCAGATATTATTCATCTGGGGTGTTATCATCCATAAAGCACACAAGTTTTTGTCTTCTTATTAGAGCCTTCCAATTACACTCCTTATAGGTCTCATCATCTTCCTCCCTAGAGTCACTATTGAGTTCTTGATATTCACAAAGAATTGGGAGTACTAAGCCTTTCTCCCTAAACATTTCACATAGGTTCTCTTTCATAATGGTGGTGTAATCAAACACTACCCTATGAATGACTTACAGTGGCTCCAATAGCTCTAAATTTTGTGATGAAAAGGAGAAGGTGTGCACAAACCTCTCCTTGAGTACCTCCCAATTTCATATCTTGTGTCACATCTCATTTACAATGTACCACATATGTATCCATGTTTTCAAGGTTATATAGAAGGCATGTACCCACAGGCTCCTTAGTGATTATCACCATAGAAAATCCATGTTCCTTCACATAGTAATACATGCATGATCAGGTTAGAATTGCCTAAGTATGTAGGTATGTCCAAATACTCATTACTCTTGACAAACCTAGTGTATATCACTGCTTTCACCTCTTTTTAGGTCGGCAAGCTAGGTCATTGTACTACCCACTAGCAAGCAACAGTTCTCTTCAAGATATACATTAGTGCACCCATTTGATCTATTTATTTAGGGATTCATGCCTCAAATTTGAGGACATAAATTTAGATGGGTTTTCTCCCTTCATACTTGGGTAGTGATGCAAGATTCCCCTTACTTATTCATAACACCCTTTTCTCTACCCTTCTAATATGGGGAACCCATTTCTTCTTTGGGCACTCAATACTAACTAGCCCCATCCTAGCCAACCTTGGCTCAGATGATTATACCATATGGCACCTTTGGCTAGTGACTTTATAAGCCTCTTTGATCCATTTATCACATGCTACATCTATTATATCAGAAGCTAATTTCTCATCATCTCATTCAATCACTCCATGGCTACTGGGGTTAAGCTTCTTAGTTCCTTACACCATGACATTATAAATGTGATTGATCTCATCCTAAAAATAAATGATTTCCATATATGGGGGCCCTTGGTCACTTTATAGATGGATCACCACCCTCTCTTTACCATTTTAAAATATCATGTAGCACTTTTTAAAACAAATGTCTGTGTTATTAATGTATCACCATGGCCTACCCAAGAGCATGAGATAGTTTTCCTACTCTACCAACTTGATGACCTCAAAGTTGGCTTAAAATTCAGTGCCCATGATATCTAAGATGGTTCCCTTTAACATATTATAGGTTGTAGTCAATTTTTATTATTCATGAACATTATGTGAGGTGAGGGCCTTAAGGGTGGCCATCCCACTTCTCCCAAGAAGTTTTGGTTAGAATATTAACCTCAACACTGATGTGTATAAGTAATTCATAAACTGACTATCTATTGATGGTGGCATATATCAATATCTTTTTGTCATACTCTATGATTTTAGTATGCCTTACTTCACACACCCACTCCATATGTGGTGTAACAACTTCAATTATCAGAGGCATAGCCTCTTCTTCTAGTTTTTTCCCTACATTATTCAACATCAAGTCCTTCAGCATGGTAGCACCCTTTAGTTTGAAAGAGGTGCAATATCTTAATCAACTCTTGTACTTCAGTCTCTTGATTATCTTATCTTCTATGTGAAGTGATGGCCTGTGCCTCTAGATCTTTGGCTAGTTGGACTTCACCTTGTAAATTTTATATCACATTCATGGTTTGTTACAAGATGTCATTTTTTAGGCAAGGTGAAGATAGGGTACAAATTTTGGCTTAGGTCATGTTATGCACTTAGTGTAGCTTGATTCAACATATTTCAAGTGCAGTTCTTAGGTTGGTACAATGGGTGGCTGAGTGGTGAATCCACACTAGGTTGTGGCCTATACCATAGGTGACTCCTTACAAGTTTGTTGTGGCTTGGGAACTCACCTCTCTCTTTTAGACTCATGCCTAACCATTACAACCCCTTTGTCTATGCTAGGTTGACCTTGAGTCAACTTTTTGTATAATTTTAGGTAGTCTTGAACCAAATGTGTTCTTCAATAATACCCATATGTTGGGTGCATGGGGTAGTCACACTAATAATTCTCAATTGATCCACATTTGTAGCACAATCATGGTGGGAATCTTCCTCTACCATGTCCTCCTCACCTCGATATGCCTCACTAGTTCCCATAGCCCATATTGTGCTACCCATAGCCTTCATTAATTTAACCCACCTAAACATCAACTTATTCTAACACCTGTTTCATGCCTCTTTCCATGTTTTAGTGCATCCCATCGATGACTTGATAGTCTATTGTTGAATGCATTTAAGCATCACATAATTTGTAGTATATGGTAGTGTTCACCTAAATAGAACACTATAATAGAGTATAATTTCAAGAGTCATGTAAGCCATGATAACCATCATAATAGAGAAGGAGGGTGTGAACATTTATTTGTAGGAAATTATTCTTATTATGCCCCTTCATCTCACAGTTGATGTACTATAACCTACTACAAGTGTTATGTGTTGAATCAATAGTTAGATTCTATAACTAAGAGACCATTGACATGATATGTGACTCCATAAATGGGTTGATCTTGGTGTTGGTGTTATCTACTACCTCAATCCAGAGGGTGGTTTCAAGTGTTTTGCAGGGGTTAGTGAAGTTATTCATGAATAATGCTCTTCTGAAGTGTACTAGTAGACCTCCAACAAACCATTACATGTGTAAGATGGGTGGATGTCATAAATAAGATTTGAGAACATAGTATTAAACCATGTATCATATAGGTACATTCTCTTAGATAACCCCTAGTTGATTTCCTTGAGTACCGTGATACTCTATTGCTCAAACTTAGGGATATCAAACTCCTTTAATAAGGCCTCCTTAATATGTCATAGTCAACCATAACCTAATTTGAATCAAATTTATGATACTCAATATGGGCATGATATATCAAGGTGGTATTGAATTGAGTTGACTTGCACTCAGATTGAGAGATGACCTAAGCATGTGATTATATCTCACACTTGAGCACATGCTCAGTGGCATTATCTACATCGTGATACTTGAGCAAGTGCATCACTATTTTTTAGTAAATCTAAAAAGGGGGTGGTGTTGGGTTTTGAGGCACTTAACTCCTTTGAATTTATGTTTTAAGTGTCCCTCCCATGCCCCCAATTATATGGTTGAGAATTTACCCTATCGTTATAGGCTGCACTGTCAAGCTTATCAATGTAATAGCATTCACTTGTGACACTATGCCACTTCTTATGGGCTATTTCCTAGTTGGTATAGCTGACATCCTCTATACAATAATGCTTATGTATGTGTTCAAGTTTCTTAGGTTGGTAGTTACTTGATTCATCATACCTTCATTTAGTTATTAATAAGAAATCACTTATAAATCATGAAGTCTTGATCCAAATCCTGAATCTTATCAAAGTCAATATCGATAATAGGGTTAGGTATCATTTTTTGTCTTCTAATGGAGAATCTAGTGCATGAGCTTCCACTTCTAGTTAAAATGGGTAGGTAATTACAATGCATCCAAATTTACCACATCTCATAGGGACCTAAAGAACTTTTCACCCAATTATTAAGCTTGATCTCTTTCTACCTCCTCTCTCTCATCATGCTGATTCAATTCAAGGGATCCTTCCCCATGCCCTTCCCTCTCATGATGGGTCCTCTTAGCACTTTTAGGTTTTATATCCTCTATCAACCTATGCCTTATATTTTTTAAATATACCTTTAGAGCTCTTGAGTTTCAATTTGAACATCCCTTTTCGTTATGCCTCACCTACACTTGTCATTTTCACCTTATGCACTTGCTCATACGAATATGGATTTCAGCCTTCCATCATTATGGCATTAATACCATAATCCACTAGTAATTTCTTCAGCTTGGTACTGATCCCTCTTATGAATGTGCCCCTTAGTTCACAAAATAACTCATACTATGCTTATGTAGGGCAAGATAAGGTTGATACTATGAACTCCAACATGTAGTTGTTCAATGTGCCTCTCCACCACTTGTCCACAATGCATATCTAAAAATCATATAGGCTCTCAAGCCTCTCTAGTCATTACTATGTCCAATTGATGCACTATCCATAGCTTCAATTTATATAGGTAGTATAGGCAACCAACCATTGGTATACATACTTAGGTAGCTCACAAAATAACACCTCATATAGATCATTATATAGATTGGCTTAAACCAATTTCTTCAGATTCTATCCTTTGCATGTAAGATGCTTCTATGCAAAACTATATTCTAATTTATCAAGATATCAATTGATGTTATTGAGTGAGAGTCAGAGTATCATCCCATTATACCATTGTAATAACTAAATTCAACATGTGTCTTGGCAGTGAAACCAAAATGTTGTAGAAAAGTCCACTGGTTTAACTTTTGTGTTTAGTCATACACCTAGGTCTCAAGCCAAGTTGGTTCTAGACTTGATGAAGCTTAATGTGAGCATACTAGGGTCTGAAACACAACATTTAACACATTATTATGATGTTATCAGTTTCACACAAGGCACAAGCCTTGTGTACTCACTTGAAGTGCAATAGTGAATGGATCGTGCCCATGTTGAGCTAGTTGATACATGATGCAACTTGGGTTTTAACATGGAACTTAGTCATTAATAATATGGGTTTAAACAACCTATTGATGCTAGGCTCTTTTGGAAGATCATGAAATGTGTAAGTCTATTCTGAAGTACAAATCTCATGATATAGGTTCATAACTAGTTGGTGTAAGATATGGGATAGCTTGTTATGGGTCACTTAGATGCTCAACCAAGTCATGGGAATGACTAGGTTCAAGTAGTCATTATTTAGGTAACACTCCAGGCATGGGTCTTAGGGTCTTGGTATAAACAAGTTCCAACACTTAGCTTAATTTCTAGGTAGGTCAAAGTCACTATATGGCCCAAGGTCAACATTAGTGACTAGAGATAAACCTTTATAGAATAATACATTCATTTAAATAACTATATCATTGATATTATAACTAAGAAATAAATATAACACTATGCCATCTATAATACAAGGGTCAACACTTTAATGTTTCAACAACATTCTTCATTAACTTCATAATTTATCATACAAAGTTTAAGATATAGAATAGAGCATCAATTACTCCCATCGTCACTCATACCCAAGGGATTATAGGTGAGCTTGGGATATAAAATTGAGTGCTTAATATATCTAATTTATATTAAAAATTACTAACTATCACTCTTTATTTTAGTAGAGCTTTGCTACAATAATTACCTCTCTCGATCTTCAAGTTCAAGCCTCCTTAAATAGGTGAAGGGGTATATTCTCTCTTGGATGGAGGGGCACACATTATATGATGATTTATTATTAGGGGTTGTTACACCACCAAATCCATAACTCTAACACATGTGATTTTCAATGGAAATGTGCAATCACTAAACATATTCTTCATAAAATCTAGGTGCTAAGTAACTACCTTCTAGCTAGTACTAGATCACCTAAGATTCCTTTAGTTGGTACTAACAGATTTAGAAAGGCAATCAATTTCAATGACTTTCACGTGTTGATATGTGTTGAGATGGTGTGGTATATTACCTAAGTCACAAAAGGGGGCTTAATAACTTTGCATTTGTTAGAGTTGGTCTCACAGTTAAATCCTTTATAATGTGGAAAATAGTTTTTCAAAACCTAATCCGGTTAGTACTTAGGAATTTTGAGGGTATAAGTATTTAACCTAAGGATTTCAAGGCATAAATTTTGAAATTGATGTCCAATTTTGGTAAACATATAGTCATTTTTTAGGTTTTTATGCCTTCCAAAATGCTTCTTGGCATTTATAAGAGTCCTAGGTTTTCCAAAATTGAAGTTTATAAACCACTCAATTTGAAATTTATCTAAAATGGTGTGATTAGGGTAACATAGGTCATATTGATGACATGCACACATTGAAAGACCACTTTGTGTTAATTTCACTTGTTCATCATCCCTCCCTCATCCCTGATCACTTCATACTCATGTCTAATCACTCTCTCATCATTCCTCATTATCCATAATCACTCCCTTATCATCCATAATCACTCCTCCATTGATGCTTATTGTACCTCATCATCCCTAATCACTCTCTCCTCATCCCTCACTATCCTTAATAACCCTTTTCTCATCCCTCATCATGCCTAATCACTTCTTCATCATCTATCATTATTCCTAATCACTCCCTCCTCATTCATCCTTGTCCCTAATCATTCCATCATTAACCTTCATTATCCCTCATCATCTCTAATCCCTCCCTTATCATCCCTTATCACTCTTTCATTGATTATCACCATCCCTTATCATCCATAAACACTCCATCCTCATACTTCATAATCCATAATCACTCTTTATTCATCCCTCATCATCCCTAATCACTCCCTCATTGACCATCACCATCTGTTATCATCCCTAATCACTCCATCATCTAACATAATTATATACTCTAAAGGCATCTTTGCTTCCAATCATATGTTGTTTAATCCATTATAATATAAATAACTCTTTTCTAGGACTTGTTGTGTTGTTAATACCCTTTTTTGATAGTCAATTTTAATAATGAATGAATTGGATGATCTTCCAAATTTATAGTCAAGTAACAAAAGTATAGCACAAAATAGAGTCTGAATTTTTTTTCATCAAATTATATTTGGTGTGTAGTTGATTAGATGAAAATTTATTCGGTTCCACCTTTATTATATTGGTTTAAAGGATAAAAACTAAACATAAATATCTTATATATAATTTTCTAATTCTAAGAAGATTTGAATCTATGCAAAGTTATTTGGTGTTTCTCATTCCCATATGAATTAAATCTTGGTCAAGTTCACACATTCACTCCTTGTGTGTGAAATGTATCCCAAATATTTTATCTCTTACATGGAAAATGAAAATTTATTCATGTTATCATAAAAATGTGTTTCTACAAAATGTGAAATAATAGTTCAACATGGTGTAGATGTTCATCCCATATTTTCTAAAGATTAGGATGCCATCAAGGTAGATTAAAAAAATGACATAGTTAAAGGGCCTAAGGATGTCATTAAACATCTCAATGAATGAATTCACTATATGAATTAACATAAAAGGCATAAAAATCTAGTCAAGCAATCCTTCCTTTATTTTTAAGACTATATTCTAAATGTATAGAGGTTCAACATCAATATGATGATACCTAAACTTAAGATCAAATTTGGAAAATACTTCTACACTATCGATATGGAAAAAAATGAATTAATATTTAGATGAGGATAATATTTCTTCAATTTAATCTTACTAATATTATTTTAATTGATTCATGACCTCATGTCCCATCCTTATTTGGAGCAAGCACAATCAAGCTTATACAAAGCAATGATTTGGGCATGATGTGTCCGCTATCCATGATTTCATGAATCTACCACTTGATCTATTCATTCTCTAGAAATGATATGTTTTATAAATAGGTTTGAGCTAGAGGTATTTAATGGATCAAATAAATAGTATTGATTAGTGTACAACATATAGGAACTTATTTATGTTATTGAAAGATATCTTTGTATTCATTTAGTTTATGGTTCAATTATTTTGTATTTTTTATTATTGGAAAATTCACACTATGATATGGTGCCAAAAGGATGTTATTACATTTACTTCTTGCCATCAAGAGTATACATATTACTATAAGTAACAAGATTCTTGTACTTCCTAGCACTAATGGTTGAAAACTTATGAATTAACTATGAGATATGGTATTTTAGATCATGACAATCTATCAAAACATTTCAAGGATTTAATTCATAGACTATATGTCAATGTTAAATATATGGTTGACCATATGTAAAACATCACATACTTATAATGGTGAGATGTCACAAACGATTGCATATTTAAAATGTTTTTTTTTAATACCAAGTGACACTACTAGGTGATCCATTTCTCAATGCCTGCACTAGACCATACACTAGTGTATGATTATGGATTATGCATAAATTTCAAGTTTAATTTTTGAAAATGTGATTTAGGAGAAATTAAATTCTTATGACTTCAATTGGAAATGATGAAATGTATTATTTTACCATTGATCTACATTTTTTAATGAAATAATATTTTTAATTTATATAATTTCTTGCTGGGGTAAGTAGAGATATTTTTAGTATTGACCATATCATTGGGTTCATAATCTATCATCTACTTAACTTTTTATAGTACTAGATAACTTGTACCCACTTCTCGATCTATGAAGGTAGAGAGATCATAATGTGACACTCTTCATTGTATTGAATATTAAAGCTATGAATTAAGAACCACTTTCTAATCTTGGAATATGTGTTCTATTATTTTCCACTCTCTAGTATGATGACTCAATCAATAGACATACAAATATAAGGCCTTCAATGTAATTATTAAGAGCATAAAATGCCCTCATATGAAAAGAAATTGATTGGTTTTAGGAAATCACAAAGCTTGGTGATCCTCATATTTACTACCCATTTTTGGTGATATGTTGGTTTTACTTGCTTTTCTTTTTCTAGTGGATCTTAAATTATGAATTACATCATTTTTAATAGGCCCATATTTTTTCATAGGTGCTAAATATTTGTGTTTCAAATTTGCCTCTACATCATTTTGATCACTATTTATTATATTTTATGCTAGTAATCAACTCTCCACTTGTATCTATTAGCACTGGTAAACCCTAAATAAATACCACCATCAAGGTACTATATGGATTGATTAAGGATGAGGAGAGACAAGGAGGGATTGAGTAGATATTATGTAGTAATTAGGGATGATGAGGGATGGTGAGGGTCAATGAGGGAGTGATTAGTATTGATGAGGGATGGTGAGGGTTAATGAGGGAGTGATTAAGGGTGATGAGGGATGAGGAAGGAGTGATTAGAAATGATAAGGGATGATGAAATAATGATTAGAGATGATAAGGGATGGTGAGGGTTAATGAGGGACTGATTAAGGACAATGAAGGAGTGATTATAAATGATGAAGAATGGTGAGGGTCAATAAGGGAGTGATTAGGGATGATGAGGGATGGTGAAAGCCAATGAGGGAGTGATTAGGGATGATGAGGGAGTGAGTAAAGATTATGAGGAATGGTGAGGGTCAATTAGGGAGTTAATTTTGATGATGAGGGAGTGATCAAGGATGATGAGTGATAGTGAGGGTCAATGAGGGAGTAATCAAGGATAATGAAGGAGTGATTAGAGATGATGAGGGATAATGAGGGTCAATGAGAGAGAGATTAGGGATAATAAGGAATGAAGAGAGAGTGATTAGGGGTGATGAGGTATGAGTAGGAAGTGATCATGGATGAGAGAGTTATGATGAAAAAGTTAAATTAATAAAAAAGTGGTTGTTTGACGTGTGTAGGTCATCAATGTGACCTATACTACCCAAATCACTCCATTTTGGATTTAGTTCAAAGAGATTGGTTTTCAAACATGATTTTTGACAAACTTAGGACTCCTAAAATTTTTAGAAAGAAATACACAAGGCATAAAAATCTAAAAAAATGATTATATATTTACCAAAAAAGGAAATCAATTGTAAAATTTAAGACCCTAAATCCCTAGGTTCAAAACCTAGACCCTGCATATGCCTAAATACTAACTAGATTGGATTTTGAAAAATTATTTTCCACATCATAAGGTGTATAAATTTGAGACCAAATCTATTAGATTCAAAGTGACCATAATTTATTATATTTACTATAATATTACATTTATATTGTTACATTTATCTCTTTATACCTAACATTTAGAGTAATAAATATCAGCTTCAATTCAAGACTAGATTCATGTACATGTTTAGATTTTTTATGTAAAACAATAGGAATACATATGCATTCATCATAATGCATACATGTTATTGGGTATGCATATGAATTTTTGGTAATGTGTATGTTATTGGGAACATATATGCATTATTGGGAATGTGTACGTGTTCTTAGGTTTGGTGGTTCTGAGTCTAAATTCAAATAATGTATATGAATTATGACCATAATGCATACACATTATGGTAATAATGTGCATGAATTATTATCATAATGAGTATGTGTTAAAAAAAATGTCCACATAATTATCTCCTAACTCCATACACATACCCAATGTCAACATAGTTATTCAACATATTCTAAATTTTAATGGGAAAATCACTTGTTATAGTCATTGTCATAAATTATACTGATTTGGTAATCAATGCAAAACATACCACTCTTACTTAGACACCTTTAAGAACTCTTTTTTGGAAACCAACATTGACTTTAAAATAATATCCACCTCATCTCCTTTGTCCTTAAAATAACTCAATATGAATTTTTTTCCATCCTTTATGACAGTATATGTGTTTGATCATCTTTCATGTACATCTCTCCTATAAAACTATCATGGAATACACAACAACACATGATACACATCCATGGGCATGATATCACACAAATCCTCGTCCTTATACAAACCAATTGAAATTTTCACCACACATTGTTCATTCACGAGCATATGATGCCCCTTAAGAAAACCAAAAAAAAATTTATGGTGCAGGATGTTGCGAATGTATTAGACCAAGTTTTTCTACCATTTCTTGAGAGACAAAATTATCAACAATACTTATATCAATTACAAATTTACAACACTTACCTCTAGATTTGTAAATAATCTTGAGCAAATTTTTTCATTGTGCTAGTTCATTCACCTCCTTTTATGGTTTTAACAACACCCTTTTCATCAATAAAACCTCTCTTTATTCTATCTCTTCCGTATGACTTGGAGACCCAATGCTTTCATCTTCTTTAAAATCTATATGAGCTATTGCTTCAAATCTCTTACCATTATTTGGAGTGTTTTTTAGATAATCTTCCCACTTATGACCATCATACTTGTTGTAACCAAAACACTTACCATGAAAATATCCACCTCTACCTCATCCACATGAACCTCTTCCTCTTGAAGAGTATCCTCCTCTCATGCCATAATTATTGTTTTATGAATTTCTTGCTTCTCCACCATTATTTTGTTGATCTCTTCCACCACCATTACTCCCTTCTCCTATAAAATACCGTAATCTACTTATAGATTTTTATTGATACCTCCTTATCATCTTTTCCTTTGCCATCAATGAAATTTGATAGGCTTCTTATATGGTTTGTAGGTTCAACAAATTAATTTAATCTTGGATACTAAAACCTAGTCTATTCGCATATCTTGCCAAATTCTCAAAATCATACTAATTATGTCCCACTCATATTGTGAGCCTATATAATTATTCCATATAGTCTTTGATATATTGTATTTAGGACCGAGGCATGCTTAGAATATGACAGGGCCACAGTTTGGGCTTTAGGTCCCACTAAGCCATGCCCAAGATATAATTAGTCCCTCACTGATACACTAGATTAAGGCATATGATCTTCATTCCTTTTATATATAATGTTTGGTAAATATTGGGTTTCGTATAGATTACGTTGGGTTAGGAAACACACTCTAATACTAAGTCTAATCTAAGAAACTACTAATTCCCATGAATGTCGGATAAAACAAATGCTCACAGGATGGCTTAGAAAGCATATGCATCCATAAAAACTAAAATACTAACAAAGTAAAGATAAGCGGATGCACAAGTTCATAACATCCCCTCCATATTCAAAAAATATTTGTCCTCAAACCTTTAGATGTGGGAATTGGTGTTGAATTTAAAAGAGTGGTTCCCATGTTGCATCCTCTGGTTGCATTCTATACCATTGAATTAATACCTTGGTGATGGAGTGGGAGAAAAGTTGGCATGTGTGCCTATCCATTATAACCTTTGGTTCAACAAGGATAGATCCTTCATTATCAATTTTTGGTAAAATAGTTTGCATTCTAATGTTTGTGCCAAGAACTTCCTTCAGACATGAGACATGAAATAATAGATTAACATAAGAAGAAGGTGGGAGATCTAACGTATAAGCAACCAACCCAATCTTCTAGAGAACCTTATATGGCCCATAGAACTTGGGAGACAACTTATGATACCCTTTGAGTTTTAGGGAGGACTATCTGTATGGTAATAGGTGAATAAAAAACATATCACCTACTTGAAACACCCATATATTATCCTCATTTTTATCCAAGATCATAATTTCCTCCATCATAATAAATATGAGGATAGATCCCCCACCTGAAGGTACTCTTGGCTCTATGGAATTCTAATGCATTCTTAACCAACTCCTCTATGATTAATTTCATGATATTGAATTATACACCCTACACCAAGTGATAGGCAATGCAAAGGTACACCTTAGAAACATCCATCCACTGACCACCTAGACATAACTTAGAACTCACAAAGTAAACCATTACCCTCATACCAAGGTGCTCACACTTATTGATGGGGAATGTGAAACCCCCTTGAAGTAATTTAGGAGTTTATAAATTCACTCCACCTCTTTGACATCATCCATCATTTTACGGATGTCTTATCTTGCATCTAGAATCTTGATTATCTTCTTGATTAGTTGTGGTGAGATATTCATGCACCATCCTAAAAAATAGAAATGATCCTTATGGATGCATGAAATAAGGAACTAGATGAGTTACTCTAGATTATTGAAGTAGGGAAACTCATAAATCTAAGTTGTATCAGAAGATTTTAACTCGTATTGAATTGATACATCAAATAGGGAATCACCTTTTGGCATCTTGTGCCCTATGTCTACCATCTAGTCCTGCACCAAGTCTTGGAAATGACTTGATTTCCAATGGTTATACTCAACTTAGAAATTATGTGCAAAAGAGAATCAAATTTCCCCTACTTGAACCTATATGGGATACTACATATACTGATAGGGCATCTTGGTTAACACCTCAATGTCTACCATAGTGATGTTAACTGCTTCAACGGCTACACCTTAGTCTTGGTAGCCATTATCTCCTCTATGATTTTCACCCATTTAGGTTTTTGATATTATTGTGTGGAGCTTGTTGCCTTTCAATTATTCACCATCCTCAATTGACTTGTTTTAAATATAGGAAGATGTGGCTTGCTAGAGCCTCTAATGGTGGTGGGCACTTTTATGGTATAGGATCTATGACTTTATATTCATATCCAAGTTTCTTTGGTTGTTAATGGTAGCATGGGTGACAAATTCCTATTTTAAATTGATTTTATACACAATCCCCTTTCTCTAACCATTCAAACTATATTTGATGTGAACATGATCTTTCTCAATGTGCTTCCTTTCACTCTACATGCCTAAACTACTCAATTTCTCCTTGTGATGGTTTTTTTCTTTGACTCTATTTTTTTCTTAGGTTTTATTCTAAGTCTAAGTTAGTGTAAAATTTATAATGTAAGCAAGTTTTCCACTTGATAATTTATAGCCTTATCTTGTCAGCTATCATTATTAATGTTGGATTTATAGCATAGGCACATCAATTTCTTAAAAAATGTGAAAATATATGAAATCCTCAAAAATATCTTATGTTGTATGCATTAAATGAATATCTTTGTGTCATTGATATCACCTCATTGAATGTTCCTGATAACATTTTTGATAAAGTGATGCATGGTTCAAATGTTCACTTCCTACTCATTTTTGGGTGGATGCCAACTATCTTAGATGTTCTCCTTCTATGCTTGTAAACTTTGGCATGACCTTCACCTTCCTTGAGGTAACCTAGGCATAGTGCCTAACATGTACGTGATTTAACCTCCTTGATTCCATTTTGTCTTCTAGGCTACACTCCTATTTCAAGCACACTTCTATACCTTGGTCAATTTATTGCACATCATCTTGCTTTGTCCTTTCTTACCCCATACAAATCCCTTGCACTAGCCCTCTAGTGATTTGTTTCTTATGCATCATATTTACTTAGTATGTTGTCCTATTATTCTAAAAACTTTAGTTTGGGAACTCCCATATGCCTAAGAACATAGGCATCTAGCCTTAGGTTCTTAGAAAGCAAATGGGATTGACTCACCTGACTATTATTATATATGGAAACACTAGAGTAATTTATTTTTTGGCCCTCATGATCCTTGTACTATTCACCTTGCACACATGGATCATGTACATCTTCTATTTTTATTTGGAGAGTCTCATAGGCCCATGACTTAGATGTCTAGCCTCATGCACTTATATGATGCAAGTGATTGACTCACCTAGTTGGAATTATGTGTGAGAGGATAGATGACTTCAATGGAACTAGTAGAGATCCATGTTCCCATAACTTAGGTATTGTGGCCTCATGTATCTTGAAAAATAATGTAAGTGCACAATTCACCTAGATAAATATATGCATAAAGTACCAATAAGTCCATGTGGCCATTTAGCACCACTTTCTACCTCTATACACTATACAAGGAATATATAAAAATAAAGAAAAAGAATGGTTTGGATTACACCAAACTGTACTTTAGTTAGCTCAACTTCAAATTGACTAGTGACCAAGAATTTAAATTTTTCATGGTACAAGAACCATCCTATTACCTGTAAGGCTTTAGTCAGTTGCCATTGAAATTCCTAAGGAGTAATTTTCTAGATAACATGCACAGCTTTCATGCACCTATTTCCAATACATGGTGGATGATGTAGGGGCCCATCCATAAATCTATAATTTTCCTAGGTGCTTAAAGTACTTAGAATCATAGAGTATGACCAATGCTCCTTTAATTAACTCGTGTTTATGCTTGTCATGCTAGCACTTATGGCATGCCTTCTTAATCTGCAAACTCTATATTTCTTGGGCACACTTTTCATCCAAGCATTCCAAGTCTTGCAACCTTATATTTAAATATTATTGGTTATCTAAAATACAAATGTGTATAATACACAATGAGGCCACCATGAATTTCATGGGCAGAAATTCTATGACAAACACTAGTTAAAATGGTGTAGCCTTATTTAGGCACTTATAGGTTGTGTAGTATGCCCATAATACAACTAAAACCCGATCATCCTAATCTTTACAACTGACATCATATATCTTGGTTAGGCACATCCCTAGGATATTTTTGAACACATCAACTGTGACATTAGCTTGTGGATGATATGGGGTGGTCTTGTTGTGTGCCACCATGTATTTAGTAAAAAGGATGCACACAATCTCATTGATGAAATGAGTGCCCCTATCACTAGTCAGATGTAATGGGCATCCATACCTATTAGTAACATTATCCCATATAAATCACAAAGCTATCATAACTATGTAGTCCTTTGTTGGTGTGGCCTCAACCTAGTTTGTAAAATAGTCTATGGCCACCCAGATATATGTTGCACATGTGTACCATGCTATGTGAGTAATTGAACCAATAAAGTCAATGGCCCATGTCTTGAATGGTGCTTGGGAAATAATGGGGATGAGAGGAATCTCATCTTGATGGTTGGATTTATGGATCCCTTTAATGAAATATATATATAAATATCTATCTAAATCCTAGTAGGGATGTGTAAGGGTTTGAGCAACCCAAGAATGAGTGTGATTTCACCCTTGTTTCATTAACAAGTATCACATTTAGACACCATCTATTGAATTGCCTTTTTCATTCCCTTCAAAAATAACTTATGACATGCTCACTCATAAGTTTTGGGAAGCACCAAATGACCCTTATATCATAAAGAAGCACCATCCCAAGAATAATGTAGTACTGTAAAGGGGTTATTAGCCAACTATTCAATGATTTGAGGTAATGAGGAGTCATTAACATAACCTTATTGTATAGTGTCCAACCAATTTAGAATAGGTATAAAAATAGTTAAAAAGGAAGTTTGGTCTGCAAATGTACAAGATAGAGCATCAACCATAATATTGTCCTTACCCTTCTTGTAAATGATATCATAGTCATAACCCATAAGTTTTCTGACCCATTTCTATTATGATTGGGAAGAGACCCATTTTAATAAGAAATATTTTAGACTGTAGTGATTAGTTTTGATGTAAAAATGATACCCCAGTAGGTATGGTTGCCACTTATATACTGCATGTAAAATGGCCATCATTTCCTTCTCATAAGTAGAGAGCAATAAATTATTGCCAGAAAAGGCTTTGATGGTGAATGCAATGGGGCATCATTCTTAGAGGAGAATAACACCAAGTCCATTACTATAGGCATCACTCTTGATAGTGAAGGTCTTGACAAAATTTGACATAGCTAGAATAGGGGTAGTACACATATCTTGTTTTAATTCTTCAAATGCACACTAAAAAAATTGTGTCCATGTAAAAACATCCTTTTTAACATAATTATGAGTTAATCAAAAATCTTCATGTAATCCTTGATAAAATTATGATAGCATCCAGTTAGCCCCAAAAAATCATAGAAGCTCTTGAGTGTCTAAGGATGAGGCCAATTTGTCATGGCAGCTATTTCTTTGGGATCCACTTGAACCCCTTGGGATGAAATAATATGCCAAAGATATTCCACTTCATCCTAGAAAAAATTACATTTGAACTATTTTGCATAGAGATGATGATTAGATAGAAGTTGTAGTGTGAGCTCTAGATGTTGGAGATGTTTAGAAAATATTTTACTGTAGATTAGGATATCATCAAAGAAGACTAGAATGAATTTCCATAGGTAGGGTTAGAATATTTTATTCATCAATTCCTATAATGTTGAAGGAGCACTAGTGAGGCCAAAGGGCATGCCCAAAAACTCATAATGGCCATCATGTGTGTGAAAATATGTCTTAGGGATATCATCCTCATGAAGCCAAATCTGGTGATATCTAGAGTGGAGATCCAACTTGGAGAAAAATTGAGTGCCATGAAGCTCATTCAAAAAATCATCTATAATTAGAATTGCAAACATGTCCTTCATTGTGATGTGATTAAGTGCTAAAAATTCAATGCAAAGGGCCATGAACCATATTTTTTCTAGACATGGAGAACTAGGGAAGAATATGGGCTGGTACTCGGGTGAATAATGCCTTGGTTTAGTAAGTCTCAAATAAGCATCTTGATATTGATATGTTGTTGACATGGGTAGTGGTAAGGATTGATGTTGGGGGAATGCTTCCAAGAATGATATAAATATGGTGGTCCTCTAGTTGTGAAGGTGGTAATCCCACTAGTTTGTTAAAGACCTGCATACCTCTATAGAATAGTTTATAGATCATAAGGAGTAGTGGAGACCGTTAATGGATACAATTGAATAGAATTGAGTTGGTAATGGCATCATGTGAATTTTTCTTAAGAATAAATTCCATGCAATGTGAACTTATGATTCCAAGAGACCTCGATTGTAAGCCTTTCAATGTGTGTTTTTATCCATTGTCTAAAAAAGCATCCAAAGTTTAATAACATCCCATAAAATGGGTCCAAGTGTAAATAAACATTGGGCTTCTAAAACAACATCACAATCAACTAAGGGCAAGGCAAACATGTTAGAGTGCAAGTTATAATCTCCAATATAGATATGCACATTACGACACATCCTTTTGTAAGGTAATGTGCCCCCATTGGCAATCATGACTTCAAAGTTAGAGTAAGGATGGATAAAATAATTAGCCTATTTGGTTATCTAAGGGTCAATGAAGTTATGGGTGCTACCTAAATCAATGAGTATTATGAGAGGGATCTTATTGAAGTAACTTTTGACCTGCATGGTTTGTGGGGTGGTGACTCTTGCTAAGGCATTGATAAATATTTCTATTTGGTCTTCCTAGGAAGTAGGTTCCGTAATTGGTGGATCTTCTTTTGAATTATCTACTATATCCTGAGCATCTTCAAAAACTTTAGTTTTAGGTAGAAAATCCACATCTAGTAGGTAGATTTTTTTTCTCTACACATCAATGTCACCAAGTGAATTTTTCATCACAATTATAACATAGTCCTTCTTATCTATGAGATCACATCTCTACTTCAGTCAAATGCTTAATAAGAGTGATTCTAGGGGTTGGCATTGTTTGAGATCATTGCGGAGTTGTATTTCTGAATGGAGTAAAATTAGATTAAATCATTGTTGAGTTGTGATTTTATCCTTTGCCAACTTAGCCAACCCTAAATCTTCCATCATTATGTTGGTATAGAACATTTTGACCTCTAAGTGAATCACATCTTTCAGTCCATTGATAAAGCAACTCTTGAAGAATTCATCAGACAATCCATTTATGTGATTATCTAATTTTTCAAATTCTATTTCATATGTTCTTAGTTTGGAAAAGTTTAGTGAGTGCTCCAGTGAAGTCATCAAAAGCACTAGGGACAAACCATTGAAAAATGAGGGTGAAAAAATTAGTCCATATAGGCTCATCATGAGCCTTGGTATACCAATGATACTAGTGAAGGTCTTCATGTTTCAAGTGAAAGGATGCAAGTGGGACTTTTTTGGCATCAAAAGTATTATGTAGACTAAAATATTGTTCTACTTGATAGATCCATCCAGTTGGATCTACACTATTAAATTGAATAAAATTAATCTTTTGCCCACAAAAATTGCCAGAAGAAGAAAACTCAATGTATGAAGAGGACTTTGGATGTTGACTTCCATTCCTAGTGGTATGTTGAAGACTGAGGTTGAGAATTTTTTCATCAAGATATTTGATGTGGGTCTTGAGGGTGGCAAGTTCATCCTCCATGTTTTTTTATCTTTTTTGGTTTACTACTATGACCAGAATAAGAGATTTGTTTTTGGATTGGGTAGGAAAACTAAATTAAGACACATTTATTAAGGGAATTTTTTTAATTGAGAAAAAATGGAATGGGTAAAGGTACTTTTACTATTTTTTTTGCATAGTAGAAGTATGATTAATGAAGGTAAAGAAAATTTTGAGTGAAAATTAAAAAAATAGAGAATTTATTAAAGAGGGTCAAAGGAGTAGAATAGGGAGATAAACACTATGGAAATCATTTGAGGCAAATGGATAAAAATAGAAGTTATGGAAAAACCCCTAAAAATGGTAAATTGAGATTTATGAGAATTAGGAGTGGAATCGATATATGGGACTTTAAGGAAGAAAATGTGGGGAATGGAATTTCAAGTGTTTGAATAAAATTTGAGGAGCAAGAAAGCTACAGATGGAGAGATATGGCAAAAAAATGAAAAACATTTTACTCTATTTTTGGTTACTATGTTTTATAAGATAGTCTACTAAAAATATGTTGAAACTGATATGACAAGTCTATAACATTGATATGGCAATTTTCTGATACTCTACTAGTAATATGATAAATATGGTATAAAATTTTTGTTGATACTCTTCTCAAAATATGATATGATAGTTTTCTGATACTCTACTGGTAATATGCTGAAACTAGTATGGCAAGTCTAAAGATCTAATATGGCAATTTTTATGATACACATGGCAATATTTTGAAATTGATAGAAATGGGCCCCAAGTTTTAGTGTCTGCCTAAGGGTTTAAAATATCACTTTGGCCACCAATTCCATCTAAGTGAGTATCACTCTTAAAAAAATTTGGTCATGAATTTTTCTCTCAATGATAGCTCTTGGTTTTCCTCATGGATGGGAGCTACTCAATTGAGAAGGGGTTATTACCCATTTTGCTTGTATGTGCTCTCAATGAGCCAGCTACTTTGAGGTTTCTATGGTACTCCTCAAAATGAGTTTTAGGTATTTCACCCAAGCACTTCCCATACTTATGTGGTCAAGATTTTACCCTGATTCAAAATAGATTATTATGATATAGATAATTACTTAAGTTAATTATGCATCAAAATAGAGTTAAAACTTTCTAAAAAATTACTTAAATGGATTATGTAGCAAAATAGAGTTAAGACTTTTTTAAGGAAAAATTTTGGCCCTAAAAAGTGCTTTGATACCAAATGAGAGGATCCTCCTACAAAAAATTAAATACAATGCATGAAATAAAAAATTTATATAATTAAAAAAATCACTGAAATGATTATATTGATCACATACCACTCTGAGGGGGCAATATCTTTTAAGCAAGATCAATACAATAAATTCATGGATGCCTCTATTGGCTTCAAAAATTACTTATAAACTAAGTCTAATATAAGCAACTACTACTTCCCATGAATGTGGGATAAAACAAAATTCTCACAAGGTGAATTACAAAGCATATGCATCTATAACAACTAATATACTAACAAATTAAAGAGAAGGGGTCACACAAGTTCATAACATAGAATGTAACACACTCTATTATATTAGTGAATTCTTATCTATATATCTGGCAATCTAGTATATTATGGACATATTATCAATGGCATATAAAGAAAATGAGAAGTCAAAAATGGGTTGGGATTGGAATTCTCAACTAGTATCTAGTTGCCTCTATCTATATAGATATACATTTCAAATCTCAACTCTGGGATTGGGATTCTTAGATGCCCAAATCCCAATATATATATTTAAGTAATACAATTTCATCCCACATTTTGCTCACTTTCTTTCATAGTTATTCTATCTCAAGGCTCTAGATACACACTCTCTCTATGTTTTGGGCATGGATCACCATATAAATATTCAAATCCCACTAGACAATTAGATAATATCTATGATTTCCTTATTTAATTGAAAGAGGATGAGTGAAATAATAATTTATTTGGTCCTTATTTGAGTGATTAAAATTTAGAATTAGAATAAAATCCAATTGGACACTAGTGGGAAGCCACTACACCCACCATCAAATAATTAGAGGGAGTGATTAAGGATGAGTATGGATGAGGAAGGAGTGAGTAGGGATCATGAGGGAAAATGAGGGTCAATAAGGGATTTATTAGATATTATGAGGGAGTGATTAGGGATGATGAGGGATGATTAGGTTCAATGAGGGAGTGATTAGGGATGAGGAGTGATGATGAGGGGGTGATTATGGTTTATGAGGGATAAAGAGAGAGTGATTAGGGATGATGATTTATTGTGATGATCATTAAAGGAGTGATTATGGATAATAAAGAAGTGATTATAGATGATGAGGGATGGTGAGGGTCAATTAATGATGGTTTTGAGTTATGGGTGGTTAGGAAGGTGATATTAAGGAATATTGGCATGTAAAAATAGGCTATATGAGTGGTAATCCTAGAGGTGGTAGAGGTAGCGACCTCATGAATGCTATTCATAATGGTAGTGAAAAAGACAATGGAATAAAAATTGACTATTTTGGAAGGGGAGGTGGGCCTGGCAGTCACTTATAAGGACCAGTATATCATTGATGTGGATGTACACAGGGAGGGCTCAGTGGTTGTTGGGATGTAATCCTAATCATTTAATCTAGTTTTTATCTTTTGTGGGTGTAAGTCCTATAGTCATGTAATATGACTTTCACTATATGTGTATAACATTTTTTTTTTGTTTGGGGACAAAATAGTGATGTTAACTATTTTTGGGTGGTTGTCCCTAGTCTGTGATATGTTAGCTAAAACTAGTAGGCTTGGACCTTTTGTTGTGGTTGTGAAGAATATATGACTCACACCATTTATTTTTGTAATATTTTGTTATGAAATAAAAGGGCGAGGGACACAACAAGCATCAATTATCAATAAAAATAATTATAAATAATATAAATATAACATAACTATTTATAATGATAAATAATTATATTATATTTATTTTAAAAAAAATTCATAGTTAATTAGCCTCGAATTTATGTCACTTCATTTTTTATAATTTGGGGGTAGAAATAAAATAAGTTGAGATAATGGGTGGAACAAACACTATGCATATCCAAACACTTCTAAAAATATTTAGTGACATCAATTTGTGCCTAATTTGTGTTTTCAAAACTGATATAATATCTTAATTTTTTTGGGCAAAATACACCCAATAACATTGATTTCAAATGTGACTCGGGCCTAAATGGTGGTGATAATTGTTCTTAGTTTAGTATTGGGTGTTTATTAATATATAAAATAATATTATTTTCAAGGATGGAATATCCACACCTACATAAGAAGATTTCATCCAACCCACACCTTTAATTTATACACCATTACAATTAATTTTTCTTGAGAAATAAAATATCTATATAAAAAATAATTTATTATATATATCTTAAATAAATATATCTAAAATAATCCAAGAGATATCAATCTCAATATTATTATCTTGGATTTTTCATATGTACCACATTGATTAATAATTTCATTACATTATCCACTGATTTCCCATTGACTACTGACAAATGGAATCAATCTAATTACACCACTTTGTCAGGATCAAAAAAATATTTCAAGAAATAAATTGGGCTTAAAACTCTACTATATGGCCCAGATTTTTAGATTTTTTATTTAATTCTCTAATAAAAATGAAAGAATTTCTAATATATGGTTAAAATGACATCAAATTCAAGGTTGAAATTTCCCAATGACATTCAAATAGATGTCAAATTTAAGGTAAAATATAATTATAAATAACTTACTCCATTACAATCCCTTGATACCATTGTAGAATTCCTATTATCATAATCATTCTTTATGCCCATAAGGAATGATATAAAAATATATTAAGGTAAAAAGAGAGATCAAACATGATCTAGTCAATGAAATTTAACATATTAATAAGAATAATCATGAAGTGGTTGTGATATAGTTAAGTTGGAAGTTCATGTATGACTAAATAAAAGTTTTGAATCTATTAAATAATGGATTTGATATGTAGACTACCATATAACAAGATTAAATTTTTATCGCATTGACAAAGCTTTCATTTTTTTTTGGGGGGGGGGCATGAAAGTAGTTGTTATACCATTTTGGTACCATAGAAGTCACAATTTATTTATTAGATCATTTGTGTATTGTTTTATTAGGGGATAAAATTAATTTATTGTTTTAACAATTTGAAATACATATCATTAATTATTAAATATATTTTTATTCTGGATAGCATGATCTGAATATTTTTTCAACATTTAACACTTAAATTATAGTCAATCTTTTGGTTAGGTTCCATATTTAACTATATGGATTTTAATTATACATATGTTATATTATTTTAAAACCTTATATTTTATGGAAAAAATGTTTAGTTAATTATTTATGTGTAACTATTTATATACTTTTCTAGGCAATACCTCATAGTTAACCTTGAACCAAATTTAAAGTAGTCAAATTTAGTCTCTCTATAATCAAAACTACATCAAAACATGGCATTAGGTTCCTTTATAATCTATAAAGTTTTTAACTTTTTTGAGATATATTCACACCATTTTAATGCCTATTACATAATAGTGAATGGATTAAGTTTAGAATCTATGAAGGGCTTGTTTTATTTTAGTTATATTTTGCAATGTGTTCATGTCTGTGGCTCTATTCTTATGGAAGTTGGGAATACTATATTTTTTTATACTTCTGATTACAAATTTCAAGCATAATTTTTTAATTATTTAATCTAAAAACCCTATAGTAATAGTTAGATTATGTTAGGTGCTATTTCTAGTGCTCATGTTCTCTTTGGTTGTTATATTTTGGTTATACTTTGTATCTTAAAGGGCAATAATTTGAAGTGAGATGTGTTATTATTTTACCAAATAGTGAACTTTAAGAGTATAATGACTGAATAAAATGGTAAAAATGGGAATATAAGAGGGATCTATGGTATTGAAATGTAAAACCGTAATCAAAACTTTAATGAGTTCAAAGTATAAACTAAAAGTATGACAAATAATTGAATAAGAAATGAGAAAAAAAGAAAACACAACTTTAGGGAGATGAAAATTGACACACCTCGAAATAATTAAAATATTTTTTTAAATAAATATGAGCTATGTAGCTTACTATATTACACTCTATGAAATTTAGAATGTTGATTATACTAGGGTAGAATCGAAAGGTCACTGATTGTGTACAAGACATTATTGATAGGTCATTAATAACATAGCTCTATTATATTTGACTATGTAACTGGGCACCAATTTCATTCTTTTATCCTTTTTATTCTAATTGTTTTGGGTAAATGCACAAATAAATGGGTAAGTACATAGAGTTGAGGGATAATTATCTCGACATTTTAGCATAACACTACACAATATTGCATAACATGTATACATTATAGTAATAACATGCAAACATTATAATTTCAAGGCTTGATAAATACCAAGCCTAGATTGCATATGAATTTTTGCATGTGAAAATTCTAATTAAACAAATAGAGAGTTTGTAATTTTAAAATAACTATAGCATGTATGCATAACAACACATACATGCTATAGTCCAATGAAAGCATTGAAAGGGGTAGAATTAAAAAATGGGATGAATTTAATGGTGGGTATTTGGTTAAATAAAATAAATATTAAGTATAAGGTCCTTATAATTCAAATTTATTTGAGTAAATATAATAAATTAGGATCACTTTACATCTGATAGAGTTGGTCTCATAGCTACATGCCTTATGATATGGGAGATAATTTTTAAAAAGCTAATTTGGTCAGTATTTTGGCATTTATTGGGTCTCAGTATTGAATCTATGGATTTTAGGGAATAATTTTTTTAATTAATGTCCATTTTGGGTAAACATATAGTCATTTTTTGGTTATTGTGCCTTTTGGATTATTTGTTGGCATTTTTAGGAGTCATAGTTTTGTCAAAATTGAAGTTTACAAACTACTCAATTTGTATTCAAGATAAACTGGTGTTATTTGGGCAATGTAGGTCACATTAATGACTTATGCACATAAAATGACCATTTTATGTTAATTTCACTTTCTCAACGTCCCTCCATCCTTAATCACTTTCTCCTCATCCCTAATAACTCCCTCCTTATCCATTATCATCCTTAATCACTCCATCCTCATCCTTTATAATCCCTAATCACTCTCTCATTAACCCTCACCATCCATCATCATCTTTCATCACTCCCTCATCATCCCTAATCACTCTCTCATTGACCCTCACCATCCCTCACCATCCCTAATAACTACTTCATCCTCCCTCATCTTTCCTAATCACTCCCTCCTCATCCCTCATCATCCTTAATCACTCCCTCAATTACCTTCACCATAACTTATTATACCTAATCATTAATTCATCATCCCTCATCATCCCTAATCACTCATTCCTCATCCCTCCTCATTCTTAATCACTCCCTCATTGACCCTCACTATCCCTCATTATCCCTAATCATTCCCTCATCATCTCTAATCACTCTCTCATTAAACCTCACCACACATCATAATACCTAAATAATCCCTCATCATCCCTCATTCATACTCACTCCCTCTACATCCATCCTCATCCTTAATCACTCTATTCAATACCTTGATGGTGGTTGTAGTAGCTTCTCACTTATGATTGATTAGATTATATTCTAATTATAGATTTTACTCACTTAAATAAGGCCCAAAGAAACTCTTATTTCACTCATCATATATCACACAAATAAGGAAATATGATATATTATTTGATTTCTTGATGGGTTTCAATTATTTATATGGTGATCCACACCTAGAGCTTGGAGAAAGTGTGTATGTAAAGCACCTAGAAAAAATAAATAAGAATAAAGTGAGCAAAGGGTGGGATGAAATTAAATTAATTAAATATATATATTGGGATTTGGGCATCTAATATTCCCTTTCCCAAAGTTGATAATATAAATTTATATCTACATAGATAGGGGTGACTGAAGACCTGTTGATAATTCCAATCTCAACCCATAGTTGAATTCTCATTATATATATATATATTCTCATTATATATATATGTCATTAAGAGTATGTACATATTAGATTATATTTCCATATATATATATTTATATATATATATATATATATATATATATAGGTTGGAAATATTATCATTGATGTCAAAGGTCTAGTAGTATTGGTGACAAAGGCCCCATATAATTTAATGTCTAAATGTGTTTTTAATGTTCATATCTTAGCTAAATTAGGTTAATATTAATTAAATATCAATGGATATATTATTGGTTGCATAAAGACAAAAGAGGGTCTGTGAGGAAGTCAAAGAGTCACCAAGTAAAGATAAAATAAGGAAAGGATGCATTTTCTCATGAAGGGTCATCTTGAGGAATTTGAAGAGTCACCAGATAAAGATAAAAGAGATAAAGGACACATTTTTATATGAAGGGTCACCTTGAATAGTTCAAAGAGTCACCAAATAAAGACAAAAGAGGGAAAGGATGCATTTTCTCATGAAGATTGGCCTTGAAAAATTTAAAGGGTCATGCAAGACAAGTTTGGAACCATTTTCCATGTGGATTGAAGGGTCACAAAGGGTGAATGCCAAAGGTCATTTGGAAGGATATAGAAGGAATATTATTAAGCCTTTTGTAATATTCAAAGAAGAGCATGGTTTGCAATTATTGTATCTAGCTTATAAGAGTAGAAGAGAGAAAAGAATAAGATATAGTAGTGTGATATCATTTGTTGAAAAATTAATATTAAGAGATAGTTTTGTTTTATACACAAGAGGGGTTGGTGCTCCTATGGGTTGGTACTCATAAATCATTATTGTGTTAGTGTTCAATAGAGGGGTTAGTCCTCCTATGGGTTGGTGCTCACAAATCATTGTTGTGTTGGTGCTCAATAGAGGGGTTGGTAATCCTAAAAATTGGTCCTTGTGAACTTTTTAAACTTGAGTTGGTGCTCATTTACATACTTGAGATTGTTCTCCATGGTTTTTTCCACATTGGGTTTCCACATAAAAATATGGTGTCTCTCTCTTGTGTGGTGCATGTTATTGTTTCAATTTTATTACATATCTTGAATGTATGATTAAGTGGTTAAAAAAAGGAATTTGATTAAGTAAAATATTTATAAGATAATATGATATATCGATTCACCTCCCTCTCAGTATATCCCATGCTTAAAAATTGGTATTAGAGAAGGTTCCTTCAGAAAGAGTATTAGCAGATTGAAGGTATATCAGGGAAAGCACAATGGCTAAATAACATGAAGTATTTTCTAAAAATAAGGCACCTTCATTTGATGGGATAAATTATTATTTTTTGGATAATAAGGATGAGGACTTACTTGATGGCCCTTGGATTTGACATTTAACAAGCAATGATAAATGAATATATAGAGCCATAGACACTTGTAACTACTCCCATGGATAAGAAGGCAAGTGAAAATAATGATAAAGCTTTAAATGCTATTTTATGTGGTTTATGTGAATCAAATTTTTTTAAAGTTATGAAATGCAAATCTTCTCATGAGACATGGGTAAAAATCAAGAATATTTACAAAGGTGATGGAAAATTTTAGGGATCTAAGATCCAGACTTTTAGGAGATAGTTTGAGAGTCTAAAAATGGAAGAGGAATAAAATATAGTAAATTATCTTTTTTGGGTTGATCAAATATTAAATCAAATTCAAGGCCTTGGAAAAAAATTAGAAGAGTTAAAGGTGGTACAAAAGGTTTTGAGATCTCTACCATTGAGATATGATGCAAAGGTATCTATAATTGAAGAAATGAAGGATCTAGCAAAGTTAAAGATGGATGAACCAAATGGTATTATTACAACATATGAGTTGTGGACCGAACAAGAGAAACCATCAAAGAGGGAAGTTGATTTTAAAACATCTAAGAAAGACAAGGCCAAGATTCAAGATTCAAGTGACAGTTCTAGTGATGAAGAAGATGACAACAAAGCCCTATTCATTCACAAGCCTAAAAATGACACAAGTAAATATCAAGGAAAATTTCCATTTAAATGTTTTAAATGTGGTAAAATTGGACATTTTTTAGCTAAGTTCCCAAATAAGAATAATGGTGACAATGAATAAGGAAAACCTACATACAAGAAGTGATTCAAGAAGAAGAATTTATATTCTAAATGTCTTAGCTCAGATGAAGATAGTGGAGTCAGTGACTCAAATGAATAAGATATTTTATTCATGACCATATATGAAGATGCTTATGTAAGTAAAAGTAGAGATGATCAAGAAGAATAACATGATGAAACGAGAATGAAGCTGAGATGAATCTATAAGGAGAACTCATTTGTGACTTAAGAATTAAAATATCTTGAGAAGAATAATTGTATATTAAAGATCCATATTGAGAAAAATTAAAATGAATCAAAGGAAATAATTTAATATCTACAAGCACACATTGAAGAAGCCAACAAGACTAAATAAGATCTAACAACACAATTGCAAAAAGTAAGTAAAGAATGTGAAAGGTATGTTATTAAAATTTCCTCTTTAAAAGAAGATATCGAGAGAATAAATAAAATAGACAATGATAAAGCAACCAATGATTCAAAATTTGAGAATAAAACTAACATGTTGAATTAGATATAATAAAGTCAAAGATCAATGTCAGATAAGATAGGTATTGGATTTGAAAAATAGAAAGGGAAAGCCAATACTTTCACAAGATCTCAAGATAAGGTTAGCACATAAAAATAAAAGAGCTATGCTGAAGCCCTTACAAAAGAGGAAATGAAAAATGAAGAAGTTAAGAATATAGAGGCTAACTCAAATAAATAAGGTTGGAAGGAATGGAACTACAAAAGATAACCAGGTCAAAGATACACAAACTAGAATAGGTTCCATTTTCATGGTTATTGTTTTTATTGTAATGGTTATGGTCATAAGAAAATAGACTATAGGAAAAGAGTTAAAAATTTTAGAAACAAGGAGAAGGGAACTCATGTTGAGTCAAATATAAACCACAACTCTTTTGCTCCTCTATCAGGGTTTAAGGAAGAAGCCATAATATGTTATAAGTGCAATAATTTTAAACACATAGCCTAACATTGTTGAAGTGTGTTTGAGTTATTCAAGAAGGACTAAGGCTACAAAGTTCCATTCATCAAGAAGAGAGTTCAGACAGATTAATGGTAGAAGAAATAACCTAAAGAGTCTATGTTAATTCAGATAGCTTTACATGTAAAAGATGAAGAAAAACCATGGTTCATCGACATCAGATGTTCAAGGCACATGATAGGGGATAATATAAAGTTCATAACTTCAAATAAGATCAATGGTAGCATAGTGAAATTTGGAGACAATACCACTATTAGGATAGCCAAAAAAGGTAAATTAGGTTTGGATAATGGTAGAACCAAGACTGAGAATATATTAAATGTAGAAGGTCTTAAACATAATCTAGTGAGTGTAAGTCAAATGTGTGATCAGGGATACACATTAAATTTTTATATAGAAGATTGTGAGATTAGAAGAAAAGATTCAAATGCATTGATTGTAGATGCTTAGAGAATAGGCAACAATTTATATATGTTAGTAGATATCTTCACAAAGGTACTACCAAAAGACACATTTGAGTATCTATGAGAGAAGTTGGGAGTAATTTCTTTTACTTCCAATCATTGAGGATCAACATTATTTGAGGGGGAGATAAGTGTTAGCTATAGGATATACCCTTTGCCATTGATGTCAAAGGGGGAGATGTACAAGAATAGGTATAAAAATAAGTTTAGAAATAGGTTCAAAAAATAGGATGCTACAGTAAGGGGGAATTACTATATGTTTTTAGTTTGTAGTTTGTGTAGGTCTCAGTTTTAGGTTGGCATGTGCAGTATAGGTTTCATAATGTTATAGTTTCATTTTGAGGTTTCCATCAATGATAAAGGGGAAGATTGTTAGAAATATTGTCATTGATGTCAAAGGTCTAGCAATGTTGGTGACAAAGGATCCATAGCATTTAATGTCTAAAATTGTTTTTAATGTTCATATCTTGGTTAAACTGTGTTAAAATCAATTAAATATTAATGGATATATTCTTGGATGCATAAAGACAAAAGAGGGCCCATGAGGAATTCAAAGAGTCACCAAGTAAAGAAAAAAGAGGGAAAGGATGGATTTTCCCATGAAGGGTCACCTTGAGGAATTTGAAGAGTCACCGAATAAAGACAAAAGTGGAAATGATGCATTTTCCCATGAAAATTAACCTTGAGGAATTTGAATAGTCACCAGATAAAGACAAAAGAGGGAAAGGACACATTTGGGTCACCTTAAAGAATTTTAAGAGTCACCAAATAAAGACAAAAGTGGAAGTGATGCATTTTCCCATGAAAATTCACCTTGAGGAATTTTAAGAGTCACCAAATAAAGATAATAGAGGGAAAAGACACATTTTATCATGAAGATTTACCTTGAAAATTTAAAGGGTTATGCAAGATAAGTTTGGCACCATTTTCCATGTGGATTGAAGGGTCACAAAGGGTGAATGCCAAAGGTCATTTAGAAGGCTATAGAAGGAGGATTAGGAAGCCTTTTTTAATATGAAAGGAAGATCATGGTTTGTAATTTTTATATCTAGATTAGAAGAGCAAAAGAGAGAAAAGAAAGAGATATGGTAGTGTCCTATCATTTGTTGAAAAAGCAACATTGAAAGATAGTTGTGTTTTATACACAAGAGGGGTTGGTTCTCACAAATAATTGTTGTGTTTGTGCTCAGTAGAGGGGTTGGTTCTCTTGCAAGTTGGTGTTTGAAAACTTTGTAAACTTGAGTTGGTACTCATTTACATACTTGAGATTGTTCTCCATGGTTTTTACCACATTGGGTTTCCATGTAAAAATCTGGGGTGTCTCTCTTGTGTGGTTCATGTTATTTTTTCAATTTTATTTCATATATTGAATGTATGATTAAGTGGTTAAAGAAAAGGAATTTAGTTTAGTAAAATATTTAAATGATATATGATATACTGATTCACCCCCTCTTAGTATATCCTATGCTTAGCAATATATATATATATACATACAAAGAAGTCACTAATTGGTAGAATGTGTTCCAATCTGGTAGTAGTAGATTGTGTTTCTCGACCCAACTCAATCTATACCTAACCCAACTTATACCAAACATGATATATAAAGGGAATGAAGAGTATATGCCTTAATTTAACATGTTGGAGAGGGGGTAGTTAGATATTTGGCATGGACTAGTGGGCCTTAAATGCCAAACTATGACCCTGCTATACTCTAAATATGCCCCAGTTATAAATATAATAGATCAAAGGATAGCATAGGAATGGGAGCCCTGACATAGATATATAGGGGGAACCATTCTGAAGGCCCTATCCTAATACCAAACTTTCCCCATCCAAAAATGTAATGTAAACTTGTCTTACCTACTTCATTTATGCTAAGGAATAAGTCAAGGAAACCTTTCCTTATTCATATCTATATTTGCTTCACCTAATAACATATCAATGGAATATTGACTTATTGATGGATAGCAAGGGATTAAGGCATAAATATAAAGGGATTTTTAATTTATGGTATCTAATTTAGATTTGATTCTATATTAAGGCATGGATATTAAGGGAAACTTTCTTTTTGATAGATAACTTTGCTCTTACCCTACCTACTTAGATATGTCTTACCTGATAAGGCAAGGGAAGATTTCTTCCTAATATATAACTTTGTTTTTTTCCACCTACTTTCCATTTATCAAATCTATTATTAGATATTAAGGGAAGCTTGTTTCTTTATCTATAGATTTCATATATTATTTCCCTACCTAGTTAGCTATGACCTACCTAATTACCTTTTGTTATTGACAAGGAAAACTTGATTCTCAATAGTTATAATGAGAAATGTAGTTTTTAATCATATTATATATGTAATATATCTATACCATTAATTATGACCTACTTACTTTACCTACTTGAGTATGACCTACATACTTTAACTACTTGAGTATACCCTACCCAATTGAATATTTGAGCCATATCTTGATCTTGAGTATGCCCTACCTAAATACTCCAACCATATATTGATTCTAACTATACCCTACCTTTCTTCTTGTACTTGAGTATACCATACCCACTTATCCTTGACCTACCTACTTGAGTATACCCTACCTACATTCTTGTTATTGAGTATACCATACCTAGCTATCATTATTGCCCTGCTTACTTGAGTATGCCCTACCCGATAAAATACCCAATCCATATCTTTATCTTGAATAATCATATATAATATTAACCATATATATTTTACCTAACCATATATTTTAATCTTGATACCTAATTGAATACCCGATTGATTACCTAATCCATATCTTAAAAGGAGAGGGGGTATTTTAATGTATGTAGAGAAAGGAGTGATTAGGGATGATCATGTACAAGTAGAAAGCCACTACACCCACCATAAAGGTATCCCTTATCATCCCTAATCACTCCCTTATTATCCCTCATTTTCCCTCATCATCCCTAATCACTCTTTCCTCATCCTTCATCCTTAATCACCCCCTCCAATACCTTTATAGTGGGTGCAATGGAGTTTTACTTATGCCCGATCATCCCTAGTCACTTATTTATATATAGGTTAGGATTTACTATATCATTTAAATATATGTGTTGGGTATTCAATTAGGTATCAAGTGTTAAAAATATGTTTAGGTAAGATATATATGGTTATGATTAGATATGATTATTCAATATCAAGATATGGATCTAGTATTTTATTGAGTAAGGAATATTCAAATAGGTAACTCAAGTAGGTTTGGCATACTCAATTATATATGGAAAGAAGGATAGGTAGGTAGGGCATACTCAATTAGGTATAGTAGGTAGGGCATCCTAAGGTACAAGAAGGTAGGTAGGGAATAATCAAGATCAAGATGTGGTTCAGGTATTTAGGTAGGGAATACTCAAGACCAAGGTATGGATTAGATATTCAATTGGTGATGGCATACTCAACTAGGTAAAGTAGTTATATCATACTCAAGAAGGTAAATTAGGTAGGGAATACTCAATGGTATAGATCTATTACATACCTAACATGATTCAAAACTTTATTTCTCATTATATCTATCAAGAAGAAAGCTTTCCTTATCAAAAATAGAAGCTAAGTAGGTAGGGCATATCTAAGTAGCTATGAAAAGAATATATGCAATCTATAGATTGGGAAACAAGGTTCCATTGATAGTTAATAATCTATTCTAGAAAGCACAAATATTTAGGACAAGAATGAAGCTATATATCAGGAAGAAATATTCCCTTGCCTTATCGAGTATGACATAATTGCATAGGTTTGGTAAGAAAAAAGATATCTATCAAAAAATCAAGATTAACTTGATAGACATGCCTTAATCTAGAAGCAAAACAAAGTTAGATGTTGGGAAGGTAAACTTACTTTGATATCTATGCCTTATTCCCTTACTATCCATTAACAAGGTAATCTTCCCTTAATATACTATTATGTGAATAAAAACTAAATATTAATAAAGAAATATTCCTTTGACTTACTCCTTGGCATATATGAAGTAGGTAGGGGAAGTTTGCATTAACTTATCAAGTAGGGAAAGTTTGACATTAGGGTAGGGCATTTATAATGGTGCTCCCCATATATCTGTGGTAGGCCACCCATTCCTACACTATCCTTTGATATAATGTATTGGGGACCAAAACATACTCAGAATATGATAGGTCCCTATATATGCCTTTAGGGCTCACTAGGCCATTCCTAATATCTAAGTAGCCCCTCTTCGATACACTAGATTAAGACATATTCCATTCATTACCTTCATATATTAAGTTAGGTATAGATTGAGTTAGGTTGGGAAACATGCTCTACCAAATACCAGAGTAGAACATACTCTACTAAATTGGTGACTACATATCTATCTATCTAGTAATCCAATCTACTATGGACATTCTCAATGAAATATAGATAAAATGAGAAGTCAAATATGGTTTGGGATTAGAATTCTCAACTAGTATCCAGTCTCCCTATCTATATAGATATAAATTTGGATTCTCAACTCTAGGATTTTGATCTTAGATGCCCAAATCCTAATCTATATATGAAAGTAATATAATTTCATCCCACCTTTTGCTCACTTACTTGCTTATTTAATCTAGCTCAGGTCTCTAGATACACATTCTCTCTATAGTTAGATGTGGATCATCATATAAATGATCGAATCCCACTAGATAATCAGATGATATCTCCAAGTTACTTATTTTAGTAAAAGAAGATGAGTGAAAAAAGGTTTCTTTGGTCCTTATATGAGTGAGTAAAATTTGGAATTAGAATATAATCCAATTGGGCACAAATGACAAGCCACTACACCCACCATCAAGTTACTAGAGGGAGTGATTAAGGATGAGGATGAATGAGAAGTGAGTGAATAGGGATGATTTGGGATGATGAAGGAGTCATTAGGGATGATTATGTATAATGAGGTTCAATGAGGGAATGCTTATGGACTATAAGGGAGTGATTAGGGATGATAAGGGATGATGAGATTCAATGAGGGAGTGCTTAGGGATGAGGAAGGATGAGGAGGGAATGATTAGGGATTATGAGGGATAAGAAGGGAGTGATTAGGGATAGTGATGATCAATGAGGAAATTATTTTAGATAATGAAGGAGTGATTAAAGATGATGATGGATGGTGAGGGTCAATGAGGGAGTGATTAGGGATGATGAGGGATAAGGAAGAAGTGATAAGAGATGAGGGAGGGATGATGAATAAGTGAAATTAATACAAAGTGGTCATTTAATGTGCACATTTGATCAATGTGACCTATGTTTCTCCAATTGCACCACTTTGACTTGAATTCAAAGTGAGTTATTTATAAACTTTAATTTTGACAAACCTAAGACTACTAGAAAGACCAAAAAATAATCTAAAAGGCAAAAAAACCTAAAAATGACTATATGTTTATCCAAAATAAATATTAGTTATAAAATTTATTTCCTAAAATTACTAGGTTAAATACTTAATTTCTAAAAATTCCTACGTATTAATCAGATTAAATTTTGAAAAACTGCCTCCTACATCGTAAGGCATGCAATTGTGAGACCAACTCTATTAGATGTGGAGTGACCCTAATTTATTATATTTACTAAAATAAACTTGAATTATATGTTAAGATCTATAAATGTTAACATACAATTAACATTTATTTTAGTAAATAGTCCCCCACCTTCTAATTCATCCATTTTTGCATTTTACTCCCTTCAATGCTTTCATTGGACCATAATGTGCATGCACTTTGGTTGTTTAATATTTTAAACTCCTATGCTTAGATATTTTTTATTTTTTTAAAATATTAAAGTAGCACATATGCACAATAATGTGTATGAGTTATCGCTTATTTGATTTCAAAACCTAAGCCTTTTGGATCGTAAATGGTTTGGATTCTTGAGCCAAAGGCTTAGACCTATCAACACACAACTGAATCCAAGATCTTTCAAAGAAAATAGGAAAATTCAACCTCCATCACCAAATATACTATGAATCTAAATAAACTAATTCATAAAATTATTACCATGATGATGAAAACACTATCCTCTTTCTAAACATATGATTTTTTTAAATTTTTTGAACTATTTCAAAGATTTTATCTATGTTGATTTCTAACTATGGTTTTTTAAGGCCATTACATTATAGAAATATACATACCTATATATGTTTAATTATTTTTTTGTTGATCCAAATACAAAAAAAATCATATGGTCACAAACTAGGCCTAATTCTATACGCATTCAAAAAAAACTAATTTTCATTTTTTTGAGGTAGTTATGGAGGTCGTATGACCATCTATACATTTTAATCAGCTTTTAGGATCTATTTACTTGTAAAATCAATAAAAAAATATTCATCAATTTATAACCAAATATAGATCACAAAGTAGATTATATTATCTAAATTCCCACAAAAAGGTTTCAAAAAATACAAAAATTTTCTATAAAAAAGCTTTATCATAAAAATAACTATCTACTCTGTTTTCCTAAAGAAAGGAGCTCTTATTAAATTTTAGATGTTTGACCTAGTTATACTTTCATTTTTTACAAAAAATAGTGTTTTTGAAACTAGAATCAAAATGATATAATTCATGTTCTTACACCATCCTCAAATTTTGACTATAACTATCTCAAATTATCTACAAAATTTTAGATATCTCAACTGTCAATAAAAACATGTCCATGGGTATGCCCTTTTTACCCACTAACTTTGTGTGGTTACATAGATGGAAAGTAGGGTTATGTGACTAATTAATGGAATTTTCATGTAGAAAACATTGAATTGTCTCTCTTTCAATCTTTGAACTAACCTTCAAATGTGGTAATAAAATAGTGTGTATAATTTAGTTGATTCAGACAACTTATTGAGGAGTTGAAACTACATATCTTGCACACTTAAAATTAAAGTTAATGTAGTTATTTTGTGCATGTGAGTTTAATCCCAACCCAAGTGATAGTAAGGGATTTAAATCCTCTTTTAGATAATCAAATGCAACTATATTATCCCCATTGTAACTTTATTTTGAACAAGGTAATGGTGTAAAAAATGTTAAAAATGACATAGATTCTTTGTAGACTTAAAATGAAAGTTCCTTTATAAATCTAGCAATAAATAAAATGAATGTACAACTCAATAAGAAAAAATATTGATATACCTTTAAAATTTATGATTAAATGCAACTCAAATAAATGTAAACTTAAATTGATAAAAATATTTTTTAACAAAAACAAAATAATAGTCCTAAAAAAATCAAAGTGAAAAACAATAATAAAAATTTACGAAAAAATAATAAAGTTATGAAAATATAAAATTCTGATAACATTATAAAAAATGATGTAAATAAAATTTAATTAACTTAATATATTTATTTGTTAATTACAGGTAAAAAATATCAAACTTCATATTTTATTTTAAATAGATTGGCTAGTCAAAAAACCTAAATTAAAATGACTTATATATAAAACAATATTATATAAATTTTCTTTCATATGATCGCAATTTCAATCCTTAAAAACTATTTTCTTTATTTCACCATACATATGGCCTCATTAGAAATGAAGCTAAATAAATAATGCTCCGTATTTATTAATTTCCTTAATGAAACTTATATTGAACAATGAAACACAATTTTTTAGTAATAATTTTTTCATAGAAATTAACAATGTTTTGACTGAAGAAAATAATGCAATTATATTTTCAATAAAAAATATATTATCACTAGAAAAAACATGTACATATAATTGATAATAGTACAAGAAGAAAGCATTGGCATAAAACCAACTAATGATTGTGAATTTCTAATAAGTTTAAAATATTTACAATATCTCAATTATTATCATAATTATTATTTATGTTAAGTTTTTTTCAAACACTTTAATTTAGTATTTTAATGTGAACATACATTTTCAAGTTAATTGATTCAAGATCAAATCATACAATAAAGAAATGACATATTGTATGTCAAGAAAATTAAAAACTTTTACTTGAAAATTGAATTTATAAGTAATAGATTTGTAGAGTTATTAAAAATAACCAATCTAAAAATTATAATTATTTATGTGAAAAATAAAATACCTATTTTATTTACTACAAAATAAATAGAAATAATAATTATTTATCTAATAAATCAATTTAAAAAAAAAAATTATCCTTTAGAAATTAAAAATTAAATAAATTTATTTTATATTATATTAAAAATATAAATAATTATTAAATTTACTTAATTATAAAAATATTAAAAAATAATATAAAATAATTACTTTATCTCTACATAATACCAAAAAAATTAATTGTTAATATCTATAAATTTTGAAATTTAACCATAAATTCATAAAACACTAACAATATACTAACAAAAATATATTATCACCTATTTTAAATAAGTATAATTTCCATAAAAAATAAAAAAAATAAAAGAGCATTTAAATAAACAAACATATTATCTGGAAAAAAATATTTATTAATATTAAAAAAATATATCTATTAAAATAAATTAACAAAAGTCTTATATATACTTATGTGTAGTTTCTATGATAAATAAAAAGAAAAATTAAACAAATAAACATGGATAACCTGACTTACTAACTGCAACTTCTTTAATTGTTGAAATCCTCCTCATTGAACTCTAATAAATGTGACATTGGGGTTGTTGGCTTTAATTTTATTCTGATATTTTCTACCTTCCTTTAACTCCTCTCGAAATGCATTACTACCTGTCCCCCTAGAAAATTTGCACTCTTTTAGGGTTTTCAATTGCTTCAATCCACATGGAGCCTTCTTCAATAGTAGACAATAAGTTACTTGTAGCATCTCAAGGCGTGGCATCGCTCCATCCTCTAATTGGGTAAGTGTATAGAGTTAGAGGATAATTTTATGGATATTTTAAGTAATGGGATCATGTTAATTAATAACATGATCACATCAATTAATTAATGCAATCGTGTTATTTGAATTATGGCTTGATGATTATTGAGCCATAATGCGATTACCTTATTATATAATACGATCATGATATTATATACCATGATCATGTTATATTGAATAATAACATAATTGCATTATTAACACAATCACATTATTATCATTTTCAATAACATGATCGCATTAATAACATTATTGGGTTACCTATGTATCAAAAATAAATAAAAATTAAAACCCGAATGCAAAATCCTCATTTTGCATTCAAGTTTCCTTACTTTCCTCTAGCTTCTAGGATCATGTTTTGGGCCTTACTTTCCTCTAGCTTCTAGGATCATGTTTTGGGTAAAATAGACCAGAGAGTACCAAGATACTACCAAAATCATTCCACGACCTTGTTGATCGATGTTGCCACCATGTAGGAGAGGTAAGTGATATAAATCTTCCCTATTTAACCCAAATTTTTCATTATTTAACCCTAATTTTTATTTATAATTTTTTTTAATAACCCATCCTGATAACCCTCCTAACACTCCATAGAACCCTCTTGTTGCTCCTCCTTCTAACCCTCCATAAAACTCTCTTGGTACTCCTATCCCTCCACCTAACCCTCCTATAATTCCCCAAAACCCCCATGGTAGTCAAGAGATTCTGATTGATAACATTATGAGAAATAAAATTGAAATTGAAGAATTAATTAGGAGAATGAGGGATCCCACTTTGACCAACCCCCACTGTACCCAACTAGTCGATTCCCTAAAGACCTTATTAGGTCAAATTGACTCTATAATGAGTCAAATTAATAGATGGACCTCATATAGGGATACTTGTAAGGCATATTATGTTGACAAGTTATCAACACTTCAGGTCAAGAATAAAGAAATTTCAAAAGCCTCCATTTACACCCTATTTTTTGACCCAACCACCAATACCCCATTTTTGTAACTGCTAAATATTTTCCTATCCATTGCTATGTACATAACTTAATCACAACCAATTTTTAGGATCGATGGTGGATGTTATTTGACTATCCATAGTGTAAAAACCATAAGGTCCCATTATATTTTTTGAGGAAACTTTACTGTGATTTTTTACTTAAAAAGATTCTAAATTATTTTGATTTTAGTGAGTTTTAGGGCCGATAGAAAGACTCTACATAGGATTGACCAGGTACACATTGTGAACTTAATCAGATTGCATGAATCTATATCCAAAAGCCTCTTAAGCCTGAGATCCCATCTATAGTTTAGTAGGTTGTGGAGATCAACACTCTTCATGCTTTTAGTTCACTCATCGATACACTCATTCAACATATGAGTAAGCTTTCACCGAGTGATGCTATAGATACACCACATATCCGATCCCAACCCTACTCTTATAGTTCTTATGGAGCTATGTGTATAGGACCTTCTGATGATGATGGTGTTGGTGGTTCAGAGGGCTTAGATAATATTCTTATGAGTGATGAGTTTTTGGCACACACATTTGGTGTGTACACATCAGCAACCACATAGATGTAGGTATATTTTATATAAATGTAATGTTAAATTTAAGTTATATTTAAAAATTTAATTTAGCTAATAATTAATTAACATAAAAATTGAATATAATATATATGTCATTTTTTATGTCATAGGAGGTGATAGTGCCTTCATCATCATAGTCGGTATTTATAACATTTGATTTGTTACAGTTGTTTACATATTTAGATCCAACTACTAGCCCATCCACTGTTGCATTTGTCTCTGTTAAGACAACATTGTTTACCTATACAAAGGTAAATTTTTAAGTTAATATTAAATACTCTATGTACATTTAGTCTATGCGTATTTGCCTTGTAAGTTTATCTTTCTTTATTTTCATACTCTATTTTCATGTTCTCTCTCTTTATCCTTGCTCTATTCTTTACAATATTATTATGTGTTTTCATAGGTCTGCATGCTACTTTGATTTTTTCCTTCCACAATACTCATAAGAGCATCTACCTACTCAATTACATCTCATTTCATGCATCTAACCATTCCACACAACCCTCAAGCTTCAACTCTTCACTGAACTCTTCTTTCCTCTTTGATACCTTCCTTCTACTAGCCCTTTTTTGAGGCAAATCCCACAAAGATCCCATGAATAATATCATTCAAGATTAGATAAGTGTAGCTCACATGTCATGAGGATACTTATAAAATGAAGAACACTTATCTAGGGGTCCTTCTAGGTAACACTATCTTTTAAATGAAGTTGCTAAGCTCAATATAGTCATATTCTCATTTTGAATTATGTCACCATTACCATTATACATAAATCCACATGCTACCCTTGAAAATGAGTGATAATATCAAGGGAATTTAAGGTAAAGAGAAGAAATGTGCATCGTTAACAATAGACATAACACAACAAACATATATGCTTTGCTTTTTTCATCTAATTTACTTTTCTTCTCAAGAATTAATGCAAAATTAACACAATCAAAAACATAAAAGTCATGAATGGTCTTGTGTTGGACCATTCTTCCTTGGGAGTAACATCCTAAAATTCTCTTACAAGGTCAATGATTAAGGATGTAGACGTTGTATTCATATCTTATACCCATTACCCATATGGTATATTTTCTCTTTTTATTATCTGAGGTCAATACACTTTTTTACAAGAAATCTATTATATGCTTCCAGGGATAGGACATTATTTATGAAGAAAACATGAAGCACATTTTTACACAAAATATTTGAAACTTCCTTATGAATATACACCCATTTTCCTACTGGAATTTAGCTTGGAAGTGATAATATCCTATTAAATGGGAGTCTCATTCATATACCTGTTTCCCAAAAAAAATCCTAATAATGTAAAATAAAATTCCTATGACCATATTGCATCTAAAACCATAAGGATACAAAATTGATATGACTGTACATGTAGCATTTACTTCCTCATCTTTGATATGGGTAAACACAAACAATCCATTTTCTCTCTTTTCCATCTATATTTATGTATCCAACATTTGTATAAGATCCACACACACACACACACACATGGTAGGCATGTGAAATAAATATTCCACATCAGTCCACTTGAAATATTACCTATAGATAATAAACATCCATGGCTTTAGTTGATGGATCATTCTTTATCATCATGAACTCTTACAAAAGTCCTTTGGTATTTTTTATCTATTGTACATATAATATGATAAAATTTCTAAAACTCTCTCCTAAATAATAATGTAGGGGGACTAAATTACTCACGTAAAAATTAGAACATAAATTAGTTTTTAATTGTTGAAGTGTAGTGGCCACACTACATGTCTTGGCAATATCATCAACATACAGATAAAAATATGCCAAAGCACTTTTGTAAGAGTTCATGATGATAAAGAATGATCCATCAACTAAAGCCATGGATGTTTATTATCTATAGGCAATATTGCAAGTGGATTGATGTGGGATATTTATTGCACATGCCTACTATATATATATATATATATATATATATATATATATATATATATATATATATATATATATATATATATATATATATATATATATATATGTCTGTATGTATATGCAATAAATATCCCATGTGAAATAAATATCCCACATCAATCCACTTGTAATATTGCCTATATATAATAAACATCCATGGCTTTAGTTGATGGATCGTTCTTTATCATCATGAACTCTTACAAAAGTGCTTTGGCATATTTTTATCTGTCATACATATAATATGATGAAATTTCTAAAACTCTCTCCTAAATAATAATGTAGGAGGCCTAAATTACTCATGTAAAAATTACAACATAAAGTAGTTTTTTATTGTTGAAGTGCAGTGGCCATGCTACCTGTGATGGCAATATCATCAACATAGACAATGAGTATCACTATGCTATCATTATCACTTTGAACATGTAAATTCAGATCATAAAGACTTCTTCTGAATCCATAATTTTGGAGGTGCTGATATATTTTTTTGTAATAGGTTTGTGGAGCATGCCTAAGTTCTTATAATGACCTGACAAACCCAACAAACCCAATGGTCACTCTCTGGGACCATGCATCTTTTTTGTTGTACTATGTAAACTTCCTTGCCTAAATCCCAATTCAAGGACATGCTCTTCACATCTATTTTATACACCTTCCAATCATACTAAAAGAGAATAATTTAAGTTAGTAGACAAGTTTGGGGGGAGATCCACCATTTATATTGGTACTAAAATATGTGTTAGCCTTGACAATTACACGTTACAATTTCTTCCAATTCAACATCCAAACTATTTTCCAATTTTATTCTCTTGAGATAAAAAAAGACAATATATTTAGATGGATAAAAATTTGATATATTGGATAAGGATCTCCCTTCCTCAACCTATTGGTAGAATGTTATTTACACATACCTTCATCAAGTGGTAGATTCACTGTGGCTCGTGCTCCTTTCTATTGGTTGGGTGCTTTCCCATAAATCACTTGTCATCCATATATTATAAATGAATGTGATATCAATCCATGTATTATATATAGACATATAGATGATTGATATCGTGCATACAATATAATGATGATGGCCATATATGTGTATCTCAACCTTTCCCCATTAAATATATAATGTTATTTTACTATATCCAAAGAAGCTTTACAAGTAAGGAAAAAGTTCTTAATATGTCTCTTATTCCTTTTCTCTCCCTAAATTTTCCTTGTTGAAGTGTTAATATTCTTCCACTCACACTTCCTACATGTATTACAATTTTTATATTACCTCCAACATGAAAACTACTTACTATTCTTGGCCATTGCACATTGTATGAAAGTTACACTTCCATGATTCTTGGTTTGCATTGTCTTTTCATGATATGCATGTTGTATGGTCATGTTGTACTTCCATGACTCTTGGTTTACAATGTCTTTTAATGATATTCACATTGTATGGAAATTACAATTGCATTCAATTCTTGGTTTACATTATCTTTTCATGATATGCATAGTTTCCATATATAAGATTTGATACTTTATATAAAATTAGGTGAGACCTTATTTACATGATTAGTTGATGGATGGAGTAGACACTCATCCCTCTTTATGAGATGAGATAGACACATACATTGTTGTTGTAATGTCATCTTCACAAGCACTAATAGAGGTATATGTTATTTCTTGTAATTTTCAATTGAAAAATAGACTTGTTTTAATAATTTTACTACATGTACTTGGAGAAATTATAAATTATGTAAATGTATTGTGTATGTAGGTTTGTCTTATGACATTTATAGTCTCAATCAAATTATTATTAGGGAAACTTCTCATGTTTCTCCCATATTTGAGATGCCTATTTGGATAGCTGAGGTTCTTACCATTGACTTGTTTGAACGTGAAAATAGATTGAGTAGGATTGCGAGCTTGTAGTAAGTGTATTTTTAAATGATTTTTTATTGTCTTTTAAAATTAATTTCTTAAAAATTATTTGAATGCATTTTATTTTAATTTTTTAATAATTCTTATATTTAAACATGCTCAACTGCAAGCTAACTATGAGCATAGGACCTGCATTTGGACCTTGGATCAATCCAAGGCATTAGAGGAGTCTCCATCTACTAGAAGGACATCCTAGGGAGAGTCTTATTAAATGAAGGCAAAGAGAGGGAGTCTATTTGATGGATAGATCTGTCTTACATGAGATGTACTTTTTTGTATTCTCATATGGCAATTTATGCATTTTTGGCATTGTATATATGTATATGACATTCACCCAAAACTAGATATTATGCTAGTAAATGTGATTTTTTATATGCCTTTCATGACAATCTATGTATTATTGAAATTGCACACATGTGCCTATATTGTATGCCTATCATGGCAATCTATCTAGTTTATATTCAATTTTTATTTCAATGTGTGTTATTGTACAAAGTTGTTTTGATATTCCAATCTATTATCTATCAGATCTCATATTTAATATTATACACAAATGAGGATTAAAAATTTATTATTTTCAATGCTATAAATCTTGGATCTCCCATATTTTTATAAATTAAAGTTTTTATTTCATCAAGTGTAGTGGAAATGACTAATGCCACTCTTATCACTTAGGCTTAATAGTCTTCTTATCTTTGCACATAATTATTTTACACTTTGGATAAACTTATTTGTGTCATTATACCTCTTACAAACCTCTCACATTAATTCTCTATCTCATTTCATTAATTCCATTCCATTCACAAATGTACTCTCACTCTTTCATTATCTTCTCACTAGGCAATCCTCTTAGGTTTCAAGTACTAAAACTTGATATAGGTATTAAGGAGTTATTATTATATCATATATGTTATTATATGGTCAAATAATATCTAACCTTAACCTCTTATAAGCACTCAAATAGACTTCAAATTTTAATTCCACATATAGGGCTCATAATGGTCTCCTTAGGCTTGTAGCCTTTTTTGTGCAAATTATCTTAGTTTGAGAAATATATCAACTATTATGGATATTTAAAAACTTTTACATCCACCCTCTATCTCCTTATAGGTGTTTGTCAAATTTATTTACCTAACTCCACTCCTAGACCATACTTCCTTTGTAAACCACCGTTCAATTTTGCCTAATTAGCCCTATCTTAAACCCACAATAACCAAATCTATATTGTAAAGACTTGAAACAAAACAAAACCAATTTATTAATTTTAAATACATAAAAAAATATCAGATTATGAAGTTTTATTAATTTTTAAGGGTTAAAATTCTTTTTATGGGTTTTTTGCTCTTGAAACCCTATTTAGGCTTCTACACAGGCCAAGGGGCTATATAATTCAATATATTGAGTTATGAAAAGTTTCAAAGGAAAAAAATGACATATATAGGTTTTTTTTCACCCAAAACACCTTATACAATAGGTGAGACATTTAATATCACTTTATTCTCTCTTCTAACCATCAAAACATAGGTTTTTGAGTCTTATTTAGAACTGTGACAACATGGTTTGTGTATCAATGTGTCTAGGAATATCTTAAGGGATTTTAAAATTATCACTACCTTATTTACACCTGTAACCAACCATACAAACCATTATATCCATTATCATACATATTTATATAATAAAAGTATCTCCTCTCTATCTTGATTGTGCATAACAAGGCACCCTACAGGCCTGTGACATCAACATGGAGTATTAGTTCAATTTCACATCTCTCATGCATATTTTAAGAGATTAAAAACATCCTTTGATGATGGTACCATATTAAAAGTCCATAGATTCAATGGTATACTTTAAAATATTAAGAAACAACTCTTACTTTCCTTTGTAATGTGATTGTTATCCCAAAATAGGGTATAAACAAAGTTTCTTTGTCATAGAGGACTGTATGTTGATTCTTTATCATTATCTTTTGTATAAAAAATAATTAACCTTCCACCTAAATGATCTTTCTCAATATATATACCATTATCTATACCAAATTCATAATCCCTTCGTGAGAAACAACCATTTACTTTCATATTGGACTATCATAAGCAAAACATGGTATATGGGTAGAGGTAACCCATTTTGATGAGTTCTCCATGTAGAAATGTCTTACTCATTTATTTGTAGGTCTATATCATGATGAATCACAAATTACCAACCTGGTGGAATCACTTCAGTCTCAATTCCTTGACTATGACCTACAGTCACTTCTTGGTTACCACCTACAGTCATTCATCTACCTACAACCTTACACAAATGACAACATAGTCATGCCTACATGATCCAGCACTATCATGTTCCCATTTTCCATGGAAAGCCTCATTGAAACTCTAAATGTGTTATACACTAGTGTTAACATGCATCCTACTCAACCAATAAAACATCCATGCATTTTTGAATTATGATGTGAAATTATCTAACCAAATGTAATGTTGATTGAAAGTAATGTTCCTATGACTCAACTATTCATATAACTTGAAAACAACCTTGCACATACTTTGAACAATGTGATCTATCATCGTTGATATAGAAATGGTACTCCCTTAATATTTTTTTTGTTACTTTTTACTATCAGGTGCATGCATGAATGTTATATGCACGAATATAGAAAATTAGGATGAGTTGTAATACTATGATTAAACTTCCATTTGGGGTTTGAATGTATAATTTTTAGAAAAATAAACTTCTAAAATAATCAAAACAAGTGGAAATGTATCCTTGATTCTCTTGAAATGTTCATCCAACCATCTACCTCTATATGTGTGCTTTGCATACTCATAAGTAATCTTCTCCCTAAATTTGACAAATTTTTTGGAAACACATATATTTTTTGTAACAAGCTCACACCTTTTAGGTTATTTACCATATTTTATTTGATACGTCACTGATTTATATTTACTTAAACCAACTCATTCCTATCCAATGTACTTTAAATCTCCTTAGGGATACATTTTTCTAATTTTGTCAATCCACCAAAAATGCTACAATTTTCATTTAAACATGATTTGTTGTAAAATAATTATCCATCCAGTCTTTTGAAATAGATATTTAGAATAAATTCCATGGCTAATTTTGGTGGCAATTCAATGCCATACTCCTATGAAATGTTGTTAGTATGTAAAGTACAATGTATATGGAAAAAATATCATAGTGCATTGAAAATTTAACATGTTACCTACAACAAGTGGTGCACGTGTGATTTATTTTAACATAAAAAGGTTTTTCCATCTCAAAATATCTTTGAAAAATATAAATTTATGGATGTTTTTTCAAAATTTAGAGTAAAATTGTGTATGATTCATACCCATTAAATGTTTTAGATGTGGTTTACGGTTACGATAACCAACTCTTCTTTTCACAATATCTCTTGTATTGGGTGAAACTCTTGTATTATATTTCAAAAATTAACTCTTTGAGAGTATCAGCTATAGCCTTGTCTTTTCATGGAAGTCTACCAGAGAATGCCCATAGTTCATTAATATTAGGTTCATTAAGTCTTTCACATATTTCAATTGATTTCGTTATTGTTTTTCTATTTATATTAAGTGTTATGCTTGTTTTTGAAACCATTCATTTTTCTTTGTTTTGTTACTTACTCCACAAATTGTAATTATGTATCAGGCAACATTACAATCTTTGGTGCATGATTTTGGGCCTAAAGTATGATATGTATCATGTAGATTTTTAATAATTTCATCATTTTCATCATCCATGTTAGATGTTCTTAGTCCTAATGTGTACATTATAGGTCTCATATTAATCAATTTTATTTATGAAATAAATAATTGACATCTTTGACTATCATAATCCAAATTATAAAAGAAAGTATCCAAAATTTGTTGAGCCAATCTTATTGAATGGTGATCAGACATTTTGTTATGAATTGGTTCTAAAATATTTTTAGAGACTTCATTTAAGTACTTGTATTTTCTATGCACAATTCTTGGAGGTATTGGTAATGGTGGAATTTGTTGAGAGGGTGTTTTAAAATCATTATTACTTTCATTACTTAGAGGTGGTATGACATTTTTTTCATTTTTAATTGCTTTATTATATGTTTCCATGAAAATTTATTGATTTTTAATTTCATCATTATTTATTTCCATCAAAATTTCTTCGTTCATGAGGGGGGGGGGGGGGAGGCGTGAAGCATCATACATAGACTCATCACTAAAAAAATCAAAAACTTGGAAATTTGAAAGTGAATTTTCAACATTAATAAATTCATTATTTTTAATTTTGTTATTATTTATTTCATTATGGTCAATTTCATCATTATTCAATTGATTATGGTAAATTTCATCATTTTATAATTAATTATTGTCAATTGGATCATTATCTATGACACTTGGTTCATCAATATTAGGGTTTGTACCTTGTCTACCATAAAGTTTTTGCATTCGTACCTTGTGTTTCTCTCTCAAATATTCTAATTATTCTAGTGTTTTGTTCTTCAACATCTTCCTCTTCCTTGAACATGATTTGTCACCCATCAAAAGGGACAATTGACAACTTTTCAAAGGTGGGGTCAAGTACACAAGTACCATAGATCTTGTAAAAGTATGCAAAGAATGTTTATGGGGACAAAATTCTCAATTTGGGTTTAAAATGGTCATTGAAAAGTGAGCTTAGTATAAAATAATCATAACATAATTATGTTATATAATGTGATCATGTTATTAAATAATGTGATCACGTTATGGGTTGTATAAGGTTCTACTCCATCCAACACATTTAGAATATTATATTAACAATAATATGATCATGTTATGTAATAATGTGATCACATTATTGTTAATAATAATTTGGGGTTAGTATTTGGAAATGAGAATTGAGTATTGCCTATATTAAGAATAACATGATCATGTTATTAAATAATACAATCACATTATACTTAATATAGATAAGGGATTATGGATTAAGGATTGAGGCATTAGTGCATAGGGTTTAGGGATTAGAGGTTAAAGATTAAAATTTATGTTTTAGGGATTAGGGATTACAATTTATATTGTATGGTTTAAGGATTAGGGATTAGGGCATGTAGGTTTTAGGTTTAAGGGTGTATATAAGGTCTAATCACTCTATGCCATGTGTGAACCTAATTTTTACTACAAAAGATATTAATTGGGATTAAATCGATTTGTAAATAGGAAAAGTTTTTTATTTAAATTTTAGGGTATATTGTTTAGGGCTTAGGCTCAGGGTACATGGTGTTAATCGTAAAGATAATTATTAGTATAAATGATGTTAATTTGGGCTAGAATGATTGGTTAAACATTTAAAGAGTTTATATTTATGGTTTAGAGTTTAGGGATTAGGAACTTTAAGCATTAAGGCTTAGAGTATAAGTTTTAGGGTATATAAGGTACAATCATGATGGCGATTGGGGTAAATTGGAGATGATCAACCTCCAAATCACATTTTATATTCATGTAATTAGATTGAATGGGCTTTAAATATCCCTAATTTAATTCATATGCACAACTATATTGGTACTCCAAAGGCTAAATTTTGGCCATAGGTTTAAAAATTCATTTTATGACATCTCGTGATAAAATCGATTATATCATAAGGATTGTATTTTTACGACATGTAATGGGAATTAGGGCATAGGGTTTACAATTTATGTTTTAAGGATTAGGGAATATGATTTAGGTTTAAGGACCTGTATATAATTTGTCTAATCACTCCATGCCATATGAACCTAATTCTTACTACAAAGGATGTTAATTGGGACTAAATCGATTGGTAAATAGAGAAAGCTTATGGTTTAAAATTTAGGGTATATTGTTTAGGATTTATGGTTTAGGGCTTATGTTTTAATGTATATATAGTTTAGGGTACATAGGATCAATCTAAAATATAATTGAGGACAATTTGAATCACTTGGACCCATTTATGACTATAGAATGTGTTTTTGGGTTGTCATTATACCTTGGATGTCATCATGTAGATTGAGTGAATTAGTCAAATGGGGCAATCAATCATGTGATTTAGGACAAACTAAGTCATATGAACTTAATAATTAGTCTAAATGATGTTAATTTGGGCTAAAATGATTGGTTCAAGGTTTAAAGAGTTTACATTTATAGTTTAGAGTTTAGGGATTAGGAACTTTAAGGATTAGGGCTTAGGGTATAGGTTTAAGGGTATATAAGGTGCAATCATGAAGGTAATTAGGGAAAATTTGAGCTCTTTGAACCTATATCTGTGAGTAAAGAATGTGATTTTGAGCTCAATTAGCCCCCATATAATCACAAATTGAGATATTAAGTTAATTATTGTTTAATGAGTGATGAAATTTTGACCAAGTTCATCCTTGTGAACCTATTACTTACTATATATATAAAAGATGTTAATTAGGGATAAATTTATTGGTTTAGGGTTTAGGGTCTATAAATTAAAGGGTTTGGGGTTAAGGTCCTATGGATTAGGGTTTAATGTAAATGGTACATGCTTTAGGGTTAAATTTAAATGGTACAGGGTTTAGGGTTTAAGATATCAGATATAAGGTCTAATCACTAAGGTCATTGAAGAACATTTGAGCTATTTGTTCACCTATTTATGACTTTATTACCTTCATGTTTGCATTTATAATAAAAGTAGGGTTAATTATGCCATGTACATGTTATACAATTGATTGAGCCATCAATTTGGTTTAGGGGCTCAAATTTTCTTAGATCACCTAGGGAATTACACAAATTGAGTAATTGGATCAATTCATGATAGAAGATTGATCTTTTAATTTTTCCCCAAATCATATCTTATTATTTAAGGGGTTAAAAATGGTCTCAAATTCCTCCTCAATTAAAATAATCAACTAGCTCCTCCTCTTTGTTTAATTAGGTTGAAGGGGCTCAAAATAACCCTAATTTACTTTAGATGCATAGCTAGATTGGTACTCCAAAGGCTAAGTTTTGGCCATAGGTTTAAAAAGTACATTTTGTGACATCTCATGATAAAATTAGTAATATCATAAGGCATGTATGTTTATGGAATGTAGTGGGCATTAGGGCATAGGGATTACAATTTATGTTTTAGGGATTAGGGCATAGGGTTTAGGTTTAAAGACCTATATATTAATGTCTAATCACTCTATGCCATGTTCAAACTAAATTATTACTAAAAAGGATGTTAATTGGGACTAAATTGAAATTGGTAAATACGGAAAGTTTATGGTTTACAATTTAGGGTATAGTGTTTAGGGTTTATGGTTTATAGCTTAGGTTTTAATGTATATATGGTTTAGGGTACACAGGGTTAATCACAAATATAATTGAGGATAATTTGAATCACTTAGACCCATTTTTGACTATAGAATGTGTTTTTGGGTTATAATTATACCATGGATGTCATCATGCATATTGAGTGGATTAGTCAAATGGGGTAATCAGTCATGTGATTTAGGCCAAAGTGAGCATTGTGAACTTAATTCTTAGTCTAGATGATGTTAATTTGGGCTAAAATTATTAGTTTAAGGTTTAAAGAGTTTATATTTATGGTTTAGAGTTTATGGATTAGGAAATTTAGGGATTAGGGATTAGGGTATAGGTTTTAGGGTATATAAGGTACAATTGTGATGGTGATTGGGGAAAATTTGAGATCTTTGAACCTAGATATGTGAGTAAATAATGTGAGTTTAGGATCAATTATCCCCACATCATCACAAATTGATCCTACAAATTCAATTGTGGTAATGAGTGATGCAATCTTAACCAAGTTCATTCCTGTGAACCTAATTCTTACTATATATAAAGGATTTTAATTGGGGCTAAATTGATCCTAGGGGACTATTGAACCTTAATGTAAGGAATTTCATCTATATTATATCAATTGGGGATCTAAGTGCTCACCATATTAAAAAAATAATTATTTCTCCAATTTGATATGTAATTGGGTCCAAAGGAGCCATGTGCAAGGAATTACATACCATATTTAACCAATTGAGTATTCAATTATAGATTATACATAATTGGGGCCAATTGAGGTTTGCCCAAGGAATTGTGTCAACATAATTTTAATTATGGCCCTAATTGCACACTTATTCAAATAATTGAGTTTTTGATTCAATATGATATGAAGTTAGGACCAATTAAACCCTATATGTAATTACATACATATAATAACACTTAGGATTTTGATTGCACACCAAATTAAACTAAAAGAATATTTGGTTCAATATGATATGAAATTTAGTCCAAACAATCCTTGTGTAAGAAATTTCATCCATATACTATCAATAGGGGGCTCTATTGGTCCCAAATACATAACATATTGAATCAACCAAGTATTTAGTTCAGTTGAATATGCAATTATGGCCAACAAAGGCTCATGCAAGTAACTAAATACATTTGATGTTAATTACAGCTTCATTGGCCCTGATTGTAAACTATATTTAGCTAATAATGTATTTGGTTTTATCTTATACATAATTGGAGACAAATAATCCCCATAAAATTAATTTTGTCCATATAATGTTGGTTGGGTTACATTAGCCTCGATTATACACCATATTGAACGAATTGAGTATTTAGGTTTAATATGATATACAATTGGGGCCACTCAATCCCCAAGCAAGGAATTACATCCATCTAATGTCATTTGGGGCTCTAATTACACCATGTTTAATCAATTGATATTTTTTTTAATACTATACACAATTGGGGATAACCAAGTCCTATGTAATTAACTGCTTCCACCTAACATCAATCAAGGCATTTTTCACCCCATGGAAGGAATTGTGTCCATCTAATGTCCATTATGAATATTTTCCCCTAATTTCACATCATATTTAACCAATCAAGTATTTTATTAAATATAATCTATAATTAAGAGTAATCAGTCCCTATGTAAATAATTCCTTCAATATAGTGTCAATTAGCTTTGATAGCACACCATATTAAACTAATTGAATATTTAGTTCAATCTATGACACAATCGGGGTTATATGAGGCTTGGAAAATGAATTATGTCTATATGATATTAATTAGGTTTCTAATTTCACACCATATTATAAAAAACCAAGTATTTAGTTTAGTTTGATATGTAATTGGGGCCAACCAAGCTCCATCGAAGGAAATATGTCCATCTAATGTCAATTTGGGATTTATCGGCCCAATTGCACACCATATTGGGATAAAATGAACAATAAATTGATTTATAAGTTAATACATCTCAAATTATCATTCAATGATATCAATTATTTCCAAGAACATTGGTCCCAAACAACAATCTTAATAAACCAATATTTGATCTTAAGACTATTAGGCCTAATGGCTCCTATTCAGGTTTTAGGGTGTTGAGAATATATAATGCAATCATGTTGCTAATGCATTTAATAATTTAATTATGGTATTTGAATTTGAATTCAATTCCCACACTTTTTGGCTCGAGAATGGCTTGTATTCCCAAGCCAAAGGCTTAGATTGTCAATGTACAATTGAGTTTTGAAAGGTATGATAGAAAACAACAAATTTAAACTTTGATTTCCAAATACACTAAGAATTTCAATGTGAAAATTCAAAAAATTAATACCATCGTGATGAGCACGCTCTCTTCTTTCCAAAAATATGTTTTTTATAATTTTTAGACTAATTTAAGGTTTCAAACTATGTTGATTTCTAACTATGCTTTTTTAGGCTAATACATGATGTAAACATACATGCCTATACATGTTCATGTAATTTGTATTTCGTTGATCCAAGTGAAAAACAAGTTATATGGCCACAAACTAGGCCTATTTCTACACACATTTGAAAAAAAATGATTTTCATTTTTTTGAGGTAGTTAGGCATGCCGCATGGATGGCTATCCATTTTTTGTTAGTATTTAGGATATATTTACTTGAAAAATTAATAAAAAAATTTATTCATTAAAAAAATATAAAGATGTATAGGTAAAAAACTATAAGATATTATCTAAATTTTCCCTAAAGGATTTCAAATAATATTAAACATTACTCAAAAAATGGTACACCACACAACCATCTATCTACTATGTTTTCTAAAAAAATAGGAGTTCCTCTATAAATTTTAGATGTTTGACCTAGTTATACTTAACTATTTTTTAAAAAATTAGTGTTTTGAAAACTAAACTTGAAATGTTACATTTCATGTTCTTATACCATCTTCAAATTTGGAGTGTAAATATCTCAAATTATCTATAGAAGTTTAGAATTATAAATTTTTAGGAAAATCATTTCCATAGGTAGGCCACATTTTTCCCCCCAACTTCGTGAACTTACCCAATTCTGGAAACACCTCCAACTCATAAAACCAATAAATTTTCAAAGAACACAACTGTATAAATCCCCTTGGATTTCCAAACCCTTTTGGCAATACCTTGAAAATATTATTCCAATTCATTTCTAACCTTATTAGATCACCTATTTTAAATATTATTTATACTTATGTGTAATTTTAATGATAAATAAAAAAATAAAAGAAAATTTAAACAAAAAAATATACATGTAAATAATACAAATTCATCCCACCTTTTGCTCATTTGTCTACCTATTTATTCCAACTCAGGGTTTTGGATACACACTCTCTCTTTATGGCTTGGACGTGAATCACCATATAAATTTTTGAATCCCATTAGACAATTATATGATATCCTCAACTTCATTATTTGAGTGAAAGAGGATGAGTGAAATAAGAGTTTCTTTAGGCCTTAATTGAGTGAGTAAAATTTGGAATTGGAACTGAATCTAATCAGGCACAAGTAGGACGTCACTACACCCACCATCAAGTTATTTAAGGGAGTGATTAAGGATGAGGATGGATGAGGAAGGAGTGAGTAAAGATGATGAAGTACAATGACAGAGTCATTAGGGATGATGAAAGACAATGAAGGTAAATGAGGGAGTGATAGGGATGATGAGGGATGGTGAGGTTTAATGAGGGAGTGATTAGGGGTGAGGAGGGAGTGATTATGTATTATGAGGGATAAGGAGGAAGTGATTAGGGATGATAAGGGATGATGAAAGAGTGATTAAGGATGATGAAATATGGTGATGATCAATTAAGGATTGATTATGGGTGATGAATGATGGTGAGGGTCAATAAATGAGTGATTAGAGATGATTAATTATGAATAAAGTGTGATTAAGGATGATGAGGTATGAGGAGGAAGTGATAAGAGATGAGGGAGGGATGATGAGAAAGTGAAATTAACATAAAGTGGTTGTTTGATGTGCGCATATTATCAATATGACCTATGTTTCCCTGATCACACAACATTGGATTGAATTCAAAGAGAGTGCTTTGTAAAATTCAATTTTGACAAACCTAGGACTCTTAGAAATACCAACAAGCAATCTAGAAGGCACAAAAACCTAAAAAATGATTATACATTTACCCAAAATGGATATGAATTAAAAGTGAGTGCTTCTTTCTAAAATTTGAATTCAATTCCTATATGTTTTATATTGAGAATAGCTTGGATTCTTGAGCCAAAGGTTTGGACTGCCAATGTACAGTTGAGTTTTGAAAGGTATGATAAAAAAACAAAAAAAAATTAACTTTGATTGTCAAATACACTAAGAATTTTAATGTGAAAAATCATAAACTTAATACCATCACAACGCACATGCTCTTATATTTCCAAAAATATGATTTTTATAATTTTTGGACTAATTTAAAGTTTCAAACTATGTTGATTTCTAACTATGCCTTTTTTAGGCCATTACATGCTACAAACATACATGCTTATACATGTTCATGTAATTTGTCTTTCATTGATCCAAGTGAAATATAAGTTATATGGTAACAAACCAGGCCTAATTTTACACACATTCAAAAAAAAGATTTTTATTTTTTTGAGGTAGTTAGGCATGTCGTACAGATGGCTATCTATTTTTTTGTCAAATTTTAGGATCTATTTACCTGAAAAATTCATAAAAAATGTTATACATTGAAAAAATATAAAAATATACAGGTCACAAACTAGAAGATGTTATCTAAATTTTCTCCAAAGGGTTTCAAATAATATTAAATGCTACTCAAAAAATGGTGCACCACACGGTTGTCCATCTACTATGTTTTCTAAAAAATAAGAGTTCCTCTTCAAATTTTAGATGTTTTACCTAGTTATACTTAGCCATTTTTAAAAAAAAATAGTATTTTGAAAACTAGACTCAAAATGCTACATTTCATGTTCTCACATAATCTTCAAATTTAGAGTGTAGATATTTTAAATTATCTACACAAGTTAAAAATTCTAAATCTTAGGAAAATCATGTCCATGGGTAGGCCACTTTTTATCCCCCAACTTTGTGCACTTACCTAATTCTAGAAACTCCTCCAACTCATCAAACCAATAAATTTCCAAAGAACTCAGATGTATAAATCCCCTTGACTTTCCAAACCCCTTTGGCAATACCTTACAAATCTTATTCTAATTCATTTCCAACCTTATTAGATCACCTATTTTAAACCTTATATATACCTATGTGTAATTTTAATGATAAATAAAAAAATAAAAGAACATTTAAACAAAAAATATACATGTAAGTAATATAATTTCATTTCACATTTTGTTAACTTATTTGCCTATTTATTCTGGGTTAAGGTTTTGGATACACACTCTCTCTACATTTTGTGCATGGATAACCATATAAATTTTTTGAATCCCACTAGACAATTAAACTATATCTTTGACTTCTTTATTTGAGTGAAAAAGGATGAGTTAAAGATCTTATTTAGGACTTATTTGAATGTGTAAAATTTGGAATTGGAATGAAATCTAATCAGGCACAAGTAAGAAGTCACTGCACCTGCCATCATCTTATTGAAGGGGGTGATTAAGGATGAAGATGGATGAGGAAGGAGTGAGTAGAGATGATGAGGGATGATTATGGAGTCATTAGTTATGATTTAGGATAATGAAGGTAAATGAGAGAGTGATTAGGGATGATAAGGGATGGTGAGGTTCAATAAGCAGTGTTTAGGGTTGAGGAAGGATGAGGAGGGATGAGGAAGGGTGTAGAGGGATGAGGAAGGAGGAGGAGGAGGAATGAGTGATTATGGATTATGAGGGATAAGGAGGGAGTGATTACAAATGATGAGGGATGATGAATGAATGATTAAGGATGATGAAGGATGGTGATGATCAATGAAGGAGTGATTATGGATGATGAGTGATGGTGAGGGTCAATAAAGGAGTGATTAGAGATGATTAATTATGAAGAAAGTGTGATTAAGGATGATGAGGGATGAGGAGGAAATGATAAGAGATGAGGAAGGGATGATGAGAAAATGAAATTAACATAAAGTGGTTGTTTGGTGTGCGCATGTTATCAATATGACCTATTTTTCCCTAATCACATAACTTTGGATTGAATTCAAAGTGAGTGCTTTGTAAAATTTAATTTTTGATAAATTGAGGACTCTTATAAATACTAAGAAGCAATCTAGAAGGCACAAAAACCTAACAGATGATTATATATTTACCCAAAATGAACATCAGTTGTAAAATTTATACCCTAAAATACCTAAATTAAATACTAAATGCCTAAAAATGCTTATGTACTAACCAGATTGAATTTTGAAAAACTATCTTCTACATCATACGGTGTGCAATTGTGAGACCACCTCTATCAAATGTAGAGTGACCTTAATTTCTTATATTTACATTTTAAATTTAAAGTATAAGTTAACATTTATAAATGTTAATTTATAATTACTATTTATTTTAATAAACAATCCCCCACCTTCTAATTCATCCCCTTTTTGCATTCTACCCCCTTCAATGCTTTCATTGGACCATAATGCATATGGACTTTAGTTATTTAATATTTCAAACTCTCATGCATATATATATATATATATATATATATATATTTTTTTTTTTTTTTTTTTTTTTTTTTTTTTTTTTCAATGTTAAAGTAACACGTATGCACTATAGCATATATGAGTTATGATTTATTTGAATTCAAAACACAAGCCTTTTGGCTCGATAATGGTTTAGATTCTTGAGTCAAAGGCTTGGACCTATCAACACATAGTAGAATCTGAAATCTTTAACAGAAAATAAGAAAATTCAACTTCCATCACCAAATACATTATGAATTTCAAAGAGCCAATTCATAAAATCATTACCACGATTATGCAAACACTATTCTCTTTCTAAATATATGATTTTTTTTTAAATTTTAAACTATTTAAAGGTTTTTATCTATGTTGATTTTTAAATATGGTTTTTTTAGGCCACTACATGCCAAAAATATGGATGCCTATATATGTTTAAGTATTTTTTTTGTTGATCTAAATGCAAAACCAATTATATGGTCACAAACTAGGCCTAATTCTATAGCATTAAAAAAATTATTTTTCATTTTTGTGAGGTAGTTATGGAGGTTGTATGACCATCTATCCATTTTTGTCAGTTTTTTAGGATCTATTTACTTATACAATCAATAAAAAATATTCATTAATTTTTTAAATCAAACATAGGTCACAGAGTAGATGATCTTATCTAAATTTTCATAAAAGGGTTTAAAAAAATACTAAACTTTGCTATAAAAAGGCTTCATCATACAAATGACTATCTACATTGTTTTCCTAAAAAATGGAGTTCCTATTCAAAATTATATGTTTGACCTAGTTATACTTAACCATTTCAAAAAATAGTGTTTTTGAAACTAGACTCAAAATGATATACAATTCTTGTTCTTACACCATCCAAATTTTTTGACTGTATCCATATCAAATTATCTACAAGAGTTCATTTTTCTCAATTGTCATGAAAAACATGTCCATGGATAAGCCCCATTTTGTCCCTAAAATTTGTGCACTTACCTAGATAGAAAGTAGGATTATGTGACTTCTCTATAGAATTTTAATGTATAAAGCATTGAATTGTCTCTCTTTCGATCTTTGTGCTAACTTTCAAATGTAACAACAAAATAATGTGTACAATTTAGTTGACTTAGATAAATTATTGAGGAATTGCAGCTACATATCTTGCACACTTAAAATTAATCCCAACCCAAGTGAGAGTAATCCCAACCCAAGTGAGAGTAAGGGCTCCAACTCCTCTCCCAAATAATAAAATGAAACTATATTCTCCCCATTGTAATCTTATTTTGAACAAGGTGATGGTGTAGAAATTATTAAAAATGACATAGATGCTTTGTAGACTTAAGTGCAAGTTCCTTCATAAGTGTAACAATATATAGAATGAATGTGCAACTCAATAAATTGAGGAGTTCCACTTAGCTTGTAAGTTTTGTTATTTGATAAGTAATGACTAAGGGTAAACATGCATGTATAGAGTTATCTAGGAAATGACTTGTAAATGCTGACCATGAAAAAATGTGATAAGTGAAAGTCAAGGTCTGTGAAATTAGGAAAAGGTGAGCTAGACCCACAAAGGTAAGAGGGACAAAATCAGCAAGTCATCGAGTCTAATCAAGGCAAGATCGATACACCATCAATTATATATTAAAAGGTAAAATGACTCAAAATGAAGAAAATACTACTCAAAGAATAAATGATTGGGATCTTAAAGTTGAAAATATATAAATCTAATATCAATATGAAAATATTAAAATGAACTAAGACCAAAAAAACTCTTAAAAAATGAAGTTGGTCAAAAGAAATTTTATAGACCAAGTTGGAACATTGTCCATTTTAGACATTGTTTTTTTTATATTTTTAAGAAATCTTTAACCTTTTATCACAAAGCATTGACTATGGATCCCATGTATTCCTACACTCATATTGGACTCACGTACAATCTAGGGATTAGTAATGTGGTTGCACAGGAAGAAATGGTGCAAGACCCCTATGTAGATAATATTGCTTATGAGATGGATTTTTATCCATATTATAATACTCAATTAGAGGCACAAAGCCAAGATCCATTAGATAACTATTTGGTTAACACACCACCTTACACAGAATAAGACCAAGAATAAATAGTCATATTTTGCTAATACAGCTTCCATGTATGATCCATTTTTGTTTGAGTGACATTTTTTAGAGAATAAAGATGGGATTTTGGTTAGATCAATCAAGGTAGGGGCCAAGTTTCTAGTAGACTTCCCCCATGAAAATTTATCAAGTCTATTAAGTGTGCCCCACAATATCATTTACGATCAACATGATTCTTCTAGCAATCCTATGGCTCTAGTCCAAATAACGTACCAAGATCCTAATACATTTGATCAAAGAAAAAACATCATAAAAGATAACTTTAACAAAAATTAGATAGCATATCAAACATATATAAATCTAGCATGTGATTTCAATTAGATGAATATGGTAAGTAAGCCCCTCATTGACCTAGTACCTTCAATAGGAGTTTTGATAGAATTAATCAGACAAGAAAATCTGAGTTCTAACTCATTTGTACAAGCCACTTTGATAGATAACCTGATACATATGTTATTTATTTAAGAAGTGTCTTTAGATTCTACACTAAATAGTCAGCCAAATGTAGTAGATAATGTGCAAACAACATCAAACCTTGATCAAAGTGCTGCTAATGCACAAACAACTAACCAACAACATGTGCATGTAGTTAATCCTATGAATAGGTCATCATACCAAGGGATAAGATTTTTTGCACACCAACCTAAACCAACTACTTCCCCAATTATACAACCTATGGGGTTAGGTAATCAAATAATGGGAAATATCACACCTCAATGACAGAATGTGATGAATCTTACTCCCCCTCAATAGGTAACAAGTAGTATTCAACAAAAGTAGACACAGTCTAGTGTATTAATGCAATAAAGCATGAATCATTGCCACCTCAATTAGGGGCAACAAATATTCCACCTCGCCAGGTAACGATGAGCATACCTTTTTATTGTAGACTAATATGCCAGTCCAAAACCAAGTAATTACTAGTTAGCAATGTGAAAATATTGGTCAATGACATATGTAAAATCTACAACCTACTTTCACTTTCTCATAGGGATTCATATAAAAAGGAGGTCCTCATGTTTCTCAAGTACCTACTAAACAAACATTGGTTCAAAATGTGCCACAAATCTAGAGACGAGATCTTGGTCCACAAGTTCCCACTCAATAACAAGGTTTGATTAGTCAAAAACATGTGCCTTTTCAACCACATCAGGCATAGTATAATTATATATCTTCATCCCAACCACAAAATCCCCCAGTTCAAACCTTTATCACCAACCTGAACTAGAATATCACGTAGTCAAATGTATAATTTCAAGTACATCCCAATCTATAATTTAGTATTCCTAGTCCATCCCCCAACCAAATCAATATACTCCAATAGGTATCTCCATCATACCTTGGACAAAGTGTTCCACTTGTGACCTCCTAGATATCTATCCAAATCCAAATTCTCCCCCAAATCAATATTCCATCCAATTTTCTATCCCAAGAATTGCAATAGATGAAGGATGTAATTGTTGCCATTAAGGTTGGGAAGTAGACCAAAAATTTCAAATTGAATGACGTATGTTCCTATCCATTTAATATGGATTATTTTCAGATACCATTTCCTCTAGGATATGAACCATAAAATTTCAATAAATACAAAGGGAAAGGTGATCCTAAGGCTCATTTGATTGACCAACTTCTTTAATCACTCCTCATCATAACTGAGCCGGAAGGTGACATTGGGGTTGTTGGCTTCAATTTTATTCTGATATTCTCCGCCTTCCAATAACTCCTCCGTCAAACCATTTCCACCTGTCCCGAAAAAGTGGCACTCTTTCAGGCTTTTCAGCTGCTCCAATCCACCTGGAGCTTTCTTCACCCTTGGACAGCCAGTTACTCGTAGCATCTCCAGGCGTGGCATCGCTCCATCCTCTAATTCTGCCAACTCCTCCAACTTATCGAACTTATAGATTTCCAAACAACGCAGCTGTGGAAAGCCCCTCGGCTTTCCAAACCCTTTTGGCAATACCTTGCAAATCTTATTTCTCCATAATTCCAACCTTATTAGATTGGGCATCATTTTTAGTGATGGATATTCTTCACAATCGCACCCCCATAACGTGAGTTGCACGAGATTTGAGAAACCACACACCCAAACTGGCACAGCAAAACTCCTTAGATAAAGGATTTCAAGATCCTTCATAGCTAACATTTTCTCCGATAAAGATAGAAGATCAAACTCACCACTATAATTGGATATTCTCATATTACGCATGTTGACCAAGGGAGCAAGGATCCCTTCTTCTATCCTTTTCAAGTCACCCACCTCATCAACTTTTATCGACACTTGGCGGAGGTTGATCATTTTGACAACATCCTCCAGCTTTAACAACTCATTCCTTTCACTAAAGTATATTCCATCCGATCTCAGTGTCTGCAAAGACGCAAGCATTGATATTCCCTTGGGCATACGAATCCTATCATCACAACCATTTATATCCAGACATTCCAGACAATTAAGTTCACCTATCCACACAGGTAGCTCTTTTAGCCGACGGCAGTTAGACATGTCAAGCAAGAGAAGCCTCTTTAAACTTCTGACACACTCTGGCACCTCGTCAATCTCTGTTCTGCATAAATTCAAAACTCTAAGGAGTTTTAAATTTCCAAAGCATCTACGCATTGTAGAGATACTTGTGAAACTCAAGTCTAGAACCCGCAGTACTTTCACACCAGTAAACAAGTTTGCCGAAATATTTTGAATGCCATCATTCCCAGACATTGATAGAGTGCGAAGACGCGAGGCAGAATTTGCACTATTGTTTGCTATTACTCCATCAACTATGCCTTTCTTGGCCAATAGTATCTTGCGGCAGCAGCTACTTCTTTGTATTGCCGGAATTTCAGTGAAAGCCTCGCCCACACTGAATGCACATTGACTTTCTTTTGATAGACTAATCGCCAAATCAAGCAACAAATCATGTATTTTGCATCTTTTAGTTTGCTGATCATAGTCCTTCTCTACTATTTCTATTAAACATAGACTGTGAAGATGATATATATAACTCCACCCAATCTTTACCTGGTCTTCTAGGGAATGAATAAATCCTTCTGCTATCCATAGATTTATGAGATACTGAGGGTCTATTTCCTCATCCTCTGGTAAGAAAGACAAATATGCGAAACAAGGTTTGAGAGAAGCAGGGAGATAGTCATAACTCAACTTAAGGATCGGCATAATTGGGTCGTCCTTCCAATAATTAGTCACCTCCTTTAGCTGACGCAATTTGGACTCCCAGTCCTTGAAGAGTGTCTTGTCCGCCAGAGATGCTGCCACTGTTTTAAGAGCCAATGGCAATCCACAGCATTCCTTTTCTATCAGATGAGCAATCTCCTCAATGTGCTGTGGCGGTAGATTTTGTTCACACTCAGGGAAGGCAAAAGCACAAAACAGCTTCCAACTGTCTTCTTCTGACAAAGCTTTCATCTCATAAACACGGGCATTCATGTTTCTACAAACTTCCCTCATTCTTGTGCTCACCACAGTTTTGCATTGACTATTGTTTCCAGTTGGAAGACCAAGTGTTGATATCAGGTCGTCTTCTCCAGTTGCCCTCCACACATCATCCAACACAATCAGAGACCTCGTACTTTCTAACAGCTCATGAATCAACTCAGCCGCCCGCACCTCGCCTACTTTACCATTAACAACATATTGTAAAATTTCCCGTTTATGATTAAACTGAGCCGCCTGCTCCTCGCTTGCATTAACAACATCCTCTAATTTAATCTGGGAGGCCAAGTCAGCTTGTAACCTTTGAAGAGAATAAGTTTGAGAAATCGCAAGCCGGATATAATTATCAAACCTGTTCTTTATTCTGTTGAAGACATTCTGAAGTAGAAATGTCTTCCCAACGCCGCCCATTCCAACAACGGCGATAACAGGAGCTGCAGGGTCATCCAGTAAGCTGATGATGTCTTCAACCTTGGAGTGTATAGCCACAGGTCGTGCATCGCTCTCTACCATACTTGATCTCTTCCACCTTACATTTTGGGAAGTACTTGTGGAGGGTTGATCTGGACGAGTCAATTCAGCAGCAAGCTTCAGCTCAGCTGCATCTTCCATAATGGACCTCATTCTGTCTTTGACGTCTTTAATCCGACGTCCCATTTTATACCGAAAGACTAGTTGAGAATATTTGAAGGGACACCCACAAGAAGATTGAGAGCTGCTATTACTATACATAGACTCAACAGAACATTCTTCCAGTATGTCTTCGGCATCCATGGCAATATCGGCAACATCCAGCAACCAACTTTTGACGGACTCGTTATGTGCACTCTGCACATCTGCATTTTTGAGATAGTTTCCTATATTTTTGAGCTTCTTACTCAGCCATTCGAAGTCCTTTCTGAAGTTAAGGACAAGTGAAGCCTCTTTAGTTATCTGATCTAAGACCATCCCCCCAAATTTTCCAACTACAACATTAGCCAGAGCAGATGCCATATTTGATTTTTTCTCTAACAACTGAGAAATTGAAGGCAAAAACTAAAACCACCAAAACTACAATGTAAGTGGGAATATTAGAAATAACAGTGCAGGCACTTCTTGTTAAATAAACCGGACAGTTATTCCAATTGCTTTTACTTTACTCATTCGTTCCTCTCTTTCAATGGTTACTTTAGTCACTCTCACATTTGCTTTAACTTAAATAATTCTCTTTTAATCATATTTGGTTTAAAAAAGGTTCTCTCACCTTTCACTTCAGACGATTAAACATTTTTGGGTGGAAAGAATCTTGTGGTCTATGTGATGCCATTTTCACTTTCTTTTCCAAAAGCTATTCTTGCAAATATTTTTAATGTTTCGTCTAATAAAATATTATTTATGTTTAATTATATTTATTCATCTTTAATAATTTTATTTCATTATTTAATTTTAAAATTATTTGGTAATCTTTAATTTATTTGAATGGAGAGGATAGCATGTACATTTGATGTTTTTTCCTCTTTTAAAAAAAATATTCTTATATTTTATTTTAATTAATCTTTTCTTTTCATCAAATATCTTTAATGATAAAAGAATATAAGAAAATTTATTATAATATATTTATTTATAAAGGTTTGAAGCTCCTTTATTTACAAGATTTTATTTCAACTCAAAAGCTCACATCCAATTTTTAAAAAAATTATTACATTAATAAAAACTTTCAAAATAAAGGAATAGAAATAATAATATAAAAGGAAAATAGTTTAAGGTTTAGGTTATGTTCTCTTTATATAATTTGTATCCTTTTAATATTATTAAAATTTTTTTAGTGAAAATTATTTCAAAGGTATGTAAGATGAAACTTTAAAAATTAGGGTTTTAAAATTCTAAAAAGAGGCATCCACATTATTTCGATTATGTTTTGTAATAAGTCTCTCTTTTGGTTGGTATGGTATGTATTAAAAATCAAAATTTATTTTTAATGGGGAAACTTTAAATCTTACATTAAGATAATCATTTATACTCTTAAAGAGTATTTTCACAAGATTGGCTTATCTACTACTCCTCTATGGTAAAGGGATTGGTGTTAACATGTATATATCCCTTTTAATTTTTATATATTTAAATTAAGTTATAATAGGTTCTCACCTCATGTGTCTCATGAGAAATTGAACTATATGTTAAATTTCAACTCTTCCTCTTTTGTTTGAATTAGGATATTTACTACTTTTTAGATAGGATATTGTTGAATATAAAATATCTCAATTTATCTGGTGCTTCATTTATCAAGGCCTTCTATTTGAAAACATGATCATGCACATGGTCTTTTGAAGTTTCAAATTCTCCATTTGCAACCATCTAACGTCTATTATGTAATATTTACATTTTGCACTCGTGTTCATTCAATATTGAAATGTATTCATTTATTTTACATACACTATGGATTTGATATTCTTGACACATGACCTTACTTATAGATTCTACACAAATTCATGCAGATTTCATACACAACGCATGCAAACTATTTGATAAAATGACTCAATAAAATGTGGTCACATAGACTACAATTATAATAAGATGTGCACAAAATGGCTTTTCAAGGATGGTCTCAAACTCTTCGAACAAATGAATCCTTATAAAACATACCCTGACCAAATGTATAATGAAATGAAACATATTATATATACATGTATAAAAAATGTGGTGACATCAATACAATATATGGTTCAACATTTTGACGTCAATTTTGATTTTAAAAAAGAGGGATTATAATAGATAGAAGAGGGAGTCTATGTAACAGAGAAGGAGCTTAATTAGCATATGAGGAGTCCATTGTAAATAGTAGGAGGGCATTGATAGTGATTGGCATGTCACAGGTCAAAATTAGCTAATTTTTGTTATAATGTGTGTTAAGTTGTGGAGCTAAAAGCTTCACCAAGTCACTAATCAAAGAGTTGCTGAGTGCAGACATCAACTGACGTCGGCAGTATAGCCAACGTCGGTCAGGCAGGGACCAGGGATCAGCCGATGTCGGTCAGTAGCAGACTGACAGTAACCGACGTCGGCAACCTGTGCATGTGTATGCTCCTGCATGTGGTTTCCAGAACGCGTTTCCAAAATTAGACTCGTCTAATTTAAGTGGTCTGAAAGTGTTTGCATGTTGAAGGCTAATTTAAGTCTTGAGTCTGTGTTTCTAATTATTGTAATTAGAAGTCTAATTATTGTATGCATGGGATCCTATTTAAGAGACCCATGAGGCATGTAATTAATTAAGAAGGCAAGTAAAGCATTGAAGCAAGAAGCAAGGTCAAGGAGATCTGCAAGGTATAAGGTCAAGGAGATCAGCTGAAGCATTCAAGGAGGGGATAACAACTCAAGTTGTTGAGTTGGTTGTGGTTGAGCAAGAGAGAGAGGGAAGAAGTCCTAGAGGTGTGGCAAGCCTTAGTGGTGAAAGAAGAAGTGGCATCTTCTTTATTGTATTTTCTTTAGAGTATATTTAATACAAGATTGTGTATTTTCTCTCAAATTCTTTGTTGTTTCAAGTTTCTAGTTAATTAATCATTCTGGTTCAATTCCATGTTTAATTGCTTATAAGAAAAGTAATCAATTGTGCTTCCTCAGGTTCCTAACAGTTGGTATCAGAGCTAAGGTTGCAGGGAGCAGGTTATTGTTTTGATTACAAGACATTCTCAAGGGTTTTTGATTGAGTGGGAGTACAACAATGATAGAAGAAAGTATACATTGAATGGAGAAGTTTAACGACAAGAATTATCAACATTGGCGGATGCAGATAGAAGATTATCTGTATCAAAAATATTTGTACTTACCATTGGGTGGGGTTGATTGCAAGCCCACAGACATGAAGGATGAAGAATGGAGCGTTCTTGATCGAAAGGCTCTAGGATCTATAAGGTTGAGCCTTGCATCGTCTGTGATTTCCAACTTATCATAGTGTAAGACAATGGTAGAGTTGATGGAATCTTTGGCAAATATATATGAAAAGCCCTCTGCTTCAAATAAGGTATTTCTTATGAAGCAGCTATTTACTATGCAAATGCAGGAAGGTGGATTAGTATATACCCATCTTAGTGATTTCCATGGTTTGGTAAACTAATTAAATTTAGTCAATATTATTTTTGATGATGAAATAAGAGCTCTCTTAATCTTATGCTCATTACCTGAAAGTTGGGAGAGTTTGGTAATGGCAGTATCTAATACTGCATCTACTTCTAAAATCTTAAAAGTTGATGATGTAGTGAGTGTAATTTTGAATGAAGAAATTCACAGGAAAAGCACAGGTGAATCATCAGGGAATGCTCTAAGTGATGAAAGTAGAGGAAGGCAAAGAGAGAAGGTCGAGTAGGGGAAATCAAGGTCAAAGATGGAGAGTGGATCCAAATCCAAAAGTGGAAGTATCACCTGCTGGTATTGTGGAAAGAAAGGACACACAAAGAAAGAGTGTTGGTTGAGAGATAAAGACAATCAACATGAAGGTAAAGATGAAGCAGCTATTGCAGGTATTGTGGCACAGGATGCTCTCATACTTTCTTTGGATAGTCAGATAGAGTCATGGATTTTAGATTCTGGTTCTTCTTTTCATGCATCCCCAAACAGAGATTTATTCCATGAGTATGTCCAGGGAGACTTTGGAGTGCTTTATTTAGGGGATGGTACGCCTTGTCAAATGGTTGGCAAAGGGAAAGTGCAGCTGGAATTGCAGACAGGAAACACATGGGTGTTGAAGGAGGTTATGCATGTCCCAGTTTTGAAGCAGAGTTTGGTTTCTGTAGGGAAGTTGGGTGATGAGGGATGCACAATAACCCTCACAGCAGATTCTTGGAAGGTTTCCAAGGGTGCACTTGTTTTAGCAAGAGGTAAGAAAGTAGGTACTCTTTACCTATCTACTTGTATTACTAATTCTTCTTCTGGGTTATCTACTTCAGCTGTAGATTCGAAGATGTGGCTTAATAGGCTTGGTCACATGAATAAGAAGGAGATGCATGTTCATGAGTCAAAAGGTATGAGTTCAAATTTGGAGGGCATAGATCGAGTTCAGTGCAGGAAAAGGAAATTTGATGCTTTTGACACGAACATGGAAGCCTTGGTGTTTATGGAGGAGATGATGGACAAAAATTAGTCACAAGGGCTGAATAATTCTAAGCAGGGCAGTATGGATAGGGTTTTGATCTAAGATAAGCTCGTGGATGAAAAGTTCATCAAGTACAGAAAAACACAAGCACCGATGTCAGTCAACTGGGATCGACGTCAGCCAGATAGAGACCGACATCGGCCAAGTGAAGACCGACATCGGTGACTCGGGGCAAATAACTACTGGCATCAGCCAGGGGAAACTGACGTCGGCAAGGAGATAGTCACACAAAACTGACATTGGTCAGGTGCAGACTGAGATGTGACTAGCATCGGCCACTGAGACGGATTTTGGGCAGACAACAAGCTGTCAAGGAGTCTCAAATGCCCATTAAAGGACTGAAGTGGTAAGTAAGTCTTAAATTCATCATTTCCCTTCTTTACACTACTTATTGCTCACTGATAGTCAAGAATCAGGAAGTTGTTAAAGAAGCAGAGCAGGTAGATCCAGGAAACAGTGGGAGCTTGGCATGGATGAGGAATGTGATTCCTTAAAGAAAACCAAATAGGTGTTGTTGGTGGAATTGTTAGCTAGAAGAAAACACTGAGAGATGAATGGATGTTCAGGATGAAGAAGAGTGGGAATGGATAGGTGAGACAGAAGGCCAAGGGTACATGGTCTTGAGGAAGCTGCAGGACAGTGGTATAGGTTTGACAAGTGTATGACTAAGCATGGCTTTAGTCAAGGTCAATGTGACCATTGTGTTTTTTACTTTACCAGGTGGAAAATGATTGCAACATTATTCTGTTACTGTATTGTGCTGCTTGTTGCAGGGTTACATATACAGGGAGTTTTTTGAGCTAAAGGCAAAGTTAGTTCAGAGGTATGTTATGAAGAATTTGGAGTAGCAAAATTCTTTGGCATAAGAGACATGGAAGATCACAGGTTGGTTTTGTCTCAAGTGGGAGCTGATGTGAAGAAGGTGTTGGTGAGGTTCAAGGTGCAGGATGCAGAATCGGTAAGCACACCAAACGCTGGACAGTTCAAGCTAAGCTTGAACAAATGTTTGAAATCACATAAGGTCTAGTGTAGACCTGAGTTTTTCCCAAGCAGTGGGAGTTGTCAGAAAGTTCAGATGTGGTAGTGGACTTGGTTGACAGGTTTAGCATCACAAGATGTGTGGTGGATGGTCTTCAAAATTGAGCTTGAAGATGGAGGTGCCTGAGATGATTAGTGGAGGTTGTTGTACAGGTACAGGTGTAGCTATTTATCTCCAAGTGGGAGATTGTTAAGTTGTGGAGCTAAAATCTTTACCAAGTCACTAATCAAAGAGTTGCTGAGTGCAGATAGCAATCGGCATCGACAGTACGGTCGACGTCAGTCAAGTAGGGACCAGGGATCAGTCGACGTCGGTTAGTAGCAGACTGATAGTAACCGATGTCAACAACCTATGCATGTGCATGCTCCTGCATGTGGTTTCCAGAACGCGTTTCCAAAATTAGACTCATCTAATTTAAGTGGTCTGAAAGTGTTTTCATGTTGAAGGCTAATTTAAGTCTTGAGTCTGTGTTTCTAATTATTGTAATTAGAAGTCTAATTATTGTATGCATGGGATCCTATTTAAGAGACCCATGAGGCATGCAATTAATTAAGAAGGCAAGTAAAGCATTGAAGCAAGAAGCAAGGTCAAGGAGATCTGTAAGGTGTAAGGTCAAGGAGATTAGCTAAAGCATTCAAGGAGGGGATAACAACTCAGGTTGTTGAGTTGGTTGTGGTTGAGCAAGAGAGAGAGGGAAGAAGTCCTAGAGGTGTGGAAAGCCTTAGTGGTGGAAGAAGAAGTGGCATCTTCTTTATTTTATTTTCTTCTGAAGTATATTTAATAAAAGATTGTGTATTGTCTCTCAAATTCTTTGTTGTTTCAAGTTTCTAGTTACTTAATCATTCTAGTTCAATTTCGTGTTTAATTGCTTATAAGAAAAGTAATCAATTGTGCTTCCTCGGGTTCCTAACAATGTGTGTGTGTGTGTGTGTGTGTGTGTGTGTGTGTGTGTGTGTGTGTGTGTGTGTGAGAGAGAGAGAGAGAGAGAGAGAGAGAGAGAGAGAGAGAATAGGGTCATTTTGGGTTAGCTCGATACCATGTTCTCACTAACCCATTTCCCCCCAAGATCACATGAAGATGAAAATCTAAGGTTTTACCATTTCATAAGGAGTAATTATGCATGACCTAGATCTGATTGCATCAGAGAGAAGTCAAAGCCAAACCCAAAAGAGAGAGAGAGAGAGAGAGAGAGAGAGAGAGAGAGATAGAGAGAGAGAGAGAGAGAGAGAGAGAGAGAGAGAGAGAGAGAGAGAGAGAGAGAGAGAGAAGAAGAAACTCAATAAGGGTATGTTTAGTAGAACCTAATATATTAGGCACACATTGATACAGATGGTTGTAGATACTCCTCTTTAGCTTGGGAAGAATGACCTATAGATAATAAAGCACTAAATAAATGGTTGATTAGTTAGATAGTAGGGTGGATTGCCTAGCAAGCTATATCCATGAAGCATGAGCTTCTTTGGAGGATATCAATCCATGATTTTAATCAATCAAGTTATGAAAGATAAAGTGCTTGCATATATCATAAAATATACTAAAATGAAATACAAGAGGATATATATGACTAATTATAACAATAAAAGGATTGATATTAATGTCAAATGAATTAGGTGTGGTTCAAAATGTAGCATAGGGTTTTGTGATTAGGTGAGAGGTCTAAAAATGAGACTTAGTTAAGGTCTAGTGGGTGAAAAAAAATTCTATTTATATATCACATAATTGACATTATCAGTTAGGTGTGATCGTTAATGGTTAGGGTGATCATTAATGGTTGGGAAACCATCAGTAATTGGGACAAACCATCAGTGGTTACTATGGTTTTGGTTTGGTTCAAGGAAATGAATTGGTAAGTTTTAGAATGGAAATCTTGAAGGTAGGCTTATGATAGGTTGGTCAAAAAATAGAAATAAAGTAAATAATTAGTGAAAATACATACTTATCTTGTTAGTTGTTGATATGAAGAAGGGTTGAGGGAGTTGGCTGAAGCCTGGTGTAACTTTGGTAGAATAATGATACTTGGTTGTTGGTTGATGGATGATAGCACATTAGATCTCTATCTCACTTGTTAGTTCATTATAATAATACCTAAAAAAAGAGGTACTGATGCAAGAGAGCTCTGATTTTGGGTCTGGATCTCTTTTTACCTCTTACTCCTCTCTTTTTATAGGAGGAATGGGGAGGTGGAAGTGTAGGTTCAAGAAGAGGTTTAACTTGTTATTTAAATTTAACATGGACATGCATTGATCCATGAGTGGATTAGGTAATCTAATTATAAAAAAACCAAGTTGTTGTTGAAGTGGGTGTTTAATGTTCAGGTGGTGGAAACCTAGCCATTGGTAGTTAGGCCTAACCATCGATGGTTAGGGTGACCATTAGCATTTGATGGTCAAAGGTTAAGTTTTTTCAAGGTGGATTAGTGAGTTAGTTTAGCTAGTCATATAACTAAACTCAAGTTTGTAGTCAAAAGGTTGGGGGATGGTCCCTAGTGGTCTCAAGGTAGCCTGGGGGTGATTCAACATCTAGAACCATTGTGTGTAGTTTTTTAGTGTATACATTTTCCCCCTTCTTATTATATAATTGGTGTTAACAAGCTAAAAAAAAATGGATTGAGAGTCAAAGGTTTGGTTACCTCAATTATAGGAGGAGGTGTTCCTCCTCAATCCAAGAATTTATGAGGTAAAATAGAATCAAGTGTAGGTTTAATAAGTGGTTAAGTTGGTAATAAAGTGGGTGGTAGGTTGGGTAATGAAGTATAAACATGAACACAAAGTACAACTAATAGTGATATCCAAGATCTCACAATAACTAAATTGCCATGGTTGGTAAAAATAAAGGTAGTTCTAGAAGTATGAGTGACAAGTGGACCATGTGATCATATGTGATGGTTGGGATACACTAGTAAACTCAAGTCTCCCAAACAAGGTCAGTGTTTTCATGGGTATCTAAGATAGGAAGTGCTCTTTTGAAGACACAAATTGGTTAGGTGTGTATAAGGCAGTGAAATTTAAAAAAAAAATCAACTTGGAAAAGATATATGGTGCAATAAAAATGACCAAGTTAGGGTCATCATAAAACATGTGGAAGTTGGAAAAATGGCTAGTGGTGAGGTTGATGTTGTGTAGTTGTGTTTGTTGGAGAAGATAATCTTGAATGATGGGCACTTGGATTGGTTTAGTGAAAAAATTATTTGAAGGGATAATGTTTGGAGGAAAAAACATAAAAAAATATGACCATTGGGGTCAACCATCGATGGTAACCCTGACCATTGATAGTCATAGGTCAAGCCTAAAAGGGCTAGGACAAAAGTGCCATCATGGGTCCTTTTATGTCATTATGAATATTAACATGTCACAAGGAGCTCCTAGCATTTTATGAGAAGATGGTTAATATTTCTTGAGTGTGATTAGTTGAGTTAGGTGGATTTTTAACCTTAACTAAGAGTTGACTTGTTGAGGATGTAGAGAGGATGTAGGAGAATACAAGGCCAAGAAATTGTGTTCCCTAGGGTTCTTCCTTGATGGTAGTTGAGGAATGAGGTAGGGAATGTTTTGAATCAGTAAACTAACTTTAATTTGGTCAATTGTATTTATTTTTGAATTTGTTTGATGTGTTTAGTTATGGGTGGGTTGGGTATGTTACAACCTAGGGTTTAGGGTTTGGGTTTTTAGGGATTAAAATAATTTAAACTAGATTTAAATCATCATAAAATCACGTAACTAGAGTTTTAAAATGTGAAAATCAGATTTAATTATGCACTAACATGCATCACATAAACAATTCCTCAAATCACGATTAAATGAAAGAATAAATGGAGAGAATAGAAATTTAAATAAAACATAACATAGATATACCATGGTTCACCCAATGTGGGCTATATCCACCAAAAAAGTCCTCAATAAAATCTGTAACAAAACAAGATTACAAAGAACCTCTCAAAGAGATAAAATATCTCCTCCAAAATTCACAAATAAATTCTATGAATTGTTGATCCAAATATAAAATATATCAACAATAATCCAAAAATACTCTACCACACCTATACCTATATAAAATAAACATCCACATGTTAATATACCACATGCTACAAAAAATATCTCACATATCATATCCTATCATATGCAAAACCTGTTATATGTTATCTCTAAAGTCTCATCTCCATCTATATATATATAATAAATGAGGATAAAACCCATAAAAAAGGGTGATACATTCTATCCTTATCTAAGATAGCCTCATCCACAAAGGAAAATGCCATTTCCACCTCAACATGCTTATCCATAAGGACCACCAAGAAGGAACACACCATCTTCCTCCAAAAGGCATAACTTCCAATGCAATGTGATAATAACCAGCTCCTAGATATGATAAAGTCAATCCCACTTCCATAATACATAATAGAAATTATTAAATAAAACATTTAATAATTTTCTCCTCCTATAAAAATTAAATATTTAACAAGTAATTCCCTAAAACAAGGAAATAAATCCCACTTCCAATAAACATGGAAATCAACATGAAAATTATTAAATAAGAATGTAATAATATTCACACACATGAGGAGTAAATGTAAAATCTGATCCCCACATCCTTGGAGCTCTCTAAGACCCCAAAATATACCATCATGGTCATATGATAGTCCTAAAGGGCTCCACACTCAATAATCTCCCACTTGGAGGCCATTTCTCCTTAATCGAATCTATCACTACTCTAGACCACTAAGGCCAATCAAATCTGAACATAGTCTCAACTTGTCCAATGTGACCACCTTGATCATCATATCTATAGGATTATGGATAGTATGAATCTTCTTCAACTTCACCAAGTTTTGCTCCAAAGCTATCTTGATGAAGTGATAACATAACTGAATGTGTTTCATCCTCTAGTGGAAAGTGGAGTTGTTTTCCAAATGAATATCACTATGACTATCACTGTGTAGTCTCCCAACTTATTTCTCATTACCCAAGTCTCAAAACAACTCCTTTAACCAAATCATCTCTTTGATAGCCTCTGTGGTAGTAATATACTCTACCTCTATGGTTAAAAAATCCATAACCTTTTGTATCTTGGAAATCTAACTAATTATTTTATCTCCAATAGTAAATATATAACCTATCATAGTCATCCTACTATCAATATCCCTTGCCATATCTGAGTCCACATAACCATGCAAAGTGGTATCTGATCCACCATAACATAATGCAAAATCCATGGTTCCTCTTAAATACTAAAGAATTAATTTAACTACTTGAAAATTTTCATAACCAAGATCACTCATATACCTATTCACAACTTCCATTGCTTGGGCAATATCTGGCCTAATACAAACCATGGCATACATCAAGATGCCAACTATGAATGAGTAAGGTACCATAGACATCTTAAGATTTTTAGCTTCTATCTTAAGACACTACTCATTTGATAATATAAAGTGTCATGACAAAAGAGTACAAATATATTTAGCATCCAACATGTTAAAATTTTCCAAGACTTTCTTCACATACTCTAATTAGGATAAAACTAGCTTCATCTCCTTCCTATCACGAGAAATCTTCATACCAAAGATTTTATTTTCAGCACCCAAATCCTTCATAGAAAAGAAGTCACTAAGATATTTCTTGAGCATATGAATATGTTGTATGTTCTTTCCTATAACTAACATGTTATCCATATGCAAGCATAGAATAATAAAGGAATCATCATCAAAATGTTTGATGTATATGCAGTGGTCAGAATTACACTTTTGATATTTTTGTTCCAACATAAAATAGTCAAATTTCTAATATCATTATTATGGATCTTGTTTTAGGCCATAAAATATCTTCTTTAGTATGCACACATATTTATCCTTCCCTTTTACCTCATATCCCTATGGGTGCTTCATATACAACTCTTCATCTAAATCACCATGAAGAAAAGCAGTTTTCACATCTAATTGTTCTAAGTGCAAATCCTTAACTACAACTAAACCAATAATAGTCCTAATAGAAGTCATTTTTAAAATAAGAGAGAAAATCTCATTAAAATCAATTACTAATTTTTGTGCAAACCCCTTGACCACCATCCTAGCCTTATATCCTTTGCTTTGTTCATATTTTTCTTTTATTCTAAAGATCCACTTGTTTGGCAATTCACTCTTGCCCTTGGGTAGCCTTACCAAATCCCACATTTGGTTATTCATGAGAGATCTACTCTCCTCATCCATGGCTTGTTCCCACTTCATCCTGGTATCTACCTACATTGCTTCCTCATAACACTCTGGTTCTCCATTGTTAGTGAGTAAAAAATAATTCAAAGAAGGAAAAAACATTCAAGTGTTCTTCTTACCCTAGAAGACCTTCTTACCATAAGAGTTTGGGGTCTTTGTGTAGAAGGTTCTTGAACTGATCCATTAGATACTTTTTCATATAATGTCATCCAATATTGTGTACTATTTTTTTCCTATTCCTGTTCCTCTAACTAATTATTATACATGAATTTTTTCATTAAAGACTACATCTCTAGACCAAAATATTTTTCTTATCTTTAATGATCCATAAGTGGAAACCAAAGTCATCTTCACCATATCTCATAAATGTGCATTTTTATGATTTAGCCTCTAACTTGGTCCTATCCTCTATCTTAATGAGAGAAAAATCCTCCCATATATAACTCTAAGAAAAGAATAATCAACATTTTTACTAGACCAAGCTTGTTTAGGAATGCCTCCATCGAAAAGCATAGAAGGTCTTCTATTAATTAGATATACTACTGTGTTAACTACTTTTACCCAAAACTGTAAAGGCAACCCTGCTTGTAACCTCATGCTCTTAGAATTTTTTATTAGTGTTCTTTTCATCCTTTTATATACCCCATTCTACTATGGATTTTTTGGAAACATCATTTTCCTACAAATTTTATTGTTAGAACAATAATCGAAGAAATCATTACTACAATACTCACCTCCATTATCTTATTTGAGATATTTCAACTTGAGACATATTTAATTCTCAACAAAGTCTTTCCACTTCTTAAAAGTGTCAAATACATCTAATTTATTTTTAATAAAATAAACCTGAACTTTTCTAGTTGCATAATCAATAAAAGTGACATAATAATTGGAACCACAAATATAAGATACCTGAGTTGGTCCCCATACATCTAAATGTACCAACTCTAACTTGTGCTCTTTCTTTATGGGTCTAACTTTCAATAACTTAACCCAATTTTGTTTCTCATACACACAATTCTAAAAAATGTCTAGATCTATGTATTTTAAGATCTCCATGCCCTTATGGCTCAGATGACTGAGCTTGTAGTGCCACATAGTTGCATCTCTATCTACAACAACTAAATCAAAATAATAAACACTACTTGTCAAATATAAAGTACCAAATTTCTTACCTCTCAAAAAAATAAGAGCACCTTTGGTAAGTTTCTAATAATCTACAACAAACATTATCAAACATCCCTCACTACCCAATTACCCCACTGAAACCAAATTCCATCACAACATAGGCACATGTCTGACATCCTTAAGTAGACATGTGTTCCAATTCTACATTTTCACCTAAACACAACCTTTCCCTACTATCTCACATGGTTTATCATCACCAAGATAAACATGTCCTAAATGTTTTTAAACATAATCAGTAAAATAATGCTTATGTGGGGTGGCATGAAAAGAAACCCCTAAATTTAATACCTAAGACTCAAAATAAGTATCCATAGAAATAATTAAGGCATATTGACATGATTTACTTGATGTCACATTTACCTCATTCATTTCCTCCTTGTTGGCATTTTTATCCCAAAGTGACCAATAATCCCTCTTTGAGTGTCTACTCTTCTAATAATGCCAGCATATCATCTTGGATCTAGATTTGGATTTAGATCTACCCTTTGAATTTCCATAGTTGCCTTTTTTCTTGTACTTTTGACTCCCTATAGTATTACTATACAAAGCATTAACTAAATATGATTTATCAGTACTTTTCCTTCACATTTCCTCACTAAGAAACACACCTAAAACATCCTCAAAATTCAAGCTTCCCTTGGTAGGGACTACATTACTCATAGCCATAACCAAGATATCCCAACTACTAGGTAAAAAACACAAAATTAGAAAAGATCTAACTTCATCATCAAAATTAATTCCAATAGAAGTAAGAATACTTAAAACCATATTAAAATCATTTAAGTGACTAACAATTAAACCATTCTTAGACATTTTCATATTAAACAATCTTTTCATAAGAATAATTTTATTAGAAGCATAGGGTTTCTCATACAACTTCCCAAGTTTATCCATGAGATCCTTTGTAGTTTTCTCATCATAAATGTTAAATGTAATAAAAGATGCAAGGCATAATAATATGGCTCTTAATGCCTTCTTATTAAGCAATGACCAATCTAAATCACTCATACTTATAAGTTATTCTACTTTCCCCTCCAATGGGAGATGAAGCTCCTTTTGATATAGGGAATCTTCCATCTTCATTTTCCATAAACCAAAATTCTTACCATCAAACTTCTCAACTTTGAATCTGATCTCTTCTCCCATGTTCCCACTTAAGCTAATAACCTTTCCTATGATTTACCACTTTAGAAAAACACACATCCAAAGATATGATACTAGTTGTTAGGAATTAAAAGAATTTAAACTAGATTTAAATCACCATAAAATCACATAACCAAATTTTATATACATGAAAATTAAATTTAATTATGCACTAAAATGCATCATGGAAATAATTTCTCAAATAATAGCTAATGAAAGCATAATTGGAGAGAACAAAAACAACAATAACAAATAACATAGATATACCATGGTTCACCCAATGTGGGCTACATTCACAAAGAAAGTTCTCAATAAAATTTGTAATAAAATAATATTAAAAAGAACCTCTCACAGAGATAAAATATCTCCTCTAGAATTTGTAAATGAATTCTTTGAATTGTAGATCCAAATCTGAAATCTATCAATAATAGCTCTACCACACTTGTACTTATATAAAATAAATTTACACAAGCTACTATACCATACCCTATAAAAATATCTCACATATCATATCTTGTAATATGAAAACCCTATTATCTCTTATCTCTAAAGTCTCATCTCCACCTATATATATAATAAGTGAAGAGAAAACCCATCAAAGAAGGAGATACACACTACCTTTATCCAAGATAGCCTCATACACAAAGGAACATGCCATTTCCACCTTAACATGCTTATCTATAAGCACCACGAAGAAGGAACATGCCATCCTCCTCCAAAAGGCACAACTTCCAATCCAATGTGATAACAACCAACTCTTATAAATGATAAAGTCAACCCCACTTCCATAATACATCATAGAAATTTTTAAATAAAACATTTAATAATTTTCTCCTCCTATGGAAATTAAATATTTAATAATTAATTCCCTAAAACAAGGAAATCAATCCCACTTCCAATAAACATGGAAGTCAACATCAAAATTATTAAATAAGTATTTAATAATATTCACACACATGAAGAGTAAATACAAAATTCACTCCCCAAATACTTGGATCTCTCTAAGCCCCTAAAATGTACCATCATGGTCATGTGATAGCCATAAAGGGCTACACATTCAACATGGGTTTGAATTGAAAGTTGAATCAGTAATTTGGATATCATAATGGGAAGGGTAGAGTAGGGTACAAATTTGTAGTGGTTTGTTATTTTATTTTTGGATAGTTTTGAAGGGTTAAGGTTAGGTTGGATAATTTGTGGTCACTTTATAGTGATCATCGATGATCTTGTTTGACCATCGGTAGTTGATAAGTGACCATCATAGGTCACTATATGGTGAACATCAATAGTTGATTACCTAACCTTTGGTGGTGAACCTAACCATTGGTGGTTGACAAGAGTTGGAGATGGTGTTAAAATTTTGTTGAATGTTTAAAGTTGAAGGAGTTAGGCTTTAGGTAATGTAATATTTCAATGTTTGGGTAAAATTGAGGTTGAGGGTAATGTTTAATGTTTGATAGGTAGTAGTGCAAGGTTAAGGTTGATATTTGAATGTTAAGGTTTAGTTGTTAAGGCTAATTTATGAGGGATAGTAGGTTGAATGTTTGGTTAATAGTTATGGTGAAAAGTTTATAGGTATTGATAGTTAAGGAAAAGGTAAGTAGATGAAGGTTAATAATAGATTTGTAATGATTTGGGGTTCATAGGTGATGGTTAAGAATAGTCAAGGTCAATGTTTGGTAGCTAATTTGGATGTTGTAGGTTAAAGATTGATTATTTAGGGTGTAGATAAGATAGGTTAAGGGTTTTTATTTGTAGATAAGCCATAGGTATAGGTCATAATAGGTAAATGTTAATATTTGAGCATATTAGCATAAGAGGTAGGTGTAAAAGGTTGAGTTTTTAGGCAGAAAAATAGTATAGAGAACTAGGTTTATTTGTTATCAAAACTTGCAAGCATGGAAGGGGATTCAAATGAAGGATAGAGTACCCTAGATTTTTGATGAGATTCATCAAGTTATGACTATTGATGACTAGGTACACATGGAGTATATGGGCCTCAATGGTATGATGCATTACCAACACATACCATTTAATGCGAAGATGTTAGTGGTACTCATTTAGAGATGGGATCCTACCATTAATACCTTCTTATTTCATATAGGGGAGATGACCATCATACCTAAGGACATCCATAGGATGGTATGGCTACCCATATGGGGGGACATGATCTACCATATTTAGAGGGATGAGTGGGATGAGTTTATGGAGCTCTTGTATGGAGATGACATGGATTTTTAGAGGTGGTAATTTGATAGTTTCCATTACACACCACTTTACTAGAGGGATAGGGATGTAAGGAGGATTTTCACCATGATGATGATAGTAGTGATGTGTTATGCATTACCTAATTTTAGAAGTGATAGGTTTTCTTATTTATTATTAGGGGTGTTAGTGGAGATGTTTTTGGGATACACAATGTTCATGTAGGCACCTATGCTATTAGTTCAAATTTACTAAGAGCTCTTCCATAGCCATAGGAGATATAGAATTAGTGTCAGATTCATCCTCCATTATGGGGCCTATAACACATCCATGAGCTGAGACCTATGGGGATATAATGATAGGGCTATGCATATATGGAATTTAGATTAGGATTTATGAGGTGAAGAGATGATTATACACTCTCAGTATTAGGAGGAGGGGTACATGACATAAACTAGTTTAGGGGTTTAATAGATGCCTTGGTCATTGGAGATGTGATTTGGAGACCATATGTCAAGTTTCTAAGATGGGCTTGTTACAATAAACATACTCTATCCCTACATAGCTGCAAATGGATATATAATTAATGAGAGGGTGAGATACAAATGATACCATTTGATAGGATATGAAGGTAGTTTGGCCTCATATAAGATATACCTAGGGTGTTCTTAAGGTACATAAGGGACGATGGAAAGTTACCACTGAATACTCTATAGCCATTTCATATGATATTTGATCATGAGGAATTACTAATTAGGATATCAATAAATGATGTAGGATTTATAGATGGGTATCATGAATGGTACTAGGCACTCTATGCTATGATAGATTTTGGGGGTCATGATAGTGGTCAGCATGCTATGGATGTTGACCCAACTGTTAAAGGTGGTCAGTAGGCTCAGGTGCAAGGTGTTGGTGGCCTAGATATATAAGGAGTGGAAACTAAGAGGGATTAGGCATGAGTAAATTTAGCTATATGCATCATTTATAGCAGTGTAAGGTCAGTTGGTCATTGTTACAGGTGAGAGAGATTAGGTGAGGTCTCAATTAGCCCAGTGATGTAGTATATAGACTATCTCTAGCATGTAGGAGGTGGAGTACCAATAGCTATGGAACTAATAGGGATGATCTCTATGCAGAGATACATAGTGACTATGGAGGAACTATGATACTATGAGGCCTTGGTGTTTAGGCATTATATAGACGAGCCCCAATAAGTCAAGTATAGAGATGGAATGGTAATATGTACAAGTAAAATGACACCAATTTAGTGGGTCACATTTGTGGGTGGCCAGGAAGGTATAGGAGGATAGGATCCCAGAGGTAGTGGTGCCCTAGGATCTTAGATTTATGATGAGACATTATATTTTTATGTATTAAATGATTTTTATACTAGCCTACAAGCTGATGCAATGAGATGTATATTTTTGAGAGATATGGATATTGTGTATACACATTATGATGATTATGTATGAGATATAGATGTGATCCTTTCTTTATGGTTTATGGTTCATGGTTGTGATGTTTATGTTGATCATTGATGATGTCATCTTGATATGATTATGTTTATGATATGTTGATGTGGAATCACCTAGTTAGGCATGTGATGATATGTCTCATTAACTTATGCTCATGAGATTGTTTGATATGGATTAATTTTATTGATTTGATCATGATGTGATGGTTATGGATGACTATGGTGATCCTAATATGATTATGTAATTATAATGTGATGTTTTTTGATGATTAGGATTATGGTTATGGAATTATGATTATGGAGTTTTGTTTTATGGATGTGATCATTTTATTTCATGTGTTGAGATGATTATATTTAGGATATTGATATGATCATGGTTATGGCTATTGGTTATGCTTAGGTAGACAAGGTTATTATGTGATATTATTATGGTTTATGGATGACTAAGATGATAGTGATGATTAAGTTCCTATGTAATTTTAATGAGTATATTATTCCTCATTTAGATTTAGACATGTGGTGGATATGGTATATGTGAATTTAAAATTGTGATGGTGATAGTTGATTTTCTTATGGAGGTTATTATGATGATAATTATGTCTAATTTTGTTTATGATGTGATGATAATATCATGTGATGTGATTATGATTATGGTCATTTTGTTTAGATTAGGGTGAAGGACATAAGGCAAGCAAAATAACAAAACTAGATGTGAGAAAGAGAAGACAAACTAGAGACAAACATTTAAGTGAATATATCAACTAGTATGAGAGAATAAGATGAAGGAATGATGCTTCATATTTAGCTAGGACTAAAACAAACCAAATATGGGTTATCTTAAAGAACATAAGACCTTCAAATTCTTCATATTAGGGTGAATTAGTTCATTAAAAAGGTGTCTTGATCAAATGATGTCAAGTAAGCTCAAAATCCCTTGATTTATAGAGTATGTAAAGGGCAGGGAGATGAAAATGGAACCTTATCGGGAGACTATCTTGCCTCCTTTGTGGGTTACCAAAGAGTTAGTATAAATAATTTCGTGTCATATAAGGTGTATATTGATTGATGTGAAAATTATACTTATGAAAGCTAATTGCATCTTCCAAATCATTTTGCTTGTGTTTGATGTCTGATAATGGGGATTTTTCTATTTTGTTATTGCTCATGAGGGTTGGGAAGCTAATCAATATGGGAAGCTTCTAATAAATTGCTATGTTTTGATATATGCTTTAATTAGCATCCTTCAAAGAAGTGGTCTAAGTTTTGTGTGCTTTTTTTAAGGCTTTTGATAGGTGTCCTTCAAAGGAGAAGTCTACCTTATATTTCCATTTTAATAAAAGAAAATATGTAAGTGTAAAGCATTGAGGGGCTCAGGTTCTAGGTTCCCTTCAATAGCGGATAGCCAATAAGCTCTTGATCCATACCTTTGCATTATGATATAAGATCCAAACCAATTGAAAGCAAACTTGCCTTGCTTGATTTTCTCCATATTGGTGACATGTTTATTTTGTTTGAGTATGAGGTCTTTGATATTGAATTCTCACACTTTAAGGTTTTTTTTATAAGCATGTTTGATGCTTTCTTGATAGACAAAAATATGGGTGAGTGATGCTAAATAATGATCATTAATTAGGTCAAGTTGGGCTAAACATTATTGATGATAATCACTCTCAGAGATGAGATCTTGTAAGGATATATGAAGAGAGGGAATTTAGAATTTGAGAGGCAAGATAGCCTCTACTCTAAAAATGAGAAATAAAGGAGTATCACCCATAGAGGTTTGAATGATATTAAGATAGGACCATAAGGAAAAGGGGATGTGTAAATCCCAATCTCAACCAAATGCATTAACCATTTTAGTTAGTATATTATTGAGAGTTTTGTTAGAGACTTATGTCTATCCATTTACTTGTGGATGATAGGGTGATGAAAAACTTAACTTGATATTGAATTCATCATAAAGACATTGGACTTATTTTTTTTTTAAGGATTTTCCATTATTGGTGATGATTCTATGAGTAACACCAAAATGATAGATGATATAATGGTTGATAAAGTTGATGATCTTTTTAGCTTTGGTTGAGACTAGAGGAATAGCCTCTATCCATTTGGTAAAATATTTGGTCACAGTGATGATGGAATGATGTCATTGTGAATAATGGGGGTTAATTTCACTAATAAGGTCTAGACCCCATTGTGAGAAGGGCCAAAAGTATGTGGATATGTGAAGACTATGTATAGGTCCATGGTGTAAATTGGAATGTTATTGACACTTAACACACTTCTTCACATAATCACAACAACCTTGGTTAAGGGTGGGCCAATGATATTTAAGGTAAAGGGTGAGTTTAATGATGGATAGGCCATTAAAGTATCCCCCACAAATCCTATCATTTATTTCCTTAATAGCATGAGAGGCTTCATGATTACATAGGCAATGGAAGAGCAGGCCATCAAAGTTGTGTTTATAAAGAATTCCCCATAATATGGTATAACATTAGGTACTCTAGATAAATTCTCTTTGAGAATTCTTACAAAGACTGGAAGGGATGATTATAAGGTTAAGATAGTCAAAGGTCTACTAATATCAAAGGTCAGATTGGGTCTCCTCCACATTAAAGATGGTGAGAGAGTCTAGTTTGACATAAGAAGGCTAGGTAACTCTATGGATAATGATAGATAGATTAGAGTTAGAGGGTATAGATGGGATTTAAGAGGTAAGGGAAGCAATCATATCAACAAACTTGTTTGTAGATCATGGAATGGTCTAGATATGGTAGTATTCAAAGGATACTAAGAGGATGTTAGCTAATTATTTGTATTTTTGTAAAATATCATTCTTACATTGGTAAGATCTATTGATTTGATTAACCACAAGTTGGGATTCACCAAATGTGTTGATCATTTTTAATCCCAAATATAATGTAGTTTGGATGCCTATGACTAGGGCTTCATACTTAACCATGTTATTGGTACATTCAAAATTTAGCTTAAAGGATAAAGGAAGAGGTTCACCATGGAGGGGAATGAGGATCATGTCATCTCACCTACCACATTGACATTTTGATCCATAAAAAAACATGGTCACTTGATAGGTGAAGTTTGCTTAAGAGAGGGTCATAATGGATTCATTTGGGAACTCAAGAGGAGGAGGTTGATTATCTACTAAAGGTGCTTCATCCAATTGGTTGATAATGGCTTTCCCTTTATTTGACTTCTGCTGAATAAATTCAAGATCAAACTCAACAAAAATCATGAGCCACTTGGATATACATTGGTTTTGGTATGGCTTGGAATGCATATACTTGAGTGGGTTACTATTGGTTATGACATAGGTCTTGTGGTTGAGAAGGTAGTGGTGAAGCTTAGTGGCCACAAAAAACAAATCTAGGAAAAGTTTCTCGATATGGGTATATTGAGTCTCATATTCTACAAGCATGCAACTAATGTAGTAGATAGATTGAAATTTATGTTGTTCATCTCGATAAGTGATCATTAACCCTAAGGAATGGTTGGTGGTGAAGATATAAAGGTATAAAAGTTGATCATCCTTGGGAGGAATGAGGATAGGTGGAGACAAAAGGTACTCTTTAAGTGAATCAAAGGCCTTTTGATAGTTGTTATTCCACTTAAAAGATACATCTTTCTTTAAAAGGTGATGGAAGGGTTAGCATTGGTCTTAAAGATGAGAGATAAAGAGAAGAATGGATTGGAGCTTCCCCTACAAGATAAAAATTTACTTGAGGTGGGTAGGAGGAGGTATGTTGAGGTTTGCTTTGATTTTGACCAGATTGACTTCGTTCCCTTGAAGGGGCTTTCCTAAAAAGACCCCAAAAATACACTTCTTTAGGTTAATGTGGACATGGTAATGGATGAGTCACTCAAAGATAATATTAAAAATGGCCAAATGATCTTTATGACATTTGGACTTCCCAAGAAGGTCATATACATAGTCTTTGATGATTTATGGATAAGGTCATAGAAGATGTAGGTCATAGCACATTGATAGGTTGCATCAACATTATTCAGTCCAAAAGGCATGACCCTATAACAATATGTTCCCCATGGGGTGATGAAGGTAGTTCTATGTTCATCCTTAGGGTCAATGAGGATCTAATTATAACTTGAAAATCCATCCATAAGATATAACATCTCATGACTGACTGTAAGATCAGCTAGTTGGTCAATACTTGGCAAAGTAAAGTCATATTTTGGGCAAGCAAGGTTAAGGTCATGAAATTATACACAAATGTATAGTGCCAATGTGGCTCTGGTGGTAGGTATGGTATTTGAGACCCATTTGGGATAGTTAATGGGTTGAATGAAATTGATGGATAGGAGATGTTGAATCTCTTATTTGATAATAAAGGCTATGCAAGGGTACATTCATCAAAGTTTTTACCTAACAAGATTAGCATTTTGGTCGGTGACTATGTTGTGGGTAGAAATGGAGGCGTAAATTCTTAGCATGTCACTATAGGACCAAGAAAATGTTATGTTGTGGTCTTGTTAGAAAGAGGGGAAGTCTCGAAGTTCCTTGAAATTTAATGATTAGATAATTTTGACAATGTGTAGGTTGTTCAAAATACCCAAATTGATATCCATGTTAGATTAATTTAATATGGTTGAAGTCTCAAGAGGAACAAATTTGTAGATAGAAGAATTTGATGCACCAAAATAGGTGAAAATGGAATCATCATCTTGACACTGAATGGTGTTAATGGTAGGAGAGTCATCATCTATCATCTCAAGATGGGTCAAAGGAATGGTTACGATCAACCCCTCCTTTTGATAAGTTAGGAGTCCAAGGTTGATCGTGTTGATGAAAAAATGTTAAGGGAGATGATGTTGTAATCTTTAACTATCGATTATGGACTGGATGGTGAGGATGGGATTTCCTTGTCAATGACGATAATGGGAGGTGGGTTGGTTTTTTGTTTAGGTGGCATGAAACTAAGGCCATGCTTTTCATGAGGTTTTCAAGTTTTGATTGGAAGTAACTTGTGTGGCCCATGTTCATACCAACCTAGACTAAATCCCTTCCAAGCACACCTATAAAATTATGTATAGATGAATTTTGGTTTATCTAGGTATAAAAAACTAGAAGTGAATGGTCAAGGTGAAAAAGAGGTGGTAGAAATGTCAAAAGGTTTATCGAGTCCCTCATGGATGAAATTGGTTTGACAAATTGAGGGTCTAAAGGAAACAATGGTTCTGACATTGGGGTCATAACTAGGTCAATGGTCAAGATTATCATACTCTTAAGGGGTAAGAAAAGTGTCGAGAGTGATAAGATGATACTCCCGAATGAAAGATGGTAGAAGGTTGATTCTAAAGGATCCATTATGGGGATTTGGGTGGAAAGAATGGATGAAATGGTAGATGCTTTGGTGGTAGAAGATGGATCTTTGTTTTTTAATGGTGAAGGTTTGTTGTATGGAGGAAGGAGGATGTTTTTGGGTTGGTACATCATGTTGCATGATGTGAAAGGGCTCAATTCAACTTGTTTGTTAACAACTCAACCTTCATGCTCAAATTTTATGTATCAATGTAGGGAAGATGGCATGCAACCCATGTAATGGATCCAAGGGCATCACAACAAAATGTTGTACTAGAATTCACCCTCTACTATATAGAAGAGCTCAAGAAGTGTGTGGGGTCCTAGGTAAATATGAAGGACAATGGTTCCTAAAGTTGTGGCCATGGTATCATTGAATGATCAGAGCATAACTGAGGTTTACAACATAATATTCTTGGGTAATTTGAGTTAGTTTTATGTGTGGGAAGAGATGATGTTGATATTAGCTCCCCTATTAATTATGACCCTCTTGATGTGGGTCTGGTTGATATAGGTGGTAATAAAGAGTAGACGGTCTCAATCATCTAGATGGATAGAAGGTATTTTTAAATTCTTGAAGGTAACAAGGTTACAAAACTATAGAGCTTTGACAAAAGATACTAAAGGTTATGGGTTTTCTAGCCTAACCTCTATAGCTTGTAATGCTTCTATCATTACTTGGTGATGATGAGGTGAGGTATTGATTAGTTCATACAAACTCATCTTTACTAATGTTTGGTGAAGCTATTTTAGAACTACTCATTAGATTGATTCAGATGGATTGGAGTGAGAGGGTCCTAAGATGGACACTTTATGTTCTATTGAATTTAAGGGTGGTTTTGACTAGGTGGTTGGGTGGTGGAAGAGGGATATGTCTATGGAATGGACAACTATACCTTTACCTTATCCTTTGGTTGGGATTTTGATTATGTGACCACATGGATGGTATGTATTAGGGGAGGAGTTAGGCTAGGTGATTGCTTTAGTTCCACTTCATTATGAGCTAAGAATGGAGGTGTAGGTAGATGTTGGTCGATGGTTGGTTCTTGGATTAGTGTTAGGCTCATATTGGGCTCATTTGATAATAAGTTATCCACATGATATAATTAGTGGGCTATCACTTGGAGAGCTTTACAATTTTATGTGTCATGCCTAGGTGTCATATGGTATGTGTTGACCAAATTTAACCCTAAAAGTCAAATTAGGACCCTTATAGGTAAAAACCCAAGGTTCATTTTAAAAGGCCATATCCCAAACCCTCTTAGATTCATTTAGGTGAATTTGATTTGTATCTTTAGAGAATTAACATATCTAAAATGCTCTTTAAATCACCATTCAACCACATAAATTTAGGTATAAAATAGATTACACATTATTTTTAACATATACACATTTAATTTAAAATAAGGTATTTTCAAGCCAAACAAGTTTTTTCTAAGCTAGTAGATCTTCTTTAGTTCAACTCGATTATGGCTAAGTCATTAGACACCTACAACAGAGCCGAATGACTCTACCCAAGCTCTACCCTCGATAGAGTTGAATGGCTCTACCGATGGGAGAGATGAATGAATCAACCTATAATAGAGATAAATGGCTCTTCCCATGGTATATTCGAATGAATCTTCCCATGGTAAAGCCAAACAACTTTTCTAGTGGTAGAGTGGAATAGCTCTGCCTATGATAGAGTTGAACGACACTATCATGTTTAGCTATATTATTGGTAGTCATTCAGCTCTACCATGAGAAAATCCACTTAGCTTTCCCATTGATAGATTCATCTATCTCTGCTAAGGGTAGATCCATCAAGATCCACCACTAATTGATCCTTTCAACTTTTCCATATGATTGATTCATTCAGCTCTGTCGAGTGTAAAGCCACCAAGTTCTATCATCAGCCAAACCATTGAGCTCTACTATGAGTGTTTTTTAGGTAAGACCAATATTTTTAGATGAGTTATAGGTGTGGTTTCTATATTTATAGGTTTATGACCTCAAGAGTTAGGCCTTAGTCTTTAGTGCTCCAGAATCCATCTAGAGTTTATAGGCTCACCAAAAAAGTCATTGAAAAATATAAAACCCTTGGTGACATAAAAATTGAATTATTGCATGGGTTCAATCTTTATGTCCCTTAGGGTTTCATATTTTTAGTTTGGACCATTTTTTTGGTTATTTCATATATTTTTATATGCATTTTGAAGCTATTCAAATTTTAATGGATCCATGACATGGTTGCTAAAGATAGATTCACCAGTTCCTGATTCAAAGGTGCACATATTGGGTTTTATTTTTAAATTTAATGATCGTATTTAAAGGTTTTAAATTTTGGTTTCCTTATTATTTTATTTGTTTGGAAGCATTGTTTTGCATTATCATTTGGTGTTATCATTTGGCCATGTCATTTGACATGGTCATTCAGCTATGCCATTCAGTTGATCAAAGTTTATAAATGTTTTGTTGTTTGATATTAGGAATGAGGGGTATATATATGTGGTGAATTAAACTATTTTCAAAGATAATACTATAAATGGTTGATGATCTGAACCCTAAAATAATATATATCCATGAAATTTTAGTGATTTGGTCCCATCTATCAACCCTAAAAAATCTCCAAAACCAAAATCTAAAAATTAGAATATTTATGAATTGACAAATATTTGTCACTAAAAAAACCCTATAAAAACTTGAATTTTTAGATGTTTTAGGGGTCTATTTTTTTTTAATTAGATGTATTATAAGTTATTTAATGTCATTTAATGCCATATTAGCCTTGGTCTTGGTCTAATTAGTCAATGCCATTTTGAGTCATTTAGAAGCCATTTAGGGGTTATAAATGAAAGTGGCATAGTTTATAAGGTGTCAAAGTATCCTAAGTTCCTTTCAAGAATATAATAAGTCATATTACCTATCAATAATATTAGTTCATATGAAACATGTAGGTTATCTAACTAAAAATTAGGAAATCAATTGAAAAATGGAAAGTTTGGCACTTGTATGGCCCATGAGGGAAGATGACACATGTGAGAAGGTCATGAAATAACACTTAATATTATTCAAACTCATTTCCATGACTTAAAATATTTTTAATTTCCAAATTTGAGCTAAAATTGTTTTACTCTTTCTTTGCCTTTCTAGATACATGAAAATGGTCAATAGGTTTATGCTTGGTGTAGACAGTTGGAAAAATTTCAAGTCAAACTACTTTGGGAGGTGAAATTACACTTAGAGAGAATTTTTTTTGTAATAATAGTTTTAATAATGGTCAAATGTGACTTATTAACCATCTCTAACAATTTGAATTTGTTTTTTTGCCTACCAATCTATGCACCCTATATGTTTTTCTCTTGTTTGGGTGATTCCAAACAATCTAGCTATTAGGATTTATTATAAAGGACATATACATATTAAACTCATGTTATATATGTTTTTTTGCCTACCAATCTATGCACCCTATATGTTTTTCTCTTGTTTGGGTGATTCCAAACAATCTAGCTATTAGGATTTATTATAAAGGACATATACATATTAAACTCATGTTATATATGTTTTTTCCAGTGTTTAAAAGTGTTTTTATGAGTTTATTACCTCAAGGTTGCAAGTGAATGCAATATGTTGTGTTACAGGGAATTTTTCACCATTTTTAGGATCTTCATGCTTGATCATGGCTTCAGAGGGTTGTGATAGGTCATTTTTTATGTTTTAAATGTGATTTTTATTCTCTTTAAATTTCAAACTCATTCTCCAAAGCAACATTCCATGAGGTTACAGTTCATTGGATACACAATCAACTCCTAGCTCCTCCTCATTCTCAATCATGACTTGTAAAGGTTTTAAGAATGCCCATAGAAGTGTGATGAAGGTCTTTTGTCAATGGTATATCCTCTTACAACATGAAATAGTGAAGTTATATTTAAAATGGTGAATAAAATTCTATGGCAATCATACTCAATCACATATAGAGTTAGTCTACCAGATGAAATACACCTAAAGGTGCTCTCATAGAGGTTTTCAAATGTTGAAATGAGGTGTAGAATATTGAATCAATTTTTTGACATCACCATCCATTTTATTATCCATTTGGAAGGGAATAGAGTTGGTCTAAGGTCAAATTCATGATACCACTACTCATACCATTTCACATACTACCTACATACAACTCAAGGTGCATGTACAGGTGCTCTCATGAAGACTAGTCACATTGGAAAGGAGTGTTTGAGATGAATAAGGTATTTTAAGTGTGAAGAGTGAATTTGGAGGTATTGGGATGAATCTAGATTCCATTGGTGATTAATACAATGCACATTGCCTAAACATACCTTTACTACCTATATATGGAAACATCCACCTACAAGTGTCATTAGTAGAGCATGAAAGTACTTGTATGTACAGATTGAATCATGAGATTAAAACATCCTTGAAGTATTAACATGATTTAGAAATTATAATAAACCCATTGGAGTTTCTAGGTTGGTAGTACAACTATGGGGAACCTTTAAAAGGTTAAATGACTAATTCAGGGACCTAATCCCCAAAAGTGCAAAATAAAGCACCTAAGCCATTTTGGTAGGGTTGCCAATGGTTTTGATGAATAATGATGTACTAGTATTATATCATCTACATGGGAAAAAAATCAATGCAAATATTAGAGGACAAATAACTAAGGTAATATGGTTGTTAGATGATCCAATGTTGCACTTTTATGAACTATTTCGAGGTAGTAACATCTACAGGATTTTAATCCTTAAGTAATCTTGCACCCCAAAAGGATAATATGAGGCATGTATCTAGGTTAGAGTGGTCATAATGAGGTATATAAGATAATAATTCTTTAAATGTCATCAAAAAAAAGTTTATAGGAATGTTTTTGTCATCATAAGAACCTACAGGTGTTTTAAACGTTAACACATATGCCTGTAACTGACTGAGTGTGGCAATGAACCAGATCAAGGTGGTTTAAGGGTATGAAAATGAGTGATAAGGTATATATATGGATTGTTGTGGTTATAAAAACTATTTATAAGATTTTAAAATGTTATACCTAGATTTCAAATGTGCAGGATCATCTACAAGGGTTACTATTGAGGAAGAAACATAACTACATAGACAACTACTTATGATTGGTATTAAGAACAATTCAACTCCAAAGCATGAGTTGAACAAAATTATAGATTAAATGGATATTTTATTGATATAGGAAGGCTTATACATGGTTATAAAATCCTAATCCATGTATTCACACCTTCAAGTGTAGTGGTTTGGGGTAGAACACTGTCAAATGCCACACTCAGACTTGACTAGTCAAAGTGTGAGGAGAAAGCGTACGAGGTTGAAGTGATGGTAAATATAAAAAAACCTTAATCATTAAAATAATATCCTCATGTAACTATCATAGTGTATTGGAATAAACCATAAATTAGCAACACATAGTGTAATGGACTCTAAACGAGCAACACACAGTGTAATGGACTCTAAATGAGCAACACACAATCCACTGGAAGAAACCCTACATACAGTCCATTTCACCAAGGTTTGTCTTGGTTTTTGTTAAAGTTGGGGGTATATTAATAAGATAAAGGGATAAAATTTGGTAGATGTAATATCTATGAATTATATAATCCTTTCCATCATATATATTTTTAAATTAAATAAGGGGAGTACCCTCTATTTTATCACAAATAGAGGGCACTCCATTTGAGTGTAAACTGGCAAGCTTAGGGAAAGTATATAAGGGAATAAGACTAAAAGATAAAGAGGCAATTCAAGAAGTTTTGAGAGGTTAAAATACACCTAATAAAACATGAGGATCATCTCTTATAAGTTATAAACCTTACAAGTAGGTATAAACCCTTAAGATTTGTAGTCAAGCTTACTAGGCATGGTTAGGCCTAGTGTCCAAATGGGGAGTCATTCACACTTATAACCTTAGGTGAGATTTATAAATTGTCAAATAATGTTTATTAGGTCATTTTAGAAATTTTAAATATTTTACCTTGTAGATAAATCACAAATAAATCTACTTTTGGCTCAAGACAACTTCAAGCCTATAGGGAATGGAGAAGACAAGCTTGATAGGCTAGGTTGAAATGCTCACATCTTTCATGAGGATGTGAATGGAGGATAAGGGAGTTTATAAAGGTTATCAAGGGCCTTGAATATAAAATTTTTGGTTTTTTTTTGAAATTATAACATCCAACCTTAATGAACAAAGCTTAAGAGGGTAAAATAGGCCTAAACCCTTGCTAAACCCTTATAATGACCCAATGAATAAAAGGTGGATGGAAAGATACTATAATGGCATATTTTGACCATGAAATTTATTTTATTTTGTATAATACTTAGCCATTATCCCTACCATCAAGATTAGCTATACATAATTGTATGAATAGAGTATAAAATAGGGGTTTCTTGACTATTTTATGCATTGTGTAGGTTATAGGAGGTTTCAAGAGATGAAATCAACTTTTGAAGTAATATATAGACTTAATATAGCTAAAAAATTACATTTAATTCCTTTTAAAAAATACTAATTATTCAAACAATAGATCTCATCTCAGCCATTCTAAACTTGCATAGTGAACATGGTGGTGAAAAGGGTGAAAACTTCTAGTGTGATCCTTTTGAAGATGTGATTGATGCTTCTAAGGCCACAAAGGGTATTTTCAAGTGTAATCCAATGTATTATATGGATTTTAATAGAAAAATAAATCTAAATTAAATCCAAGTATGGAAGGTGTGTGAAAGAAGAGTTTTTTTTTAGTGTAAACAGTGATGGCTCACTTTTAGAAGAGTCTAGATGATTAGGACTAAAACCAATGCATGGAGAGGCATGTATGAAACTATTCAATCTCATTTAAATAATTATACCTATCCCTAATGAGTTTTGGAATTTTTGAATAGGGATAAATCATGAAGGTAGTTTTCTAAGCTAGCAAAAGGAATTTCATGCCACTATTCAAGAGTTTCATGCCTGGGATTGACACTTGTGCTTCTTGAATTTGCATGATAAGTTTCACATTCCTTTATCATGCACATGTAACTCCTCTCATCATGAAAATTATCCTTGTGACCTTTGGACTTATCTCTTCTCCTCTCTCTCAAGTTTTATAAGAACTAACCATTTTGGCCTTTGTAAATTATGTTCCACCTAAGTATGGTGAAGACATGATCATTTGTATACCATTATATCAATAAATAACACTGATTTTTACTTCTTCTATGACTATTAATATTGTGTTTTACTTGGATTATTATTCTTGTTAAGTGAGAAATCTTATTTCCTTAGCATATTGTCTCATTATCTCACCTATTTGTAGTTTATTTTTGCAGGTCATGTGAGGTGTTGTAGTAAATTTCAAGGTTGAGTGAGTTAGCATATTCAGTAGTGTTATTCAAGGGCTCTTGTCTAGTTCTCCTAGTCCAAACATTCACCATAATTTCATAATGAAACATTTATGTGAGAAGAGTCAAATTAAAGAAATATATGTCTAGTTAGTCATTTGTTCTCATGTGTAACATGCAGCTAGTTAGAAGTCATCAATAAATTTGGTGTATCACCTCCTTTAAGATAGTTTGATTTCATTTCTTCTCTCCTTTTCCCTCACAAACATAGGTTTAATAGTGATCTACAAGTGGTACATCAAGGGAGCTAGCCCTACCTAGATATTTGATTCATTTTTAGTCTACCCACAACCTAGAAGTGTTTCAATTATGTCACTTGGATGAGGAGAGCTAAGATATATCCTCAAAGGGTGAAAACCCAAGTGAAAATAGTTTTTGACATGCCTGGTGTGACTCTTATTCCAGGAAGTTGAAATATTTTTGGTGTTTTCTTTTAACACATTAGCCTTTAGAGGCACCTATCCAAGTATTAATGGCAACTCCAAAGTTATATCAATTGGTCAAGTAGCCCATGTTTCCATTTTAAAGATTGATGGTAATTGTTATTTGTGTTCTTGATTTCCAATGAAGTTTCATGGCTAATTTTGGTGTTGAATATTGTTTTACACAAGTTGGTGAGACATATCAATTTTATTACATCCCCTATCAACCTTGGTGTGATTCTTACCAGTCTTGTCATGATCCTTACTAGCTCCAATATGATCTTTACCATCCTTTCCATGAGTTATATCATTCATATAACCAGCCTTCCCAATATCTTGCTCCTCCTAGTCAACCTAGTCACTTCTCTAATTAGTCCATTTCTACTTTTAATCAAAACTCTTGGGCTATGAGAATTACATGATAGAGTTTGATAAACTAAGGGAACATGGTCAATATGTTCCTAGACATCTCATTCATAAGGTGAGAGATGAAATAGAGTTGGTTAAAAGAGAGTGGGAACCTATTAAGAGAGCCAATTGGCAAAGGCTCACAAGTGAGATGATAGATGTGAGTGGCTTGGTTTCATCATTAGAGGATAGGATAATAATTTATGAGGGGTAGCTTCACCAAACCTTTCAGCCCTCATATCCAATTTACCAACATTTCTATCAATCCTACATGATTCCTACTCATGAACCCTATCAATCTTATCAAAGTCATTCTTTTCCAAATCATTTGGAAGAGAGCGTTAGAAAGACAAATCTTATTTTTAAATAAAACCTTAATAGTAATATTTATTTATCCAACAAGAATATGAATCATTACATATTATCAATAAAGGAATAAGAATATAAACCCTCATGGCCCTCTCCCATTACATCCCCATCTCAATAAAAAAACTCCTAGATATGAAATTCTAAGTTGGAGACAAGGTGGAGAATCCAAGCCTAAGGAGATTCCAAGCTTCTTAAACACTTCATATACTCCTCAAGCTACATCACTAACTCAAAAAGAGGATCTTGATCCTAATATCCTAAGTTGGAGTAAGGTAGCGGAATCATGGGGAAAGAAAGAGGATAAAAGTCTAGATAATGACTGTGAAGTTGAGAAAGAGCTTGATCCTATGCAATTCCCTCCCAGCCTTCCTCAAGAGACCTCTTATTTCCCATGTCATCCCTCTTTTACCCCTCATGAAGATGCATATCAAATTCAAGAAATACTTTTCCAAGAGAGCCTATCCAAGCAAATTGAAGAGTTAGAGTCAAATATGAAATTGCTAAGTCAAGGTGTGATGGAAGGTTTAGGCCCAAAAGATCTTATGCCTAAACACACCCAATATAACCTTTCTCATGAGAGTGTTCAAGCTAGATCAGATGTCAATTAAGTGATTTTGAAATGGAAGGAAGAAAAGAAATCTATTATATCCCAAGGTCTACCTCCCCTTCCTCAAAAACACCCAAAAGAATCCCCTACATTTCATTCTCAATATGATTGTGATTTTTATGTTCCACCCCCACTAACTATTTTATCTTACCCTCACCATATAACTCTTTTCCTTGATGGACCTATGGTATGGTAACCTAAAGAGGAGCACTTGGTTGATAAGAATGTATAACTCTTGTTTGAGGAAGACATAGTTCCTTGGTAGCCTCATTGGACTAGTTCACTTGATTATAAAATGCCTAGCATTGGAATCACCAAAAAGGAGAAAGAAATAAAGGATCTTTCAGTCCTTAGGAACTAAAATAATGTTATGATTGTTGAGATGAAACTTTAAATCCTTCAAGAGGTCCTAAATTCTAAAGAATAGGTGATTTATTATGTGGAAACGTTTGATTGGGTTGATATGGAAGAATATTTTCCTTTTGCCAAAGAAAAAGAAATCAACATTATATCTCCCATCACTATCTAAGATATCATGGATGGGAAAGAATAAGTTCCTAATAATACTTTGGATGACTTGTTTGCATTCATTAGAGTAGTTTATACTCCTCTTAAAGGAGGCTATGATATATTTAAAAAAGGAGAAGGTAACTTTGACACTCAAGTGAGTATGCAAAGAAACAACTTTTCAACTTTATCTTTTCAAGAAGCATATGCATTCCATGATGATATGTTTGAAATAATCAAAATGAGATATCATCCTCTCAACTAGTTATGAGAAACACATCATATCTTGAAGGATGAAACAAGATTCTATTAGCCTCAATCTTCTAAAGAACATGAAACTACTCCTCTTGAAGATATACCTACCAAGAAGATACAAGTTGATCATGATATGAAGAGTGGGAAGTAGTATGAGGTATGTGTACAAGTTAAATAGGAATATATCTATATTGGAGACATTTTTAATGATGATCTAATTGAGATTAGATCAAGTGAAGTTTCAAGTAATAGGTCTGATCAACAAAGCATCTAATCCAAGGAGAAACATGCTTCGCACTATGATTCATCTTATGAAGAAGAAGATTCATGAAAATTTCATTTTTATCCAAGAAAGGAGGTATTATTAATTTCTAGTTATGCAAATTTATTTGTTTTTTGATTTCCCTCAGTGCTTTTAGCACAAGTGTGTCTTGTTAGTGTATTTGCTTTACTTTGTGTGTGTCCTTTATTTTTTCTGGTTAAGGTAGTCAAGTGGTCTTATTTTGATCAAAGATTGTTTTCAATGGTCAAAGTCCACTTGTTGTGTTTCAGACTTTAGATGACTCCCTAAGCCCAATGAGCTAATAAGGCTACTAATCCTTAGCATAGTAGGCATACTACCCCTATGAGTCACCAATTTGTTGACAAAATGTGACCCTACAAGTCAAATTGGGACACTTATAGGTAAAAACCTGACTTTTTAAACATTTTATGGGTTTAAATTTTTTTCATCGAATGTATTATAAGTTATTTGATGTCATTTAATGCCATATTAGTCTTGGTCTTGGTCTAATTAGTCAATATGTCATTTTGAGTTATTTAAAAGACATTTAGGGGTCATAAATGCAAGTGGCATGGTTTACAAGGTGTCCAAGTGTCCTAAGTTCCTTTAAAATATCCATTAAGTTAGATTACCTATCAAGAATGTTAGTTCATTTTAAAATTGTAGGTTATCTAACTAAAAATCAAGAAATCAACTAAAAAAAGAGAGATTTTGGCACTTTTACAACCCATGATGGAGGGTGAATAATGGGAGAAGGTAAATTAATGACTATTAATATTAATAAAACTCATATACATTATTTAAATTCTTTAAAAGTTCTAAATCTGAGCTAAAACTATTCTACTCCTTTTTTGCCTTTCTAGATAAATAGATGTGGTCTGCAAGTTTATGCTTGGTGCAGACAGTTGGAGAAATTTTAGGTCAAAATCATTTGGGAGGTGAAATTATACTCAATTATATCCATTTCAATAAAAATATTTTGAATATTGGTCAACTTTTATTTATGAACCATATATAACAAGTTGACTGTGTTTTTATGCCTACCAATTTATGTACCCTATAGGTTTTGTTCTTGTTTAGGTTATTTCATATAATTCAGATATTGGGATTGAATAAATATGAAATATACATATTAAAATAATTTTTTACATTTTTTTTATTGTTTTAAGTTGTTTGTATGAGCCATTTACCTCAAGGTTGCAAGTGAATGTACTATGTTGTGTTACAGGCAATTTTTCACTATTTTCAAGATCTTCATGCTTGATCATGGATTTAGAGGGTTATGATAGGTAATTTTTAATGTTTTAAATGTGATATTTATTAAATTAAAATTTCAAACTCATTCTCCAAAACAACATGACATGAGTTTGTAGTTCATAGGATACATAGTCAACTCCTAGCTCCTCCTCATTCTGAGTCATGACTTGTAAGGGTTTTAAAAATGTCCATAGAAGTGTAATGAATGTTTTATATCTATGTTATATCCTATTATAACATGAAATATTTAATTTATATTTCATATGGTGAATAAAATACTATAAAGTTATACTCAGTCACATATACAGTCAGTTTACTAGAGAAAATACACCTACAAGTGCTTTCACAGAGGTTTTCAAATGGTGAAATGAGGTTTAGAATCTTGACTCAATATTTTGAAATCATAATCCATTTTTTTATCCATTTTTAAGATCATGGAGTTTTTATAATCTAAAATTAATGATATTACTACTCATACCATTTCACATACTACTTACATAGCATTCAAGATGCATGTACAGGTTCTCTCATGAAAAATAATCATGTTGAAAATGAGTGTTTTAGATTAATAATGTATTTTAAGTTTTAGGAGTTAATTTTGAGGTAATGGTATTAATATAGAGTCCATTTTTTATCAAGACAATACACACTACCTAAACATACCTTTAATTCCTATACATGGAAACATCTACCTACAGGTGTCATTAAAAGAGCATGAAATTAATTGTATGGAGGAGATGAATCATGAGATTGAACCATACTTAAAGTATTAATATGTTTAAGGAATTATAATAAACCCATGAGAGTTAATATGTTGGTAGTCCAACTTTGGGAAACCTTCAAAAAGTCAAACGACTAATTTAGGGACCTAATCCCTAAAAGTGTAAAATAGAACACTTAGGCCATTTTGGTAGGGTTATAAGGAAAGGTTGTCAATTGTTTTGATGCATTATAATGTTCTTGTATTGTATTAAATAAATGGGATAAAATACATGAAAATTTTGGAGGAAAAATTACTAAGGGAGGAGGGTTGTTAGATGGTTTAAAGTTACATTTTTATGAACTATTTCTAGGCAATAACATCTATATGATTTCAATTTTTAAGTAATATTTCACCCCAGAAGGACAATATGAGGCATGTATCCATGTTGGATTGGTAATATTGAGTTATGGAAGATATATTTATTCAAATGTAATCAAACAAAGTATAGAGGCATGTTTTTGTCCTCATAAGCACCTACAGGTGTCTTAAACCTTGAAACATACACTTACAGCTAACAAAGTGTGGCAGTGAACCTAATCAAGGTGGTTTAAGGGTATGAAAATGATTGATAAGGTATAGGTATGTCTTGGTGTTGTTATGAACACTATTGATAATATCTTAAAAATTTATACCTAGGTTTCAAAGGTGCATGAACATCTACAGGTTATTGTTGAGGAAGAAAAAATGACTACACAATAAGCTACTTATGACTAGTCTTGAGAAATTTAAAACTCAAAATCATGAGTTGAACTAAATTATAAATTAAATGTATCTTTTAGGTATACATTAATAATTATACATATTTACCAAATCCTAATCCATGCATTCACACCTATAAGTGTAGTGCCTTGGGGTATAACACAGTCAAAAGGCACACTCAGAATTGACCAATTAAAGAGTAAGGAGAAATAATATGAGTTTGAAGTGATGGTAAAGCTCAAAACACATTAATAATTAATAAAATATACTCATTTCACTCTCATATTGTATTTATATGAGGGAAAGTACTCTAAATAAGTAACACATAGTCCATTGGACGAAACCCTATATACAGTCCATTTCACCAAGGTTTGTCTTGGGTTCTTTTAAAGTTGGGGGGTCTGTTGATAAGATAAATAGATAAAATTTGGTAGATTGAATATATAATACTTATATAATCCTTTCAAATATCTATTTTTTAATATAAAATAATGGAGTACCCTTTGTTTTGTCTCAGACAAAGAGCACTCCCTTTGAGTGTAAACTAGAAGGCTTAGGGAAAGTATATAAGGGGATGAGGCTAGAATATAAAGAGACAATTAAATAAGGTGTGAGAGGTTTAAATACAAATAATAAAACACGAGGAACATCTCATATAAGGTAAAAACCTTACAGGGAGGTCTAAAACCTTAAGAGTTGATATCAAGCTTACTAGGCATGGTTAGGCCTAGTGTCCAAATGGGGAGTCATTCACACTTATAACCTTATATGAGACTTATAAACTATTAAATAATGTTTATTAATACATTTAAGATATTTTGAAGCTTTAACCTTGCATAGGAAGCACAAAAAAAGCCACTTTTGGTTCAAGAGAACTTCAAACCTATAGGGAATGGAGAAAACAAGCTCAATAGGCTAGGTTGAAATGCTGACATCTTTCATGAGGATATGAATGGAGTACAAGGGATTTTATAAAGTTTATTAGGGGCCTTTAAGATCAAATTTGTGAATTTTTTTGTAAATTATAATGTCCAACCTTCCTGGACAAAGATTAAGAGGGTAAACCAGGCTTAAACCCCTGTTAAACCCTTAGAATGACCTGAGGAAGGAAATGAGGATGGGAAGCTACTATAATGGCCTATTTTTACCATGAAAGTGATTGAATTTTGTATAATACTTAGTCAGGATCCCTACCATCATGATTAATTGTACATAATTATATAGATGGAGTATAAAATATGGTTATCTTGACTCTTTTATGTATTGTGTAGGTTATATGAAGTTTCAAGAGTTGAAATAAACTTTGGAAGGAATATTTAGAATTAATATAACTCCCCATGTTCCTTTCATGCCTTGTAAAAACAAATAAGTGTGAAAAAAATATCTCTCATCTTAGCTAGTCAAAACTAACATAGTTAACATGATGGTGAGAAGGTTTAAAACTTCAAGTGTGAGCCTTTTTAAGATGTGCCTAGTGATTATAATTCCATGAAGGGTCATATTAATTATCATACACTCACATTTATGTATTTTCATATAAAAATAAAGACAAATTCAAGCCAAGTGTGAAAGGTGTGTGAAAGAGGATTTTTCTTTGAATGCAAGCAATGATGTCTCACTTTCAGAAGATTTTAGATGATTAAGACTACAACCAATACATGGAGAGGCATGTTTTAAACCCTTAACTATCATTAAAATCATTATACCTATTGCTAATAAATTTTGGAATGTTTAAACAAGGTTAAATTATGAAGGTAGTTTTTGGAGCCAAAAAAAGGAATTACATGCCACTTTTCAAGATTTTCATACCTTGGATTGACATTTGTGCTTCCTAAATTTACATGATTAGTTTCAAATTAATTTATCATGCACATTTAATTCCTTTTGACCTTTATAATTCTCTCTTTTCCTTTCTTTCTTAAGTTCTATAAGAACTAGCCATTTCGGCCTTTGTAAATTATGATCCACCTGAGTATGGTGAAGCCATGGTCATTTGAATACCATTATATATATAAATAATATTTATTTTTACTTCTTCTATTGAAATACATAGTGTGTTTTACTTGAATTATTTATCTTTATTATTGATAACTCTTGTTTCCTTAGCATGTTGTCTCATTCTCTCACCTATTTGTAGCTTTTTTTTGTAAGTCATGTGAAGTGTTCTAGGAAATGTCAAGGTTGAGTGATTTAGTTTATTTAATAGTGTCATTAAAGGCTTATTAACTATCCCTATTATCCTAAACATTCACCATAACCTCATAATGAAACATTGATGCAAGATGAGTCAAATTAGAGAAGTGTATGTCTAGTTAGTCCTTTGTTCTCATGTGTAACATGCAACCGGTTAGAAGTCATCAATAAATTTGATGTATCACTTTCTTTAGGATAATTTTATTTCATTTATTATATCACTTTCCCTCATAATCATAGGTTTATTATTGATATATAAGTGGTACATCAAGGTAGCTAGCAATACTTAGATATTTGCCTCATTATTAGGCTACCCACAACTTATAGGTGTTTCAATTGTGCCACTTGGATGAGGAGAGATGAGACATATCTTTAAAGGATGAAAATACAAGTGAAAATAGTTCAATAAACTTAGGTAAATAGTTCAATAAACTTAATTTGGGGTAGGGATAAGGAGAGTTGGTTTATCAGACTTATCCAATGGGCCATGGAGTTAGTAATGGATTCATCATCAAATTGATGAATGGAGTAAATTTTAGTGATGGATACTTTTTTAGAGATGTTTATGGAAAAGTGATGTAATAAAATTTGAGCTAGTTGGGAAAAATATAAGAGGGAGTGCTTTGTAATATCACTTTACCAATCTAGTGCCAGACCTAATAGAGATATTAGGAAGGTATGAATAAGGAGAGCATCATTTTAGGAAATCATATAACATGAATTCTTAAATGCTCTTAGGTTCTCTTTAGGGTCCTCATTACTCTAAAACTTTAAGAACTTTGGAATTTCCCATTGGGGAGGATATGGTTGAATGGGGATAGATGAATGAATTGGTTTGTTATAGATTTGGTCATATGAAAAAATATTATGAGCCCTAGAAATGAATGACTCTAAAGTAGTCATTTTGTCCATTAACATTTTGACAAGGTTAGTTTTAAGTTATGTACCCCCTTAGTTGTAAGGTAGCTTATGTTGGGTTTGGGTAGGTGTAATATATGTATAATTAGTGGAGGGTTGAGAGTCTACCACATACTATTATGTGGATATGGGTGTTTAGGATGATACCACATATGAGTACATAGAGATGGGTGTTTTGGTGGAAAGTAGAGGTACATACACTTATTGGTTAGGAATGTAGCTTAGGTTTTGTGTAATGGGAACTTGTTGAGACATTAACACAAGTTGCATAGGAGGTATGGTTAGGTTATTAGATAGAGGGTAGGTGGTCACTTTAGTGCAAATGGGTGGAAGGGTGGAAGGTATGATAACCACCAATATCTGAAATGGAGTGAAGGTAGGTAGGTTGAAAACAAGAGGAATGGTGGTGACATTAGTAGAGGGTAATCCTATGGTAGGGGAAGTGTTGGAACCCAATAATTGGGATGCTCCTATACTATGAGGGTTGTTAGTTGGGGAAAAAGGTGCTTAGGTGTTATTGGTTAAGTGGGTTAGTTTTGGATGGTGGTGTCGATATGATTATGGGTAGAAGATAATGCCTGGGTGAGCAAAGGTTGGATGGAGATGGTGGCAAAAAAAGTATTACTCGTAAGGTGGGATGGGATGTCATAGGTTTAGTCAATAGGTGGAACCAAAGTAGGGGTGTAATGGGATATGGTGTTAAGGTAATGTTGAAGGGATATGGGGTTGTTATCTAGAAAGGTGGTGAAATCTGCATCACCTTTGGCAATCATCAAAGGAATGGTAGGAATCCTAGAAGGATGAGGAGAACTATTTCTATCTAATATGTACTCCATAGATGAGAGAGAAGAGGAAGATGGATTATTAGGAGGTGGGTCCTAGTTTCCTTGGTTTCTTAGTCATTGCCTAGTTAAAACCATGCAGATAAGGAAAGGAGGAAGATATAAGCAATCTCACAACACAAACAAAGAAAAGACAAGAAAAAGTCAAAGAAGTAAAACACACTAAATCACATCAAGTCCTAAAGTTATTTTTAGTCTCTCTTGTGGCTTATGCCTTAATCTTTAAGAATTATGTGACTCAAATTAGATTGTAGAGTGGGTACTATAAAAGAAGACTATCATTGGTTTTAGGTTGTGTTTAGGCTCTCAAAGGGATATGTATTAGAATTAGTATGTGGTTTGATATTGGGGAATACCCCCTCATTTCACACACTACAGTGATAAGGGTGTTAGGTGCTTAGCCAAAATATATTGATTACCATAGATTATATTCAACTAGAGAGCTAAGTTGGTTCTCCCCTTGGTGATAAAATCTGCGTAGGATGGCTGGGAAAGATGACTACTAGGTAATGAAATCCTAGTGGGGTCTTATGTTAATGTTTGATGCTTGATTAGATGTAAGTGGTTTGGTCTTATGTGTGTGATAAGAGTGAAACTACAATTTATTCACTTGATTAATTAAGCTATGTGAGCTAAAATAAGCAAGAAAAATAATGTATGTAGTTAATTTTAAGCCCAAAAATTAAATTTCAATTTCATTGTATGAGCTAAAAAAAATAAGAAGCACCTAAATGAAATTATGAACCCAAGAAAAAACTCAACGGTCCCACCAAGTGTGCCATAATGTTTCAAAGAAATTTTGATTATATTCTTTGGAAGAGATAGAAAAGAAACTTGAGAAGGTCATGGTTAGTAGAACCTGATATGGTGTGCGTACGTTGATCCAAAAGGTTGTAGATATTCCTTTTTAGCTTGGGAGGAATGACCTATAGATAAAAAATCACTAAATAAATGGTTGAATAGTTAGATAGTAGGGTGGATTGCCTAGAAAGATAGATCCATGAATCATGAGCTTCTTTGGAGGCTAGCAATCCATGATTTTAGACAATAAAGTTTTGAAAGATAAAGTACTTTCATATATCACAAAAGATACAAAAATAAAATACAAGAAGATAGTTTTAAATAATGAAAGTAATAAACAAATTGATAATAATGCCAAATAAATTAGGCATGGTTCAAAAAGTAGGGTAGGGTTCTATGATTAGGTAAGAGGTCTAAAACTAAGACTTGGTTAAGGTTTGGTGGATGAAAATAACTTATTGTTTGTCTATCAAACAATGACCATCAGTAGTTGGGTGTGACCATCAGTGGTTAGTGTGATCATTGGTGGTTGGGAAACCATTGGTAATTAAGACAGACCATCAATGGTTAGGGTGACCATTGGTGGTTACTGTGGTTTTGGTTTGGTTCAAGAAAATGATCTAATAAGTTGTAGAATGCAAATATCAAAGGTGGGTTTAGGCCAGGTTGGTCGTAAAATAAAAATAAAGTAATTAATTAGTGAAAATAGATACTCAACTTATTATTTTTTTATCTGAAGAAGGATTAATGTAGTTGGCTAAATCTTGGTGCAACTTTGGTAGAATAAAGATACTTAGTTGTTGGCCAATGGATGAAAACACTTCATATCTCTGGTGCACTTGTTGATTCACTAGAAGAATACCTACAAAAGGAAGTACTGATGTAAGATAGCTCTAATTCTAGGTCTCGATCCCTTTTCACCTCCTACTTCTTTCTTTTTATAGGAGGAAGGGGGAGGTGAAAGTGTAGGTTCAAGAAAAGGTTTAAATTGTTGTTTAATTTAGCTTGTACATGCATTGATTTGTGAATGGATCATGAAATCTAATTATAAAAAAATCAAGTTGTAGTTGAAGTGGGTGTTTAATATTCAAGCAATGGAAATCTAACCATTGGTGGTCAGGCTTTACCATCAATGGTTATGGGGACCATCGGTGGTTGAGGGTCAAAGGTTAAGTTTGGTCAAGGTGGATTAGTGAGATAGTTTAGATAGTTAGCTAATTAGACTTATATTTGTGGTCAAAAGGTTGGGGGAGAGTCCCTAGGGTGTCTTGAGGTAGTTTAGGGGTGCTTCAACATCTAGAACCATTGTGTGTGGTTTTTTAGTGTCTACAACTATTAATATAATTTATTCTATGGATTGATCTATAATATTATACCAACTTGATACATGTTGAAATTATAAGGTCTTCACATGAACAGGGGGAATCTTATGGTTCATTCATATGACTTAAAATTTCCATTTTATGCATGTCTAAAGTTATGCTAAAATCTACATTTTTTGTGTTGGGAAGGCATTCTAAAGTTATGAGACCGACATCGGCCAAGTGAAGACCAACGTCGGTGACTCGGGGCAAATAACTACCGGCATCGGCAAGGGGAAATTGACGTCGGCAAGGAGACAGTCACACAAAATTGACATTGGTCAGGTGCAGACTGAGATGTGACTAGCATCAGTCACTGAGACAGATTTTGGGCAGACAACAAGCTGTCAAGGAGTCTCAAATGCCCATTAAAGGACTGAAGTGGTAAGTAAGTCTTAAATTCATCATTTCCCTTCTTTACACTACTTATTGCTCACGGATAGTCAAGAATCAGGAAGTTGTTAAAGAAGTAGAGCAGGTAGATCTAGGAAACAGTGGGAGCTTGGCATGGATGAGGAATGTGATTCCTTAAAGAAAACCAAATATGTGTTGTTGGTGGAATTGTTAGCTAGAAGAAAACACTGAGAGATGAATGGATGTTGAGGATGAAGAAGAGTGGGAATGGATAGGTGAGACAGAAGGCCAACGGTACATGGTCTTGAGGAAGCTGCAGGACAGTGGTATAGGTTTGACAAGTGTATGACTAAGCATGGCTTTAGTCAAGGTCAATGTGACCATTGTGTTTTTTACTTTACCAGGTGGATAATGATTGCAACATTATTCTGTTACTGTATTGTGTTGCTTGTTGCAGGGTTACATATACAGGGAGTTTTTTGAGCTAAAGGCAAAGTTAGTTCAGAGGTATGTTATGAAGAATTTGGAGTAGCAAAATTCTTTGGCATAAGAGACATGGAAGATCACAGGTTGGTTTTGTCTCAAGTGGGAGCTGATGTGAAGAAGGTGTTGGTGAGGTTCAAGGTGCAGGATGCAGAATCGGTAAGCACACCAAACGTTGGACAGTTCAAGCTAAGCTTGAACAAATGTTTGAAATCACATAAGGTCTAGTGTAGACCTGAGTTTTTCCCAAGCAGTGGGAGTTGTCAGAAAGTTCAGATGTGGTAGTGGACTTGGTTGACAGGTTTAGCATCACAAGATGTGTGGTGGATGGTCTTCAAAATTGAGCTTGAAGATGGAGGTGCCTGAGATGATTAGTGGAGGTTGCTGTACAGGTACAGGTGTAGCTATTTATCTCCAAGTGGGAGATTGTTAAGTTATGGAGCTAAAATCTTCACCAAGTCACTAATCAAAGAGTTGCTGAGTGCAGACAGCAACTGGCATCGATAGTATAGTCGACGTCAGTCAAGTAGGGACCAGGGATCAGTCGACGTCGGTCAGTAGCAGACTGATAGTAACCGATGTCAAC